>CM053584.1:139422103-139436922 GCA_028627135.1 Pseudochirops cupreus | reverse complement strand
AAAAAAAAAAAAAGAAAATTACTATCATGCAAGAAAAAGGGACATTTTTTTTTAGGTATATCAGCAATGACAACTAAATCTCATCTTTTCTCAGTTCTCATTCTCTTTGACCCCCCTTCCCTATGTATCTTGATACTGGCAGATCACCCATCCCTCTAAAGATACTTTCTTCTTTTCCTTGGCTTCTGTGACATTGCTATCTCCTGGTTCTCTGTCTGACCATCTTTATTTCCTTAGCTGGATGACTACTACCCAGGATGTCCTGTGCCTTCCTACACTTCCCTCTCTTCATGAGCTCATTAATTCCCATGGGTTTAATCATCTTCTTCATTGATGACCCTACTCCCAAATCTACAATCCCTTGAATGACATTATATCTGCCTGCTAAATATTCCACTGATATGAAGTTCAACAGGTCTATCTGCTACATAGCAACCACAGTAATCTTCCAAGTAAAAGATCCACATCACTCCTTAATCAAAAATGTTCAGGGCTATTACCTAACATCACCAGGATAACTGCTTAGTTTGGCATTAATAGTGGTAGTTCACCACCTGACTCCTATCTTTCCATCTTTGGTTCACAACACTCTTATTGTGCACTCTATCCTCTAAAGCAGAGTAGGTGACTCAACTTCTAGATGCTATATCCTGCTCTGCATTTCTACATATCGCCCCCATGCCTAGAATGTTCTCCCCCCGCATCCTTTTCTTAGCTTACAATAATCAATTCCATATGAAGTCTTTCCTGACTTCACTATTATTTACCTGTGCAAATGTCATCTTTCATCCTATAAAAATAAGCCCTCTGAGGCTAACAGACTTGTTTTTGGCCTTTCCATTACCAGTACTTAGTATAGTCACTGCACAAAGTAAGGACTTATTTCAACACACAGTAAAAAGTCCACTCCTATTTATTTATATATGGATTATCCAGAATCACAAAGCTAGTTGGAAGAGATCTCAGGAAATCATCTACTCCAACCTGTACTAAACAGGAATTACCTGCTACAATATCCCTAACTTAGTCATCCACTTTGCGGAGTGAGTTAAAGCTTGGATGGGACTTGGTCCAACCCTCATTTCACATATGGGAAAATCAAGGTCCAGAGAAACTTATCTGCAGCATATTTTAATGCCAGCTCAGATTCTTTCTGGCATTCAGCATTGTCTTAGGGCTACTATTTGTAACATATGAACATTCATTTTAGTAAGAGCTTAAAAGAAAGATAAATCTATTAGGGGAAGAAAGAGGACGATATGAATTCTTTCCAGCTATCTCTATCACCACCCACTCCACTAGAATGGGAAACAGATTTGAATACAATTGCATGGCATAGCTTCCAGGAATAAGGAGAGGACAGTCCTGCTATAGCCTGCCTTAGTCAGAACACATCTGGTTTATTGGCTTGGGTACTACATTTTAACAATAATAATAGCTAGCATTTACTTAGAGCTCAAAGGCTTGCAAAGTGCTTTACAACTACTTTATTATGTCCTCACAACAGCCCTGGGAGGTAAGTGCCATCATTATCCCCATTTTACAGAGGAGAAAACTAAGGAAGACAGAGGTTAAGTGACTTGTCAGATTCACAGAGCTAGTAAGTATCTCTTACTTAAGCATCCTGACTCTAGGTCTAGCATTCTATCCACTGTGCCACCTAGGAAACAGGATGGATACCATCTAGAGAAGGGCAACTAGGAGGCAGAAGAGCCTTAAGTTCATGTCATATCATTATTAGAACAAAGAATTTGGAATCTTTAGCCTAAAGACAGAAAACTTGGAAAGGGAGTGTAGTTGTCTTCACCTATTATACTTCTTCCATAGGCTTAGTTCCAGCCCTCAACAATCTCTTCCTTGGCACTCAGGCTGTAATACTGTATGTTGCTACTTACCTTCCTATGAGTATGTTCTATCTAACCCACAACTAGACTACAAGTCCCTTGAGGACAATGTACTTATTGTGTCTTATGCTTCTGTATTCCCAGTGCCTGAGCATTCATGGTAAGCACTGCAATGTTTAACCAAAAAAAAAAAAAAGGGTCAGGATTACAAGAAATGGACCATCTGTAAAAAAAGCTTTTTTGGCTCACCAGAAAGTGGAAATCTAGCCTAGAAAACAAAGACCAGGGAAAACAAAATCAATGATTGCATGTAGGGCTGGAAAGAAGCCTTCTTTTTCCCAAAGTCCAGAGCAAAACGAGTTCAGAAATGCTGTCTATCATAAAAGCCTTGCTCCAAAAAAATTAGTTTCCAAATTTCTCTATTTGTAATAAAAGGAGATTCCTAAGCATCCCCTTTCTTATCTATTTCACCAAACATCCTACACCTAAACATTTTTCTCCAGAGAGGACTCTTACACGATCCAAATCATCTATCTCCATAATTTCTTTTTTTTAATCTCCATAATTTCGATTGCGCTTTTAAAAATCTTTTCCTTTTTTAACTTTTATAATGAAATTTTTAAAACATGAAACCTAATAGAAAGAAAAACGTTTCATAAAATTCAAAGAATGCAGTGTTTTTCAGAGGGAAAGAATGAGAAGAGGTTTGAAAAATGGTCCTCCCAGAACACCACTAGGGGGAGCCAAAAACAAGTAACCAGAAGTTTCTCCAACTGAAGGAAATCTCTGAGCACTGACCGAGAGCCTAAGGACCATAAAGTTACTAAGGAGGATCTAAAAGCTGCTTCAGGGACATCCTGTCCCCCACAATCGACTACTCATCCCCCCACCCCCTTCCTCTTACATGGAAAACATGCTTTCTAAAAGCTACAAGGCAGTACTACTAGTAGAAAATTGAATCCCAATCTCTTCTTTTATGGAGGGAAACTGAAAAGGGGATACGTCAGAAGGCTTATTAATGACAGGGCCAGGACTGAAACCCACGTCCCAGTGTCATGACTGTCCACATTGAGGTCTTTCTACTACAAAATCTCCTTTTGGGGGGGGAGAGGGGACATCTACTGGTACACTCAAGGCTGGAGGAAACTTGGGAACTATGATCACTAAAGTAGTTACATATTGGCAAACCCAGTTAAATGGGGCTTTTCTCTACACTGGCCACATCTCTGACCCAACTCCTTCTGGCTCATAGCTAACTGTCCCTATCATTTAACCAACAAGTATTTATCAAACACCCACTATGTGCCAGGAACCAGGGATACAAGGACAAAAATTGAAACAATTTCTCTCAGGGATTTACATTTTACCTCCCTTGTATTAGGGGTGCAACATAAAAAGATTTCTGGTTTTTTTCCTTACTTCTTAGTTTGAGGGGCTATCTATTCTATTCTGTTAAATGAAAAAAAAAAAGATTTTTAAAAATTTTTGTTATCTGATACACTCAATTATCCCATACTGGAAGTCACAGGTGCTTGACATGTGATATTCAGGTTTTGCCAAAGAAGTTTCACATTTATGTCAGCTTATCTTCATTAACCTTGAAGTCAGGAAGACTGGTGGTAGACACTTTAAAGATGGGATCTAAGCTTAGAGAAATGGAATGATGTAGAAATCCTAAAAAGCCCAATCTCAGTTTACAGTTCAACGTTCCTTTCTAGTACATCCTTCATTCTTTTCCCAAAAAGTCCTTCCTGTGGGAGGGTAGATAAAAGATAAAGTCTAGGGAGAAAAGAGCCACCACTGATCACAAAATTTAGAAGTGTCTTTATATAGGCCCAATGTTCATGTATGAAGAAAACAAGGCGTGGTGTAGGTGACTAACCAGGTAGCAGGTCCTAGGATTTGAATCCCTACATCCTGACCACAAATGCAGTACTCTTTCTCCATCATAACATGGTACCTTGACCAGTAACAACCAACTTCTTATATAACAAAAGTCTAAAATGAAAATGAAACTGAGAAATAATTCCTAAATGATAGTAATATGAAAGGCTCTAAGCAAATTCTATTCCCCAGGGGAACATGTGTTAAAAAAATGAGCAAAAACTTATGGGAATTTTGAAGCCAAAGAATGATACTAGCAACCATCTCTATCCCTTAAACAACACCACAAAGATATATTGGGGAGAAGAGCAGAAAAAAGGGCAGCTGGAGTGGGGTGGAGAAAACATCAAGGCCTTCAATAAGAGACAGTATAAGGAAACTGGGCCAACATTAGAGTGCCTGGGACCAGAACCTAAAGTCATAGATCTCTGCATAGACAGCGGGGACATTCTAGAGGTGGCTACCCAAGGAAACTGACAGTACGACCAGTTGGGATGACGAAAGCTGCATACTAAAGCAATCAACTGGACTTGGTACTAGCTCTGGGCCCCTAGCCAAGAATGCAATCCAAGACTAAGGTTATGGAAAAAGGTAGGGCCTGACCCAAGGAAGTGTCTTCCCCAAAGATCATAAGACAATGACCTCTAAACTGTAATGGAGGGAGGACCCAGCCTCAGTATAACATCAACCCATTGGGGCCTAGGCACCCCCTCTAAAAAAGCAGTCCAAGAAAGGGCAGAGTCCAGCCCAGGAACAATGTCCTAAATCTAGAACTGAAGCAGTAGACAAGACATTCTTACAATAAAGAAACACTATACACTAAGAATCCCCAGTTAATCCTAGAGAAAGAAAACTATGAAGTAACCAACAACCTCAGAAAAAGAATGGATGGTCCACAATGACTCTGAGAATGGATGGAAAAAAACGAAGAGATTAAAGAAAATAAAAAATGAAATTAGAATACTTTGAACAAGAACAGCCTGGAGAAATAAGTGGACAATCTGACCCAAGTACACCATGTAAAAGAGAATGAATAGAACAGACTTGATTCAGAGAAGCAACAGGAGTACAAAGCCAAAAGACTGAAAAATGAGAACAAATGAGATCTACTATCAAAAATAACTGACTCACAAAACAGCATGAGAAGAAATTTAACACTCATTGGATGCTCTAAAAACTATGACCAAATATAAAAACTTGGAAGCATATTCTGAGAAATCACGAAACTTCAAAGAACCCTTTGAGCCAGAGGACAAAGTGAATATAGAAAGAACTATGTCATCACCTGAAAGAATCCCAAATTGAACATACACAGAAAGATTATAGCCAAAATTCAAAGTTTTCAGGTAAAAGAAAAAATACTGAAAGCGTCCACAAGAAAGTGTGAAGGAAACATAGTCAATGTCACACAAGACTTAGGATCAATTGGATAAAGAAAAGAAAATCTTGCAATATGGTATAACAAAGGTAAAACAAGAAAGGCTTACAATGAAGAATAATGAATCCTGCAAAAGGGAGTATAATTTGATGCAAGGGGAGAATGCTCATTTAATAAAAAAGTTTCCCATTTTCCTACTGGGAAAACTAGAGTTGGATATAATCTTTGCAATACAACAGGCAAGAAAGAAAAACTCGGAAAGGTATTAATATTTGAACAGTTTAAAAAGACCAAAGGATTAAAGTGTTATATCCTAAAATGGGGGTAAAGGGCTCATTGTCTCTTCAAAATCTAACTGCCTTCATGAGCCAAACAGGGAGCAGACAGACAAAGTCAGGGCTTTGGCACAGTTTCATGCCACTTTAAGAGAGTAAAGAAAAAGGAGAAGAAAAATACAGGAAGATGGAAGAACTTACCATTCCTCATAATTGAGGTATATCAGAAGGATATATAAACATGGAAGCAGAGGAAGAGGGAATGATTATTGCATGAACCTCAGTCATATCTGAACTGAGAGAAAAAAAGAATATACAGAAAAACATACCTATATGCCCAAACAAGCCCATACAGAACTCAATTCAACATTTACTATGAGGCAGGCACATGCTGGAGTTACAAAGTGCTGGTCATACAAATATGAAAAATAAAAGTAAGTTCTTGCCCTCAAGGAGCTTACAATATACAAAAGATGAATTGAGGAGGGGAGTGACTGGAGTTCCCAGCACGAGAGCATCATGTTTCATGGAGTCAGAACCAAGCAGAGCTACTGATGGAAAATGGAGAATCACCTGGAAAGTTCAGCGCCCTCTATGAAGGAAGGCTTAGGGAGGACTTTACTGCTCTACCCTTCAGCCCTCCAATCAAAGGGAAGAGGCACCTGAGGAAATTGAAAAGGTGCTGAGTACCAAACACACCCAATGAGTGTGGTGTTAAAATCAGTAGGAAAACTAGAGATGGAGAAACAAAACAAAACTACAGGACAGATTACAAAGGACGTACTAAAAAGAGAGAAAGGGTTAAGACCCTTAGGAGAGAAGCAATGGATCAGACTCACAGGGATGATGAAACCAGCCTTGAGGCCACATGTGGCCTTCTAGGTTCTTGGGTGTGGCCTTTTGACTGAGTCCAAGTTTTACAGAACAAATCTTTTTATTACAGGGATTTGTTCTGTGAAGTTTGGATTCAAAGGGCTACACTTGAGCATTGGAGGGCCACGTGTGGCCTCAAAGCCATAGGTTCCCCACCCTTGGCAGAGGTATAGGACCAGAAAGGCATTCTCAGATATACTTTGATTGGTTTTTCTTGAATTTACATTATAATAAAGGAAGGCTTCTACTATGGAAGGAAATGAATTGGTGGGCAGGCACAGATATGGGGGGAAAAATATAAAGAAAGCTTTTAAATTGAAAAAACTCCTTTGGAACAGTATTATTTTATAAAAACATTATTCCACCCTCATGAACAGCAACTGAGAGCAGCATTATGGAAACCCTTATTTAATATGTAGATGAAATTATTATAATTGAAATAATAACTACACAACACATTTAATTGGTTGCAAAGATGAATAATGTTCTATTTTATGGTAAGTTTTTTAAAATTTAAAAATAAAGCATTCCTGAGAAATTTCCATCTTTCCCCCACTCCCAGCTTTCTCCCATCCACTTGCCCATGAAATCTTAACTTCACTGTGTTTCCGAAGCTGAAAACACATAAAAATATCCAGTTCTATCACAGACCAATAACTGCCAATACCAAACCACTCTCAGGATTATTAATGTGCTAATGTAGTAAGAGACAGAAGAGAGAGAGAAGTCACAAACAAGCTAAACCAAACACATCATTGCTCAATATTGACCTTCATGCTTGTTTTACAGAATTAATTTTACAACATTATCTCAGGTAATCCAAATCCAATTTTATATACATGTGTACATATGCATACACATACATGTGTGCACAGTATATACGTGTGTGTGCACATGTACATATACATATATGCACACATACATACATAGCAGCTAGGTGGCACAGTAGATAGAGTGCCAGGCCTAGAGTCAGAAGAACCTGAATCCAAATCTGGCCTCAGACATTTCATGGTTGTGTGACCCTGGGCAAGTCCCTTAACACCATTTGCCTCAGTTTGCTCACCTGTAAAATGAGCTAGAGAAGAAAATGGCAAAGGCACTCCAGTATTTTTTTTGCCAAGAAAATCTCAAACAGGGTCACAAAGAGTTAGACACCATTGAACAATTTTTATACACACAAACACACAGATTTGTACACATACATGTGTATGTATACATGTGTGTATATATACACTCATGGATCCTGTGACCAAACGTGGTTGTCCCTGCTGAGGAAATATATGACAATGTATCCAGGTTGGGTGGCTGATCAATCATGTGCAACTTTGGTTCATTTCCTCCCATCAGTTTGCAAAAAAAAAGGCCCATTCAATATGACGAGGACCTTCTGTAATCTCTCCTGCCATCGTAAGAATCTCTGTAGGAGGAAAATAGAAGGGAAAGGGATAAGAGAAGGAATGGGGGAGAAGGGAAGGGGGAATAGGGGTAGGGAGAGAAGGGCAGTGATAGAAAGGAGGGCAGATTGAGGGAAGGGGTAATCAGAACGTACACCATCAGGGGCAGTTAGGTGGCTGCAGTGAATAGATCACAGGCCCTGCAGTCCAAATTCTGACTCAGACACTTGACACTTACTGTGTGATCTTGGGCAAGTCACTTAACCCCCATTGCCCTGCCTTCACCCAAAATTAAAAAAAAAAAAAAGACCAGAATGCACACCATCTTGGAGTATAGGGAGGGGAGAGATGGGGTGCATATTTGGAACTCAAAATCTTGTGTAAATGAATGTGGAAACTAAAAATAAATTAATTAATAAAGAGGGGGAAAAAAGAATTATCTGTAGGGCAGACATGAGATGGCATTTGGTTGTTCCTCACTCGTGCCACTTGCAACGTGTCTTATTTTTTCGTGCATTTCTCAAATGACATCCATCACTCAATTCTTCTTATATCCTGTTCACACCTGCCATGTGCTTCTCCCAGTGTCCTCTGAAAGATTTTCAGTTCTTCAGAGACTGTACACAAACACTGATAAGAGATTGATTTTCCTTAAAAAAAAAAAAGGGCTTGTTTCAGGAAGTTTTGTTTCATTAAGAGTTTAGCATTTTAAAGGGAGGAGGAAGGAGGGACAAGGAAGAAAAGAGAGAGGAGATATAAAGTCAATGAAGTATTTTTAAAAATGTACAGGAGAGAGTAGTAAAGTTCATAAGGGGTTATTTTGTTACTACTGAGTTGCAATTATACTAAAAAATAACACTGTGACAGTTCATATTTCATATGCATTCTTCTTTGCTCTTTGTATGTTAAAATGATCATGTTTGTTGATGTTTAAGTGCACAAGAAAAAAAAATTAAGAGCCCATCAACAATCTGTTCAGTTTGCTGTACAGAGTTAGCCTCATGGCTAGACCCTTATCATTTGGTCTATCAAAAAAGAAGCCAACTGTAAATACAGGATGTCTCAAAAATCAAGTTTTAAATGCATTCAGACTTTTGGGACACATTGTACTGCGACCAGCCTCCTGGGTGATGGCCAGCAGGGCAGGGACCTGGTGCTCCAGGCATACCTCGTGCCACCACAGGGAACCTGTGCAACAGCTCAGCTATGAGACAGAAGAGAGACCAATCTCATTCGGAGGGGACTTTATCTTGTCCAACATCTTTTCACTTTGGGAGGACAGTCAAGCCTGAGCATCTGTCTGCTTCCTCCCTGGGATGCTGGAGGTTGGGACAATGGCTGTGAAGGCAGAGATAGGAACTTGAACAATCACAAAAAGGTAATGGTTGACTATGAATTACCAGTCTTGGTTCAGGGAGTTCCCTGTGGTGGCAGGAGGCAGGAATTCCTATAAATCTCCACTCTAAGTCCTAACTCTCATGTTGGAAATAAGAGATGATCCGTGGGGAGGCTAACCATTCATTGCCCTTTCTACATTGGCCCTGCCTCCCCCTACCTCAAATTCAAGTTAGAGTGACCAAAACTCACCACATCAAGGCTGTCTCTATTCATTTAAAGAGAGCCCAGAAGGACTTCCAATAAATCAAAAGAACTACAGATTATGACCTCCCAGAGTTATTCACATAAGAGTCAGTGAAGGACTCAGGGTCAACGCCTAAGATTAAGTAATGTTCCTGAAATCCCATTTCCAAAAGACTTGCTTTAAAATGAAAAGAATAAGGACCATAACGTTTTAGTTCTCTTTTAGGGTCCTCACTCATCAGGTTCCTTCCTATCTGATTAGACATTCATTACCTGTTACTTTGGCTTTTCTTTTGATAGGCTGGACAGAAGACCTATTGCCAGGGTTACCTTACATAGAGGAAACCATACTGGTTGTTATAAATGCTTTTTTTAAGTTATATTTTAGATTTGTATAATTTATACTGAATTATATTTTCTATTTTTCAACATAAACACCAATGAAGAGGAACTTAAATGAAACAACTTCTGCTACCTTTAGGTAAAAGAGACAAAGGTAAGGGAGGACATACAGGAGAAAGGGAATAGATATTTAGGCTAAGTCAAAATTGTTATATCCTTCTATTTACTTAGGCTAACAGACAAATCACTAACAATTGTTCATAGATCTTCTATTGCCCATTAGAAAAGACAGAGGTTCCCTGTCTTCTCTAATGAGAAATGGGAAAAATAGCAGAGTTTTTTTGTCAACCATTTTTTTTAAAGCACTTTACCACTACTTTCTCAGACTATGCAATAGTTTCAGACATTCTATGGAATCTCTGTAGGAGTGGCTATTTGGAGCTATACCACACAAGATAAAGTGGACATACCCATTGTCACGGGAGAATTTTAAAGTATATCTATTAGAAAAAGAAAGAGCTTTAAGTCAGATGAGATTTCCAAAAAGTATTAGCACTGGTCAAAGCTTAGCCCTCCCTGGGCCTTTGGTCTCCTGTTTTACCTGTTCTCATTAGCAAAAAGAACTAGCATCACCATCATTAGCTTGCACATAAGCAGACCTAGGACAAATGGGACCTTACCTAATTTCCAAGGAAAAAGTTGGGCAGAGAAGCTGTTAGTATCCACAATGGAACCAAGGACTGGCAGGGTACACAACAAAAACTTTGCACGTGAGCTTCCTGTGTGACCCCTATCACCCTCCCCCCCAGCAATTACACTCACTCAAGAAAAAAGGCTCAAGTTGATACAATTCGTGATTTTTTATGTAAGTTTTAAGTTAGCTTAAATTACTTCAACAATTTTAAATTGCACAATTCTTTTGCCAGTCTAAAAAGAGCAAAGAATTAATCAAAAAGACACACCACTGCAAAATTAATTCCATTTGGTTACTTTTTACAGATCTGTACAGCAGAAAAGCAAAGAATTCCTCAACCCATACCATACAGCAATCCTGATCATGCCATCCTCTGCATGGTAGGGCAGAAAGCGTCTTGCCAAGAGGCTTTGGAAATGACAGCTAGGACTATGCACAGTGAACTGTATCTACCTAATTGAGGATACTGGGGGTGGGGGTTGGGGGTGGAAAAAAAGCCTACTTCCCTTTTTTTCTCCAGTGTTTCTTGTACAAAATATTACAGTGATTTTTTTCTTTATATATTTACAAACTTTGCACAAATAGAAAATGGTTACAAATTACAATTAGGCTTGGCAGTCTGACAGGTTCTCTCCTTCACCCACCTTCCTGGCCCCACTGAGTGGGGGGAGTCTCCAGAGGCCAAAACTGTGGCTGTTGTCCTGTACCTAACTTCTGCAAAGTTTGGCTTCCTACTGATCAACAGGTGAATTCCTTGAGGAGGGTGTACAATGTCTACTTTTTAAACAAGCAGGCTGTACACACTAACACTAGACACACAGACTTAGAGAACTTAGGAGCAACAGATTTTAAAAGTAAAACAAACTCTCTTTCTTGAGCAGGCAATATAGCTCTGCTTAAAATGCTATTGTAGTCATGAAACAGGAATAGCCACAATTTTTTTTTGGGGGGGGGGAAGAGTATGGGAAGGCAGAGGAGAAAGTATTTTTTTTTAAGTTTAAACCACATTATGGAGTTATAAAAGTTATTGCCTTGTGGCTTTAAAAAAATATCCCTGTTTTCCATAAAGATGAGATTATGTTTCCTTAAAGTGACCACAATATGGCCCAAAAAATGACTATTACTGGAGTAGGACAACATTTTGTATTCTGATGTGAAACAAGTCTTTCCCATGAGTGCCAAGTCCAATTCTAATACAGTGCAAAAAAGGATTCAGGAGGTGGTTGCCTGGGGGTATCAAAGGCTCGTGTAGTAGCTGTCTATCCATTGAGCAAGTCCTCTTTCCACCAGTGTTCGGTTTATGGACACCGCCTGGAAAAGAGAAGGGTCATTGAAGGCAACAGCCACAATAAACTTCAGATAACAAGATACTGATGTTCTTCTAAAGTCACACCTGTGATATAAGTAACTGATGTGCAAAACGGATTTTGAATGAAGTCTCATATATATATAAATAAATAAAATTGGAATTATGCAAGATGATCTCTCACTCTTAAAATTTAAAGCAATTATCTCTGAAAAAAACATCCCAAAAGGAAAGAGAGGTGGTAGAATCAGGGTACAGACTGATAGATAGATAGATATTGATGTACACGTACATACATATAGATTGAAAAAAAAATTTTTTTTAACTCAAACTAGTTTTCCAGAAAGAAAAAAAAGGTCACACTAAAGTTTAGTTCATGAAAGCAAAAGGACCAGCCAAGTCCATGCCAAGAGTTGAAGAATTTTCCTAAAAGACCTCAACATCTCCAGTGCTATCACTACTAGCAAGGCACTTCAGTAAGAAAAATTCAAAAGCTCTTACCTCATCCCCAATCATACTCCATAACTGTATGAGAGGCAGGCCGGTGGAATTGTAATTGGTAACCTGGAGATAGAGAAACATATTAGGATTAAGACAGTCACTCACTGCAATCTTTATTAGAGGCTGCCAGTCCAACCTAGTGCGATGACCAAGTAAGGGAAAATCTCTGCAAGACCCCAAACAGGGACATTAATTGGTAGGTTCCTCTCTAGCGGGACACTCAAGGGATCTTGCTTGCCTTGTGCAGTTTAACATTTCCATCAATAAGCTGGACAAAGACTGATGTGCTCATCAAATCTGCATACAGACACAAAATTGGGAAGATAAACTAACACAGAGTCAGGATTGAAAAAAGATTTCAACAGGCTAGATTGCTGGATTAAATCGAGTAAGAGGAGAAGAAATAAAAGAATCTTCCTCCTTCACTCACGTTTAAAAGAAAAATCCCACGAGTACAAGATGGGGGAGGCTCATTAGAGAGCATTTATTCTGGGGTATGTGATGAATGATGAGCTCATTCAGAAATCAATAGTACAAGGTAGTCAAAAAGCTGATTTTGCTGCATTATTTGCTGCTTAATAGGCTACACTGAGACATAATATTCAGGACTAGGGAACTGATAATTCCCTGAAATTCTGCCCTAGATAGATATCTGTAATAATATTGTCTAATTCTGGGCAACACATTTTAAGAAGAAACTGATAGTCTTGAGAACATCTGAACCAAGATGGTGAGGGGTCTCAAAATCATGCCATGTGAAAATCAATTGGAAGAACTGAAGAGAACCCACCTAAATAAAAGAGGGGGCGGGGGAGAAGGGAAATGGAAGGAAGGAAAAAAGAATAGCTGTCTTCGAAACATTTAAAGGGTTGCCACAGAAAGGCAACCAAGAAATAATGGGTGGCAGCTAAAGTGGCAGATCTAATCTAAGAAGAAACTTCCTGACAATTAGAAGAATCTGAAAACAAAATGGGAAGCCTCTGTAGGTAGCAAGTTCCTCCTTACTAAAAATCTTCAAGTCAGGTGGATGACCATTTAAAGGGAATATTACAGAGGGGAAACTTGTTCATACATGCATGAGACTAGATGGCCACCAAGTTCCATTCAAACTAAGAATCTATTATTCATACCTGAGCAAGCAATGGTGTACCTCTGGTCATTTCATTTACAGCTGCATCAGCTTCTGGTGAAAAATGTTCCTCATCTTTGAAAAGAATAAAGGGGTCAGGGGAAAGGGGAGAGGAGAGAGAAAGAGAATCCTGGATTAAAATCTCACTTGGAGAAAACAATGACACTGATGTTCTCCTCCCTGTGCTAGGCACTTGGCCAAAGAATCCTGGGGTTACGTCAAGGAAAATGCTGTAGACCCTTACGGGGGATTTGATTCCTTATGAAAAGCAACACAACATCAGTCCCTTTTGTACCTCCATCACAATCCCTACAGAATCTCTTCTCAACTGTTTCTTCTTGTCCAATCCACAGGGCACTGGGGCAACTTCAACCCCTACTTTACTCAGTTCCAAAATATCTACGACCTTTAACTTGCCACTTGACAAAACAACAGTCTCCACCCATCTTCTCATGCCCTTCTGTGTCAGACGAGGCCACGCAGGCTCGATCTTCAAGCCCGTCTTGACACTGGTCTTTTCTATTAGCTATTAATATGCTCAGGGTTCATTAGTCCTTAAAAAAACAAACCCCAAATCCTACATCCAATTCTTCTAATCATCCCAAATCTTCTCCTCCTTTAAAATACTCAAATTTCTTAAAAGTGTTGGCTACACTTAATGTCTATACACCTCACCACCTACTAACATCTCAGTCCCTTGGAATCTGACTTCTATTCCCATTCTACTGAAACTGCTCCACTGGAGACTACCAATGACTCTACATCAAATCCAATGTTGGGACTGTTCAGTCACTTTCAATCATATCCAATTCTTTGTAGCCCTGTTTGGGTTTTCTTGACGAAGATACTGAAATGGTTTGCCATTTTCTTCTTTAGCTCACTTTACAGATGAAGAAACTGAGGCTAACACAATTAAGTGACCTGCCCAGGATCACACAGCTAGTAAGTATCTAAGGCTGAATTTGAACTCAGATCTTCCTGACTCCAGGCCTGGCATTCTATCCACTGTGCCACCTAGCTGCTCTACCTGAAAGCCATCAATGACTCTGCATCAGATCCAATACCCTTCTCTTAATCTTTTCACTTTTCTGAAGTACCTTTCTGACCTTTTTCTCTTCCCATCTTCCACTCAGCTAAAATTGAAGTATACCCAGAAAGAGTTACCTTTCCTAATTTTCCATGCTCAAACTATTCTAAAAATTAGAATCTACCCCTCTCCCCTGCCTCCACCTCCTCAGTGAAATCTTATTTTTGAAGCCCATTCCTGGTAAGGATCTGCCTATTCAGCCTTCCCTGAACTCCTTAGCTAGAAGAGGCCTCTCTCTGTTATGAATTCTTAAAACTTTCTAATTTATTCTATGTTACACTTGTTTGAGTCTTCTTTTCCTCCTATAAGAAGGTAAACTTCCCAAAGGAGATTTACAAAGAAGGCTAGATGCAAACTGGTAAATCTGGTCACTTAGAAATGGTAAAGCAACTAGATGGTTCAGGGGATAAAGAACTGGGCCTGGAGGATCCAGGTTCAAATGTGGCCTCAGAAGATTACAAGGTCAGTGACCCTGAGCAAATTGCTTCCAGGGGTGGAGAACCTGCAGCCTCCAGGCCACATGTGGCCTTC
>CM053584.1:139393810-139422003 GCA_028627135.1 Pseudochirops cupreus | reverse complement strand
GGGGGGGGGGGTTGCTTTTTTTTGGAGGGGGGAGGGCAGGGCAATTGGGTTTAAGTGACTTGCCCAAGGTCACACGGCTAGTAAGCGTGTCAAGCAAGTGTCTGAGGCCAGAACTGAACTCAGGTCTTCCTGACCTCAGCGCCGATGCTCTCTCTTCAATGCACCACCTAGTCACCCCTATTGTTGTTGTTAAGAAAAACTCTATATAAGAATTGAAGATTCTTAGTCAATAATAAAATAGCCATAATAATAAAAACGACAATAGTCGGCACTGATCAGTACTTTAAGCTTTTTAAAGTATTTTCACCTCTATTATCATGTTTGACACTCAAAACAATGTATAGTCCAGGTAATTCACATTGCATAGATGGGAAAACTAAGCATTAGAGAGACTGTGACTTGCCCAGGATCATTCACCAAGTATCACCAGGTGAGATCTGAACCCAGGTCCTCCTGGCCTCGGGTTCAGCAGCCCTCTCTGATAGAGCTGAATACCGAGAGCAACGCTCAGGGGCGTCTGAAGGCCAGCAAAGACGGCAGAACCTGGACTACAGCGGGAGGCTGACTGCATGTCAAGTTACAGTGAAACAGAGGTCAGAAACACGGTTAAGAATGAAGGGGAGAACTATACCTGGGATGAATGAAGTTCTTTTCGACTCCTCTTAGGGAGGAATTCTTTTACATCTAAGACTTGGAAGAAAAAATAAAGTGAAAAAAAAATACAGCAGACAATCTATTACCTGACAGAGGTGCCACATTATCCAGTAAGACTTCTGCTCCTTGGAATGGCAGTGTGACAAAATCAGATCTGTAGAAAGGACACAGAAACCTGTTGTGAGAAACTGAAAGGCTTGGCTTTTAAAACATGTGGCTCTGTACCTTCTGCTGTGTGACTAGATTTTTCTACAGGGCACTTGCCTGGGCCAATTCCCCATTCCTGCTTTAAGGGAGCAAGGTCTACGGCAACAAATCCACAGTCTGACAAACCCAGGCTTGTAAGAGTAACTAAAATGGGAAAATCCCATTCATTTCCCTTCCTATTGTGACCCTTCTTCCCTCCAGAGGATGTCTGCTGCAGAATTCTTTCTGCAGGAAGAAATCCAGCAGACTGCATTCCCTCAGGATGGGAATCACTTCAAATGAATAAGCATTGATTAAATATCTACTAAATGTAATGGCGCTGTAATATATTAGACATTGGGCATGCAAAGACAAAGATAAAAAATAAAACATTCTTGCCTTCACGGAGCTTCCTTTTTATTGGAAGGGAGAAATACATGATGTAAATCCAAGATAACAATCTGATCTTAAATATGATCCAAGTGACTTTTCAAATTTTCTTAAATCAACTATGAATTATCCATGAGAGGCAGCATGGCTGCCTTAGTCAGAAGACCTGGTTCCAGTCGTGCCTTTGAGAAATGCCGTGTGAGACCACGGAGGTAATCACCTCACCTCTACATGCCCCAAGCCACAAGACTCCAAGTTACATCCAGGTGCTGATCTGTATCTGTAGAAGGAGCTTCTAACAAGGATTCCCTAGACTAATAAAATCACAGATTTGGACTCTCCCCAAATCCCTCCAACTACTATACTAATGATAATGGATAGGAGATCGTTCTAAAGAGAAGGGTATCCAAGAATTCAAAATGGTGTGTTTGACTTTACAGCTAGGTCCCAATTAGTGAGAAGAATGAATCTCCTGAAGTGATCACTTTATTTGAATTTGCACTGCATATTTCCACTGGGCTTAAAACCAATAACCATATTTTACATAATTTTAATTTTAAATAGCAGTACAAATTCCCATATATACAACTATTTCAGGGGGATTCATTTTTACACTGATTAGGACCCAGCTGTATTCACCATGTTTATAAGCAAGAGGGAGGAGGGAAAAAGAACAGGGGTTATTACTTTTAGCTAAGCAAAACTAGCCCCATGGTTCTCTTAGGCATAACTTGTATTTATACTGTGTACATGTATATGTACGTATACACACATAGGTATACATACACACATACGTGCATACACACAGAAGCAAACATACACATAGCAATGGGTATAAATATGCATATATGCCTCTGTGTATGTGTTTAATTCAGTCGTTTTTCAGTCAGTATGATTCTTTGTGACCCCCATCTGTCAGGTTTTCTTGGCAATGATATTGCAGTGGTTTGCCATTTCCTTCTCCCACTCAGTTTACAGATAAGGAAACTGAGGTAAACAGGAGAAAGTGACTTGCCCAGGGTCACACAGCTAGTAAGTGGCTGAGGCTAGATTTGAACTTGGGAAGACGAGTCTTCCTGACTGCAGGACTGGTGCTCTATCCACTGTGCCACCTAGCTGCATGTGTGTGCATGCGTGTACATGGATTTATGCATGTATACCTATATGCATACATACATATATACACACAATCTTAAAAGCATAAGATACCTTTCATAAAAAGGAAGAAAATGGAAAGAAAACAGGGAGTATGGCAGAAAATAAATCACTTTTTCTTCTTTTTTGAGGCAATTAAGGTTAAGTGACTTGCCCAGAGTCACACAGCTAGTAAGTAGGCCAAATCTGAACTCAGGTCTTCCTGACTCCAGGAACAGTGCTCATCAACAGTGCCATCTAGCTGCCCCTGGAAGAAATATGTCCTACGGCAACAGAGAAACTTTAGGACAAGGATTGACGGAAAACTTTATAAAGCATTGAAATTTAAAACAGTTAAGTGAATGAATCTGTACTTAAAATCACAGCTCCTCTTGGACTACGTTAATCTCCTTTAATCTATGTTAATCTAATTAATAATACAACACTAATTAAAACTGAGCATTCATGATTTTTTAAAGTTATTTAGAATCAGCTAGGCAAGGAATACTAGGGGAGATTATCAGCCCGGGATTCAAAGTTTATAATGCAACACAACTTCTGGCTCTACCAAAAACAGGTCTTGGCTCAGATCCTGGTCAGCTCAAGGCGATGTAACCTGACCTGATTTGTCGAAGAATTTCAGTTTTCACTCTTTTGTATCCACCATAGTCAACGTAACGGATCTCAACTTCATCACTCTCTTTGTAGTAGGCAACAACTTGGGCACGCCACCATGCCCCATCCACCCCAGGGGCAGCACAGATTACGGCTACTGTAGGGCAAGAAACAGAGGGAGTAAGGGGAAAGATCAATAAGTCAAAGGACAGGGACAGGGCAGTTTTCAAGGGAACAAATCGAAGATACCAACAACTTAAATGCAGATTAAATCCAAGGAAGATCTATCTCACACCAATTGAACTGACAGAGATGACAAGTGAAGAAAATGACAAAACGTTGCAAGTGGCTTCTGGAAAACATGCATACGTAATGCACTGTTGGTGGAGCCGTGAATTGGTCCAGTCATTCTGAAAAGCAATTTGGGACTATGCCCAGAAAGTTACCAAACTGTGCTTACCCTTTGACTCAGTTACACCACCATTAGGCTCGTATCCTAAAGATATATTTAAAAAAAAAAAAAGGACCCATATGTTCAAAAGTATTTATAGCAATTCTTTTCTTTGTATCAAAAACCTGGAAACAAAGAGAGTGGTCACCTATTGTGGATAAATTATGGTATATGAATGTAACAGTATTATTATCCCAGAAATGATGATGAAAGGGATGGTTTCAGAGGAAACTGGGAAAACCTATATAAAAAGACAGAGAGTGAAAACAATTATACAAGGGCAATAATGTTAAAGAGGAAAATCACTTTGAAAGACTCTATAGCAGATTAATGAAATCACAATTCCCAGGATCAAATATAAATTTGCCACTGTCCCCCTTTTCCTGCCAGAGAGGTATGGGCATTAAATGTAGAATAAGACATTTTTAGGTCTTCGCCAAATGGAAATTTGTTTTTCTGGACTGTGCACTTATCATGAGTCTTTTAATTGTTCAATGAAGAGGGAGGGAGTGAGAGGAAGAGAAAATATACACTTGTTAACTGGAAAGACAAAATGTTAAGTTAAAAAAACAAAACAAAAAGAATGAATGTAGTGAACTCAATGGGAGGGGACTGAACTACAGCGACATCAGTAAACAGTCTGTCTTCACCTAATTAGCTTCATTAGTGAAACAGAAAGGCAGTTGTTTCATCATGTGAAACAGCTCATCAGTGGGCTGATATCCATCTCCTGCTATACCCTCTCCTTCTACTCAAGGGGTGGGTATCAGTAGCTACCAATATCACCAATATCCCCTTTAATTTTACTTGTCAGGTATAGAATATAGAATAGACTGAGTAACAGCTAGGACAACAAAAAAGTAAAATATTCCTAGGAAAAAAAGTCAAACTGACATGGCCACTTAGGACAGGGCACTGGAAGACTAATATAGCATCTTCTGCTCTGTTCACACTCTTCTTCTAAAAGAGTCCTGCTCCTCCTCCCCACCAAAAAACGCCTTTTCTCTTCTTCAAATACTTGCTCAGACCAAGTAAAGGGCAACACTACTGGCTTTATGTCACAGAATGTGGCATTCCAAATGAAATACCAACACTGGAAGGTGGGTTTCCTGAACCTCATATACTCCATTGTGCGAAGGGTCGATCCTATTTATTATCAAATATGGATATTTATATAGTACTGTTTCAAGGTTTACAAAGGCTACACGTTTTTTTTTGCCTTTGACCCTTGTAACCGCCCTGTGAGGAGGCTAACACAAGGATTCTCTCCAACCCATTTTGTAGCTCAAGCAGTAGAATGATCAAAAATGTCAGGTGAGTATCTAACCTAGCACTCCAAACCTGGGACCCGGCTAGATCGTGGCACCTTCCAACATATCCTGGACTGCCCACTCATCTCTGGTGAACCTGCCACCCTCAAGGCAAAGGAACCCTCCTCCCCAAGAACGTGGCCACTTACCAAGCCCTTAGCTACCATAGACTGCTGCCCCCTAAGCCTACACCATACAGTTTGGAGAAGACTTCGCTGACCTGGCCTCATCTCATCCCAAAGCTGGGCTGAAGTGGTCATAGTTCTATCTAGAAACCTTATGTTACAGGTATTCAGGGCAGACTTTGTGAATGACCTACAATTGATCAGTATAGGGACTCCTATTGGAGATCTCCCTCCACTGAGGCAAACTACTAACCTGCTGTAACTTAGGAGATAAGTTTCAGGGAGTGGCCTAAGGCACACAGAGAGTGACTTCCCCAGGTTGGTCACAGAGCTAGCAACTGTCAGATGTGTGCATGAACATGGGCACAAGCACACACACACATACACCAGGTCTTCCTAACTCTGAGCCAAGTTCTATCTGCTATGCCTGGCTTTCTCTAAAGAGAAGGCAAGAACAGCTCAGTCATCAATTCTTTAAGTATTTCTTCCTGACACTGATGCTTTATCTGTGATGGAACTTTAGTCAGACATTCTTTCCATACTTTGTCAGAAGGTTCTCTTTTCAAAATAATATTTTATTTTTTCTCAATTACATGTAAAAACACTTAACATTCATTTTCTTTAATTCTGAGTTTAAAATTCCTTCTCTCTTCTCCCTTCTCCCTGAGAAAGTAGGCAATTTGATATAGGTTATACATGGACAATCATACAAAACATTTTCATATTAGTCATGTTATGAAAGAAAACACAGACCAAACAAAAATTTTTAAAAATACCATGAAAAAACTGAAGTGAAAAATAGCATGCTTTGATCTGCATTCAGACTCCATCAGTTCTTTCTCTGGAAGTGGGTGGCATTTTTCATCATGAGTCCTTTGGAATTGTTTTGGATCACTATATTGCTGAAAATATCCAAGTCTTTCACAGTTGAACATTGTAGAGTATTACTATTACTGTGTATAATGTTCTCCTGGTTCTATTCACTCTACTTTGCATCAGTTCATGTAAGTCTTTCTAAAGCTTTTATGAAAGCATCCTGCTGATTTCTTATAGTACAATAGTATTCCATTACAATCACATACCATAACTTTTTCAACTATCCCCCAAACAATGGACATCCCCATAATTCCCAGTTCTTTGCCACTATACAAAAGAGGTGCTATAAATATTTTTGTGCAAATAGGTTCTCCCCCAATCCCCTTTATTTTAAATCTGTTTGGGATACAGACCTAGTAGTGAGTGGTATTGCTGGGCCAAAGGATATGCACAGTTTTATAATCCTTTGGCCATAGCTCCAAATTGATCATCAGCTCACAACTCTACCAACAGTGCATTAGTGTCCCAATTTTCCCACATCCCTTCCAACATTTATTATTTTCCTTTTCTGTCACATTAGCCAATCACATAGGTGTGAGGTGGTACACCAGAGTTTTAATCTGCATTTCTCTTAGAGCATTTTTTCATATGACTATAGATAATTTTCAAGAGAGGTTTGAGATGTTGCTTCTCATTCTCCTCTGTTGCTAGGTCTCAGGACCACCCAATTGCTCACCATCTCAAAACATCTTTGACAAGTACTCGCCTTCTACTGGTGTAGGTAAAGTTGGAATCCCTGGCTGAGAGTAACAGAGGTACATCTGCTGGTCCAAACTACGGAGTGCATGGAAAGTGGGGTGTGTATGCTGCTGTACAAACATGTGCCCAGCATTCACCTGGTTGACCACAATCACTTCCACAGTGACACCATCGGGGAGCATGAGCTGCCAAGATAAGGAGAAAAACAAGAATAGATTGAAGAATGGAGGTGTTCCAAACCTCTAGCATTTAGTTCTTGTGAGGCAGCAAGCATATAGATGTATAGTCAGACTGAAGAGCCAATATCTCACTTTTTCAGACACTAAGTTTTTTAATCAATTTGTCCCAGATCTAAGTTTTTATAAGTCCTTCCAATGGACTGGACACCATAAGCACAAAAGAAATAGATTCAATTTCTCTTACAAAGTGACCACTCCTCCCAAAATGTATTTAATGCCTTATCCCCCTAGAGATAATATTTTCATTAAACAACTCTAATCAAGAAAGAAGAGCCAAAGCTCCAACCTTGCCACAACAGTAAGACCTCCCATAGTAGGCTTGCTAATGACCCAGGATGCTCTCTCCTTCCCTGGCATCCTCACTGCTGCACAAGGAGCTTATTGCCACCTTTCCCCAAGAAGGAAAGCGAGAAGTTCCATTTCAAGATCTCCCATCTGGTCCTGGAGAAGATGGCAAGGGACTAGGATCTGGCTGGTCCCTCAGAGAACACGTAGAATTTCATTTGGGTAGGTCACTAAGCAGCTCAAAAACCCCTTAAGATTTAGTTTAAGGTCTAAAGGTTCTGTGGTACATTTTGGGCAGCATTTTTACTGACAGGAACATGGCACCAGGAGTCCAGAAGAAATTAGGATGAAGAAGAATCAACTCTATACAGAATGTCCCAAAAGTCTTAGTGCAGTTTTAAGCATTTAAGTCTTTAGTTTGGGGATATCCTATCTATATACCAGGTCTAGGACACCTGGTCTCTATTATTCTTTAAATTCTCTTATGTTCCCTGGGGTCTTCACTCTCATCCCCAATCTTTTTACCTTTCTTTAATTGTCTTTTGTCCCTCTCCTTCTTATCCCTACTAAAATCTAGGAGGAGAGGAGAAACTAGGAAGTTGAGCTACTACTTCCTAATAGACAGCTGCCAACAGTAAGTAAAGGAATGTTGCTTTGGAATTGGACCAATACTGACAACCAGACCACCTCCCTAATAGTCTACTGAGGTCCTTTCCAATCACCAAGGTCACAACTATCCTTTCATGCCTGGTTGTTAAATAGGTACCTTCTATGAGTCTTGTGCTGCCCTGCTTCCTCCCACTAATGTCCTCTCTCTCTCTTTAAGAAACTTATTTCTAACTTTACCTTTTCCCCAGTACTGCTAGCAAGAATACAGTAACGACCTCTCCATACAGGCACTCTGACCCCTGTACAAAGATGACTTTTCAGGGATAGCCTCCAATCACAATTACCTAGGCTCTAAAAAAATGACCCCAAGTATCAATGGATACTAACAGGAAAACTCATTTCATTAAGAGCAGGATCAACATTAAGCCAAGGTTCTCATTAAAATAAAGAGGATGCTGTTCCAAAAAGAAAGGAGGATCCAGGTCTTATCTGAGATTCTGTACCTTTCCATGTCCTAACTGTTCTATACATCAGAGGATTTATAGAGGTGACACTGAATAGATTAATGCATCAATGCATTGCCCCACAATACCTATCACAATTTCTTGCAAATAGTAGTTTTTAGTCATTTAATGAATAACTAAATTTTCCCTCCATTGCCCCACTAACAATGAACCTGAATGAGCCTTTCTATAAAAATGTATTTCTATTCAGACATATGAAATATTCTCCTTCACTTGTAATGTTTCAAAACGCATGCAAAATATACCCCAATTGGGGGGGCGGAGAGGAAGTGTAGGATGCTCACAGGTAAGGAAATAGCCAGCCTGTACACCTGGCATTCAGCAGCTGTAATAACGTATCTGAGGAATGACCATTAACTGAAGTATCTCCTCCTCCAAACCAAAACCCACAAAAACAGTTTTCATTGAGCAGTGAGTCTCCACTGTGGACCAAAGCCAACTAAATCTCATACCCACAAAGCCCTGAAAGCCTCTTAACACCGAGATTAGACATAGCTGGGGTGTCTGTATGGGAGCATATCTGAAGTACACTCTGGGAATTCAATTCTAGCGCGCCAACAGATAATACTGAGTAGTCCCAAGAGGTACAGACTGGGCACTCATTATAACATGTGTCAGACAGGAATCTTACATTGGCTACTCACGGTGGAGAAATTGAGAAAAGAATATCTACTACTCTTGTGTGTTAGGAAAAAAAGATGGGATGTCTTGAGCAAGTTTTTAAAAAAAAAGGAAAAGAAAAGCAACATATTCTTTTATTGCCTGTATACCTTGCTGAAAAGACTGGTCAAAGAAAGTAAAATGATAACCAGAGACAATGTGTGTTATTTGTAAGGGTGCCTTATGGTCTAGCAGCATTTCATATTTAGGGTTTTGTTTTCTTTTGTTTTTTTTAAAAGGTTTACAAAGAGCTTATAAAGCTAAGCACAAGACAAGAGAAAGCAACCGAAGAAAAAGCATATCATGGCCCACAGAGATGTCCCATTTTTTAAATGTTTTATATTTGCTTTTACACTGCAGTCATTTCTGGATGCCTCTCTAACCCTTGCTCCCTAGGAACTGAACTTTACCTTGGAACAAAGAAAAAGAGCTAAGCAAAGTCACATTCATTCTCAGAAGAGACACACCATCAGGTAGTGAGTATCCTCAACTCCATATAAGGCTAGGCTTGACAGTATGGTTCTAAAAGACTGCACAGAGGGGTGGCGAGGTGGCACAGTGAAGAGAACACTGGCCCTGGAGTCAGGAGGAACTCAGTTCAAATCCGGCCTCAGACACTTAACACAAAAACTAGCCATGTGACCTTGGGCAAGTCACTTAACCCCAATTGCCCTACCTTCCCCCTCCAAAAAGCAAAAAATAAAAGAATGCACAGAGCTAACACAATTCTGTTTTGTTTCATACATATGTTTGCACAAACAAAAACAGGGACCCTCTTTAAGTCACACACAAACACAAAAAAAGTTAAATTAGTTTAAATTAGCTTAAGCTGCTATATCCCATCACGGCATCTGTCCTGGGCTTCTGTCCCCATACTATTTATTTTCCAACACCTCCAATAACAATGTGAGTGGCTTAGCTACCACCACTAAGACACTAACAGGAGGGAGCACACACCCACCTCCTGCCATTCCCTGATTGTAGAAACATTCCAAAATGACCCATGAATTCAGGTCTTATCTTGGAACTGGCACAGCACAGCTTGGAGGAAGGTGGATAAGAGGAAGGAGAAAAACTAGTTTCCCACCCTTTATTTGTGAAGGGAACTTACCCAGGAGGTCATCGGAAGAGAGGGCAGAGTCAGTGAAGGAAGCGGAGGAGCATAAATATTGGTCAGGTTCAACTCCTTGAACTTCTTACCAATTAAACTAAGTGCTTTGTCTACATGATGCTGAGACCCTGAATGGAGGGGAAAGAGGAAAGAAGAAAAAGGGAGAAAACATTCATCAAGAAACAAAGGAAAAGTTCTTACCACTCACCCAGTATTCTCTTTTTCAAAAGATTACAGTAATATTTTACTAATGACTTTTGGTTTTATATCATAGTCATTTCTGAAAATATCAACCTTCTTCACTTCCTTCATAACCAAACCCTCTCTTTTAACAAAGAAAACTAATTAAGTAAAAACGATACAGCAGCCACATAATGTTTACAGCATTCTCTCCTAGCAGTCTCCTCTCTGCTAAGAGGAGGGAAGTATGTTTCAATCTTGGTTCTTTGGGTCCATCATTGTTGCTTGGGTTTTTTTTTCCAATCACTCAGAGTTCAGCTTAGTTTTCAGCTGTTGCAGTCTTTATATCTATTGTTTTTCTAATTCTACTCATTTCTCTCTGCATCAGTTCATAGAAATCTTGTTATATTTCTCATTCTTTGTTACTTCTTACATCACAATAATATTCCATGATATTTTTGTACCACAGATGTTATCTAGTTCCCAAATCAATGAGCATCTGGCTTTGTTTTTCTGTCTTCGCTATCTCAAAAAGTGTGGCTATGAATAGTTTGGAGTTCTGATTACCTTGGAATAGTAGAACGGCTGATTCAAAAGTATATGACATAGCTTGGTCACTTTTCTTGCACAATTCCAAATCGTTACCCAAAAGAGCTGAACCAATTTACAGCTCCTGCAATGTATTTACTGTGCCTATCCTTCCCACAGCTCCTCCAACTCTAGGTGTTCCTATTTTTTGGTCATATCTGCTGATCTGATAGGTATGAGATGAAACCTTTGGGTTATTTTAATTTGCAGCTCTTATTTAGTGACTTACTGTTTCCATATAGTTTACAGTTTGCAATTCTTTTGAAGATCAAGGATTATGTCTTCAACGAAATAGAGCATCAAGAAGTCTTTAAAAAAGAGGTCTCAATAACATTTCAAAGGCATTATTATTAAGGGTAAAACTAATCCAAAGGCCTTTTCTTCTCAGAACCAAATTGCCTTTCAAATAATAGCCAACAACAATAGTAGTGGTTTGAACTCCTCAGGAGACAGCCAGATGCACAATTCAAAAATCCAATGCAATTTCATATACTAGAGAAGTAAGGATTAAATAGAAATATCCATGAAAGGAAAGTTCTGGTAGGAAAAGCATTATAAACATTAAACTAAAAGGGGAAAATAGCTCTGAATCTTCCCCTTCACCTTTGTTTTTTTTCCCTTTTGAAAACCCAAGAAATATATTCAAAAATTTTGGTTCTAAGAAGGATCCTAGACAGCTTGGCAAAATAGACCCAGATCAATTACTTATTAGAAGCGTGACCTTAGACTCTTAACTTCGAAGTCCCTTTTTCCTGACATGAATGGATGGGAAAAAATAACTGAAGGAGAGGTGGGAATGGGGAGAACAACTTTATTCTTCCAGGGACACCTGCCCTGATTACCTACCTACCTTACAAGGTTCTTGAAGATCTGATGAACTGATTTACAAGAACTAAGACAAACCACAAAATTACACTCAGGGCACATACAAAGCCTTGGTTGCATTTTGGAAGAGAAACCAGGACTTATAGTAAGTGGGATCACTGACCTTCTATATGGCAGATCTGGAAGTTCTGAGTATAAGGTAGTGTTGAAATATAGATCTTGGCACCAGACGTTTGTTTCAGGAAACTCACATATCGACCCTGCTTGCCAATTAGCCGACCAACCAAGTGCTTCAAGAAAGAAGAGATTTACATGGTAAACTAATTCCACATCAAAACATATATTTACCACTGTTTTAGACAAAGTAAAAGCCTGTATCTTGTTTTCTGCCAGATAAAGCAGTCCAGGCAGATAGTTTCAGATAGGTAAAAGGACAAGTTTTTAAAGAGTGAAGAGATATTAAGGGGGAAAAAAACCTCCAGAGAACCATCCCCTCCCCCGGCCCCAACTTATTCTCAATTATGAGAGAAGGGAAACAAAGGGAGTTACAAGTTACTATCATTCACTCCAAACTAAGCAGCTATCACACACCCACCCTTCCAAGTTAAATTACTAGGCCACTTGTTTCCCCTAATTAGCAGAAAGAGAGAGCTCAAACGTAAAATAAAAATCTAAGAACTAGATGTCTAATATCCTCAGGTTACTATCATCAATTCCAAGCAGCCTGGAGCCTTCAACACATTTGTCTGTTTGCAAATCTGGGCACTGAAGTTAGGAATACAACACAAACTTGGAAGAAGCAAAATCCCAATCATCACTGAAAGAGTATGACTTAAAACCAGGATTTTTGTATCTACACCAAACAGATCCCCTTTCTCCTAGAGGTGCCCTTGTACTCTGCCCATGTGTTGAGAGGATAGCCCTCTGAGAGAGAAGTCTGAACAGGAGACTCAGACTAAGGGAGAAAATACACCGATAGGAGATTAAGATTGGGACACACATCTTTTGGTCCCAGAATATATGCATGCATTCAATTGGGTGCACTCTGGGCATTCTGGGCAACCAAATGTCTTTTAGTCAAAGAACCCTGGTAGTGATATTTCATTTAAATGCCATGCTAAATGAGACTCCTTCTAGTCCAGGAGCCAATACACAGACTTTTCTCTACTTTCCTCCGGCTATATTTTTCAATAGCGAAGTAGCTTAGGGACAATTTCTCTAAGTTTGACCACTGTACTCCCAACCTCAAACAGATCGGATGGTCCCCTAAATGAGAAGAGACCATGGGGAGATTAAGTGAGGGGTTAAAGAAAGAGGTTTTTAAAGAATTCAGTATTATGAGGGCTTAGGGTCATTTCAGAAGCATCATTCTCTTTAATATCCAAGTGATCTAAGATTGCTTGGGATTCCACTTAATATTCTTCTCCTCTCTACAATATTCTTTGAATCTAGACAACCTAACAGACCTGAGTCCTAGAAAAATCAGTTGCTATCTATCCCTGTTCTCAGTTTTCCAAAATAGCAGGCTTCAGGATCCATCCTTACCTTTGGCACTTCTATCTCCCAGATTGTGAGCTCAACCTTGTTGGTCTCAGTGCCAGCCTGGGAGTTCAGATGACTTTCTGTCTTCCTAAGGCCACATCCACTGTCCACAGAATCCATGCTGTTCACATCTGAACCTGCCAGGGGGAAGAAGTTTGTACCATTACACACACATTAAAATCAGCAATAACCCATAAAGCAGGTAATTAAATTTTCTAAGAAGGTACAGAGCTCCACCCACCTCCGACCCCCAACACAACTCTCAAGTGGTAAATGCCATTTCAGTCTGGAAGGACTATAATAAACCTAAGTGCCTAAGTGCAGATAGGAATAGGGGTGTAGGTAAACCTAATTTTAGTTTGCCACCCACAGTTTTACTTGCATTATGAGGAGCACATACAACCCGGAGGCTCTAGCTCATAAATGTTGAAACTAAAACCAAACATTCAGATGCCTCACTTACAGAGGTATGGTGAAGATGGGGGAGGGGGTTCCTTAGTTGAACTTGGTTTAGGCAGGGCCCATCACAATAAATCTCTTGGGCACAGAAGAACCAATTTCTCTTCTTGTTATCTGGGTGTCACTTAAGCAACCCATCAAATAGGTCTTTGTCAATTGTTTCACCACCTATCCCCAACCCAACCGCTCTAAGAAGGGGAGATCACCTAACTCTTGGGTACTAGAACCTGCGTACAACCTCCATCTTCTCAGGAAAGCCTTTCCTGAAGGTTCTGGATTCTTGAGTCCCCCCTTCCTGATTAGAGGCCTTTTCCCCTACCAGAAACAAGGAGAGAAGGAAGAGAGAGGCCAATTTTGTTTTTGGTTTATAATTCTGTAAGTTCTTCTGAAGTCATGTTTATCCTGCCTCAAAATCCCCTTGACATAGGTATTAATACTTCTAGAAGGAACCTTAGAGATCACCTGGTCCAAACTCATTTCTTGAGAAGATAAAACTCAAGCTAAGGAGCAAAACGTCCCATGAGTATTAAGTAACAGAATTCCAACATAAAATCATTACAAATTCTGGGGTTGTTTTCTGCTGCAATGATTCTATTTTAGAGCCCTACTGATTTGAGCTGCATGCAACTGAGCAAGGGCTAGCTTTAAGGGGAAAAAAATCCACTTCCATAAAACCCAGCTTTTACATTGTTCCTAGTTAAAAGGTGACCCAAATCATCACTAGGTTTCTATTCGCCCTCTATCTTTCCTTGAATTATGTCCCATATAATTCCAAGGGAAGAGAATTTGAGAAGCAGAGACTCCTGTTTCATGTCCCTTCCCAAAGAAAGTGGCAATGATACTGTACTTTGAAGTTGCCAGAACAGTAAACTCTCCTCCATGTGCTCCACACATGTCTAGGTTCCAGCCCTGTGCTATAATTCTAAAGGATTCTGTCCCTTGAGCAGTGTACGTCTCCATAATGCCAGGCAGAAAGAAGACATAGGAGGGAGTCAGGCACATCATTTATGTACAAATAGCACTTGCAGAAGCATTGCCCAGACTGAGTACTATTTTAGAACCCGGAGGGTGAGGGGGGGCCCCTCAAGTATAAACACAATCCTATTCTTGGATCTGTTTTCTAACCCAATACTGAGGAATCACTGTCTCATTGGGCTTCTTAACTGTAAAAGGATAACTAGTCTTTGGCAGAGTCCTCCCCTCCAATGCAGCCGAAAAGAAACAGAATAGGCTGAGGTGTTTGCATCCTGGGACAGTTGTCTTCTAGACACCCTCTAATTTCAGGCCAACAGTTTGAGCCTCTAAAGAGAGTTTCTCCTATGTTCAAGAAGGAAAGTATTTTACCCTTAATGTAAAGAAAAAGCGACCTAAGAATTCAAATTGTCCATAAAAAAGAGTGAACTGCCTTGGGGCTAGGTCCACAGATCAAAAGGATGACCACCAGTTGGGGATGTGTCAAAATAGATTCTGGTCCAGATACAGATCTGATTAAGTAGTTTGTGAGGTCCCTTCCTACTCAGACTGTGGGATTAAGGAAGAGTTTCACACCTAATGTTAAAGGGAACAGTAATAAGCAAAGAACTATGAAAGAATCCAAGATTTATCTGAAAGATAAGTTATTTATCATACATCACTGTTGTACCCAAAGAAGCATGATCTAGGCCATCCCCCACCCTTTTGGAGTCAAAATATTTTATAATTTGTGGATCAAAGATGTATGTAAACCTAAGAAATGGCCATGTGCCTTAAATCAATTAAAATGAGGGTATGAATCATTGTGTCATCCCATGAGATGATCAGACACATTCTGAGAGTTAGCCAATCCAGGACTGGGAACTGCTGATCAAGGAATTAGCCATTCAAACATTCCACATCTGGGTCCATTTCTGAGAAGCCTGAGACAATTTTTAATCATAGGAAGCCTCCCTTGGAATGGAATTACAGCTACCCAGTCACAGCCCTGGACTGGCTGGCTGCTGGCTACAAATCTCCACCAGATTTCTACTGTTGAATGTGTTACAGGGACTAGTCTGGAAAGCCTCAATATCTTATGGCTACCCATGGAAGTGGCCATCTGTTGGACTTTCCTCCCAGTAAGGAAGGAAAGCACATAAGCAAAGGCACAGAAACAAGTTCAAGTAAAGAAAGCATTAAAGAAATAGACCATTAAAAAATTATCTTCTTTGTATTTAATCTCCAAAAGAGCAAGCATCCTCCTTTAAAGATCATAAAAATAGACCTACAAGTCTGCTTTTGGCTTCCAATAACAAGCCTGATTTTCAGAGGTTATCCGTCACAGAAGAACACATTAAACACTGGATTCCAGGGAAGGTTTCATCCACTTGATCCAACAAAGTCACCTAAAAGCCCTCAGATATACCTTAATTACACAGCCCAGCTGCTAAGGAAACATTATCGGAAAGTCTCTTGGGTTACAAGAGTTGGAAGGATGAATTTTAAAAGGCATGATCCACAAAATCCAAGTCATAGGTCTTTTAAAAAACACACACCAAAAAACCCTTTAAAAAAACAGGCTTGTTGGGAAGCAGGGGCTAGAATAAAGGGGAACCCACTCCAGTTTTGCACTCTATGCAACTTTAAAACATTCCTACCTCCAGATTGATCAGCCTCTGTCTCCATGGTCCATCTATCTTCTGTCCCCAAGTCAGAGGACTCCCCTTTCAGCACTCCATTGCTATAGGACACAGTCCTTTCCAGCAGTGGAGGGGTAAGTGGCTTGTTGCTGGGGCTTAGGTTGGGCTCCAAGGAAGAATCTTCTAGCCCAGAAGTGCCTGCAGAATCTGAACAATTATCAGAAGAGGATACTGACTGAGCCCTCTGGCTGTCCTCTGACATGCAGGTGACACAGCTGGTATCCTCTACCCTGATGTTGGCCTCCTCAAATGACTCACTGTGGTGGACGGCTTGGGATGGGCATGCTGCCAGAGAGATACGCTGGGCAGAATTCTTTGGCTTGCCATCAAGGGCAGCACTGGACATGAGACTGTTCTTCAGACAACTCACATAGGTCTGCTTGTGAACGAGGTCCTCCAACTGGGGTCCAGGCAGGGAGCTGGCTACTTCTAGCTCTGTCTCTCCTGCTGCAATCGGTGCTTCAATCACAGCCCTGCTGGGATCAGAAGAGTTCTGCTCCAAGACAGGTTTCTGGCTGGCTATGGCAAAGCTCTTCTCCTCCACTGAGCCTTCAACCCAACTCACTGAGGGCTGACAGTTGTGTTGCTTAAGGTCACCCACTGTTTTCCCTCGCAATTCTTCCTTTGCTGCGAAGATCACTTTGGAAATGATTTGCATGGCTGCCTGCTCAAAATCCTCTTTGATTTCTAGAGAGCTTCCTTTCTTCAGTTCCCCTCCAAGGTGGTCCCTGTCTAGGTAACCTTCTCCAGATCTGCTGCCTCTGACCTGATGAACCGGGGTCTCTTCTTCCTGTGACAATTCTGCTTGAGTTGACTCTATGAAACTATTCAGTACTTTCCCCAGGCACTCTTCCTTCTGCACTGACCTGACTCCCTGAGATCTATTTTCCTTCCCTTTTTCTTCTTCCATCATGGCACCCTGTCTGGGAACTCCATTCTTGGATTCAGAACCAAGGTCATGGGACAAATCACCTTCTTCAGACACACTCTCTCCCATGGCAGCATCACCTGTTCCTTCTATTCCACTTGTCTCCTTTACCTTCTCCAAAGGGCCATGCTGCTCAGAAAGGACCTCCAAATGGCCTGGCCAGCCTTTCCCAGGTATCTGACTGAATGGAAAGTCTTGTTTTTGTAGTTCTATTGCTTCATGGGGTAACAAAGCATCTTTGAGGGATGGAAGTGAAGATTCTTTAGGAATAGACCTTGTTCCCTCTTGAGATGCTGCTTTTTCCAATTTTCCACTGTCTTCCTTGCGTGAGCTCAGTCGGAGCTTTGTATCTGTGGTGCCAGAAAAGGTGCTAGAAGAATCTGGTTTTTTTGGAACCAGAGGTGGCTGTGATGGTATAGTTACAAGTTCCATGGAAGATTTACCCATAGTTACTATCTCTTTTTCTGGAGGCTGTGAACCATCTGAAGGCAAAGGCACTACTCTGGTGTAGCAGACTTCTTCCCTCAAGAGGGATTCCTCAATTGGGGCGTCTATCCTAAGATCTTTGGCTGTGGCCCCTGCCTGCCTGTCATGACTGCTGATATGCTCTTTTTTTCGAGAGAAAAACCACCACCAGCCGATGAGTGCCAACACTCCAGGCAAGGCTAAGGGGAAGATTGCACGGAACTGTATGGCCATCCTGGAGACTCTGTAGTTACACCTAGAGAAAATGAGAAAGTAGTACAAGTCAGAAGAAGGTCGATTATCTAGCCAAACAAAAACTTTTTACAGGTTACCTGCTCTGATATTCTAGCTTCCTACTACTGTAGCACAAATTCAAGAGGGAAAAATTTAAATTTTCAATGAGCACTAGAAAAATGTCAATTATTACTCATTCTTCCTGCCCAATGCACATCCCATTCAGAGATTCCTTTACAATGATGACTTAAATCATAATCTGATCACAACTCTGATGCCAACCTCCCCATTCAAAATTATACCCCAATTCAAATCAATGATGGGAAAAAAAAATGGGAAAAAAAAACAAATCCTGCAGACATCAAGATACCGTCCCTTCTGGAAATTCTGGCTATTGAAGTGACGTTGTGATATAGTAAATAGAGCTCTGGCCGTGGAGTCAGAAGAATTGGCTTTAAATGCCACATCTGATACTAACTGGGGAGACACAGGCAAGGCTTTTAATGTCTCAGCTTTCCTTTCCTCAGCTGTCAATTAAGGCTGCCTGGAATTGTGAGGATCAAGGTGGTACAAGTGTTTTGTAAACCTTCAATCACTGTATAAACATCATTTATTATGGTCTTCCTGCTCAATGCACATTCCATTCAGAGATTCCTCTACAACATTCTTACACCCAAATCTCATCACAAGTGACACTAACCTCTCCATCCAAAAAACTTGGCTCCAATCAACACATTTTTTAGCACCTGCTGTGTTTCAGGTATTAGGAAAATGAAGAGAAAGATCAAACAACCCCCACCTTCAAGGGGGAGAGACTACAACATACACAAAAAAGATAAATACAAAAATGTCAAGAATGATGGGGACCCAAGGCAAGATCTTGGCAGTATCCTAGGCACATGAATAAGGAGTTTGAATCAAGTGAGAATACTATTGTAGCTGGAAACAAGAGGAATGGGAGGACACGAGAAAAGATATATGAGAGAAGTAGCACCTGAGCTGGAAGGAAGAGAAGGGTTCTGGTCAGATGATGCATATTCTGGACCTATGCAAGTGCTTGAAGAATTGGTATGTTAAGAGTTCAGGCAACAGTCAGCCACCCTGGACAGTTGGAATGCAGAGTAGATGGGGGAGACAAAATAAAGATGTTAAGGGCCCTAAGGGCCAGAGCAAGGAATTTCTATTTTCTTCTAGACATAACAGGCTGCCTTTTAAGCACAGGAACATGGTCAGATCTGTGATCTAGGAGGATTTTGGCAGTCATGTGGTGAATGCATTGGAGGGGAAGAGACCAGCTGTAGGGAAAACAATCCTAAAGTTCTTATAATAGTCCATCCAGATGGGTAGTAGCAAGAAACTAAAACTAACATAATGGCCAATGAATCAGAGAGGAGGGGAAGGTTTAAGATATGCTAGAGAAGTAATAGGACACAACTGATGGCACATGAAGTTTAAGAGCCCAGGATGACTGAGGTTATGAATCTGGATGTCTGAGAGACTAATAGTGCCGGGGGCGGCAGGGAGGGGTGGAATCTGTTTGGAAAAAGGGTTAAGTTCAGGTGGGATGTTGGTGGGGACATCTAGGCATCTAGGAAATATAGACTAGAGTTTAATAAAGATGAAGCTAGATATCTAGATCTGGCAGTCAGCTGTGTAGTGATAATCAAAACCACAAGAACCATTCATGTGGTACTAACTGAACCCATAGGAGCTGATGAGATCACCAGGGGAGAGAATATAGGGAGAAGAAAGCCTTCTGGCTTACTTACACTTAAGGGTCAGGAGACATGTGATGGACAATGAAGGAGACTGAAAGGAACAGAGAGACAGGAAGGAAACTGAGAGTAGAAAAATTACCTAGAATGGAAGTCAGTAATAAACTGCAGAGATCATGAAAACAAGGACACAGAAAGGGTAACTGGATCGTTGTTTGGAGAGAGAATTTTTCTAAAGAGTGAAAGGCTAATAAAGCCAAGTGTGAGAGGTTGAAAAGTGGAGAGAAAATAGAAGGAGAAAACAGAAATTCTTCTTAGGGCTTTAGCAGTGAAAAGGGACAGAGATGAGGTTGTTTTGTTTGTTTTTACAAAGGTAAAATCTGAGTATGCATTCCTTGAACCAATCAACAGACCAACAAATGAGAACTATGTACCAGAAGCTGGAGAGAGAAATACATGAAAATATAGTCCTTGTGCTTCAAGAACTTACCTTCTTGAGACTGCTGGTTAATTTGCCAGCTTTTCTTCCATGATCACTCACTTGATTCTTTGAATTCCTCCTTAGCATTTAATGCCTACACTCTTTATATCACACCAATCTCAGGCTCAGATACACATGTTCTCTCTCCCCTATACACTTCCTCAGGCATGGATAGCAACCTTCTGCATTCCCCATGTGCACTTTCAAAGTCATCAGTCAGTATAGGATTAGGCTTGGTCCATCCTCCTTAGACAACTTTCCTCGTGTCCACTCTTCTCAAGGATCCCTAGAGGCTAGGTTATAGTCAGCTTGATTATTCATACTAATAGCTGAAACAATCCCAGTAAATTCAAAACTCAAAGAACTCAGGTCTCATCTGAGTTTTAAATGCCCACCTACTTCTAAAATGAAGTTAAAATAAGTTAAGTTAAATGTAAGACCTCTCAAGGGAGACATTGAGAAAACTGATTGGGGCAGCTAGGTGGCACAGTGAATAGAGCACTGGCCCTAATCCAGCCTCAGACACTTAACACTTATTAGCCGCATGACCTTGGGCAAGTCACTTAACCCCAACTGTCCTGCCTTACCCCCTCCAAAAAAAAAAAAAGAAAACTGATTTCTTAGCATTTGCCTGTTCTTCAGCCTGCCAAGAAAAGGAGTTGGGAAGCATGGAGGTTAAAGACAGAAATTCAAAGGTCCAAGATATGCCATAATATTCATGGCATTCTTTTGTGGTAGCAAAGTAACCAGATGTGATGACAGCGAAAGAATGTTTTGCTAGAAATTTCCCCTTCTTATGAGGGAAGGTTGTCTACGGTTCTATGGGTAGACGTGTTTTTAGTGCCAAAGGAAACTCTCCCAAGAAGCAAAGACCTTCCATCTATGTAGATTTAGCATCCACTCAGCAATTTATAGCCATAAAGAACTGTTTGGGGGGCTAGCAGGTTAAATGACTTGCTCAAGGCCACATGGCCAGAATACCTCAAAAGCAGAATGTAAATCCAGATCTTCCTAATGCCAAGGAGAGGCCCTTACTGTCTATCAGTGTTTATAAAATGTTACTGAAAAGAAGGTAAGATGAGTAAGTTCTTACCTGTCTAAGGATTAAGTACAGTCAAGCCCCCAAACAAGATCTGCCTTATGTGAAACCAAAATCTCATTAGACAAAGAAGACTTACAGATCAAGTTGCAAACTGAGAAGTAAAGCAAGGGAAAGTGCTAGGGTTATAAGGCATTTATATTTATATAAGCCTGAAGGCTTGTATGGGTTGGGTCCTCATATAATAAAGCCTCATGGAAAGTTTAGATTTCACTGGATTTGGAGGATCTTTAGGGAGAGTCTAGATATCCTAGAACAGGCGACACAGAACAGTGTGTGGAATCTCTTGGTGGAAGGAGAAGAAAGGGAAGCATGTAGTGAGGCAAAGAAAGGCTGACTTGCCTGACACTTAGCTGACTTGTACTAGTAAGACTCCAGAGGCCATCCTCTATTAAATCCTATTCTAAGTGTTTCATCCTGGCAGAGACGGCCCTCGTTCTCAAGAATTATGCCAGTAGGGTGGCTAGGTGGTGCAGTGAATAGAGAATAGATCACTGGCTTTGGAGTCAGAAGGATCTGAGTTCAAATCCGGCCTCAGACACTTAACACTAGCTGTGTGACCTTGGGCAAGTCACTTAACCCCAATTGCCCCTCCAAAAAAGAAAAATTTCTTTTTTAATTATGTCAATAGAAGACAACAGCACTTCTCTCCCCACAAAAAAATTCATTAGATGCTTGCTATGTTGTCAGGCACTGGCTAAGTAAGCAGTGGAGACACAAAGAAAGCCACAACCCTCCCCCACCCCCAAAAAAGTCCCTGCCCTCAAAGAGCTCTCAATCTAATAGGGAATAACTAGGTATGTACAAGATATGTACAGAGGGAAGACATTAGGAGGGGAAAGCAGGATTTGAGATGAGACTTGAAGGAAGCCAGGAGGCAGAGGTGAGGATGGAGAGTATTCCAGGTACAAGGGACAATCCAGTGCAAGCATATAGAGTTAAGTGACCTTTTCAAAGTAACTTCTGAGGGAAGGTTGTCTATGGTTCTATGAGTAGAGGTGCTTTTAGTGCCAAAGGAAAGTACACAGAGGGGAGTAAAATATAAGAAGACTGAAAAGGTAGTAAGAGGTCAGACTGTGAAGGACAGTAAGTGCCAAATTCGAAATTTTATATCTGATTCTAAAAGCAATAGGGAACCACTGGACTCTCTTGAGTGGGGAACAGGGGTGGGGTTGACTCAGTCAGACCTATACTTTAGGAAAACCACTTTGGCAGCTTCATAGAGGATGGACTAGAGAAGGAAGAGACTTGATCCAGAAAGAATGTAGGCTATTGTAATAGCAAAGACACAGGGTGATGAGGCTGCACCAGGGTGGTGGTGTGGGTGGAGAAAATTTGTATATGAGAGATTTTATGAAAGTAGAAATGACAAGATTTGAAAACAGACTGGATATGGGGAACGAATAAGAGAGAAGAGTCCAAGATGACAGTAGGGTTGCAATCCTAGGTGGCTAGAAGGATGGGTGGTATCCTGGACAGAAATAGTGAAACTGGGAGAGAACATGGGGAAAGAAACATGAGGTCTTTTTTGGGATGTTAAGGTTGAAGTGTTTACAAGGTCATCTAGGTCAAGAGATCCAACATGCAACTGAAGCTCAAGGGAGAGATTAGAGCTGGATATATAGATCTGGGAATCATCTATATAGAAATATTAATTGAATACATGTGCATCACTAACTGATGAGATCATTATGAAAGCATATAGGAAAAAAATGGGCCCAGGACAGATCCTTGATCTGTCAACACGAGCTCTGGCAGGTCCAACCTATCAAGCTGGACTGATAATATTATTGGCGAGCATTTATAGAGCATTTAAGTCTGCAAATGTCATCACTTGACCCTCACAACAAGTATTATTATTCTTTACAAATTTAGGAAACTGTGTCAGGTAAAGGTCAAGTGACTGACCCAGCAAGTGGCAAGTCAGTATCTGAAGCTGGATTTGAAATCTGATTGTCCTGCCTCCAAAGTCCAACAATCAATGCATCACCTAGTTGTAAAGATGGAGTTCATTGGGTGTCTCTTGTCCAAGTACCAATTTAATTAAATGCAGCTGACTTGGTCACCAGATTTTTTTTTTCAACTAACTATATCAACTCATGAAATTGTTAAGATGACTAGGGGTGGGAAAGGGGAGGAAATTCCAGCTCCTAGAAGTCTGAAAGTAGCTAGACAAATCAGGGACCACTGGGCCTGGAGTCAGGAAGACCTGAGTTCAAATCTGGCCTAACTTACTAGCTATGGGATCCTGGGCAAGTCACTTAACCACTGTTTGCCTTAATCCATTGGAGAAGGAAATGGCAAACCCCTCCAGTATCTTTGCCAAGAAAACCATGGACAGAACGATCCACAGGGTCACAGAGTCAGACATGAATGAATGACTGAACAAGAAGTTTGAGAGTCAGTATCACTGAGACCTTGCAAATAATCACTGTATACAATGATAAATAGCCTATCTCACTAAAATACAAAGATTTAGGAGCAAGGCTGCTCTTTTTTTAAATTCCCCTTCACAGACCCCTTTAAAAAAGTAAGACATTCTAAGGATTGAGAGAACAGACTACAAGAAATTTAGGGATAAGAGAAGAGAACCCAGCATGACTGTGATGCCACCGTCATTTTTCAGGTGGTCAACCATATTTCCCTAAGTATCAGTCACATTTTCTAAACAGAGCTACCATCCCTTCTCTCTCCTTCCCTCCTCTGGCTTGTTGCTGTAGTTTCAGTGTGAAGGGCATAGTTTTTGTTCAGCTCTCCTACTTCACAGTCATTCAATGCAGGGCTATCGCCAATTCCAGAATTAGACTGGGAATGTCTAGAACCAGCTGTCAGAAGCCAGGCTAGGGAGGTACTTGTGTGCTGATTATTTCTCTCTGCAAGTAAGATCACTGTCCCCTTTATACTTTTTACTCAGGACTAGGCTTCTAAGAAAGGGTCAACTCACCTATCCCTCAACCTCCTGGTCTGACTGTTCTCTCAAAAAGACATTCTTCTCACCTACTGCTACTTTATCAGGCCAGAGTCATCTATGGTACACAGCTGCTCATATTCACACTGGTGGCAGAGAGAGGGAGAGGGAGAGGGAGAACTCTACCAGAAAGCAAAATAGCCTTATTCTAACAGAATAACAATCACAGATTCAGAACAAGGAACTTTATAAGTTATCTAAATCCATCACCTCATTTTATTTCTCAATCTCTTATAACCATTTCAGGTCTGTCAATGGTTATACTTGAGACTTGGGTACCCAAGGATCACTTCAGGCCTGTAATTGGGATGTTATTCATTATACAATGCTACTCTCTAGGGCCGTATATTTCCTATCTATAAATCCTGATTGCAAGGAAAGCCTTTCCCACCTTGCCTATGAAGAGGGTCATTCCTGCTCAAGCACAGCCAATAACCCCCATAAAGCCCTGCCCTTTCCATCTATCCTCTGGGATCTGAGCCTAAGCCTGAGATGTGCAGCATCTCATCTGGACAGTCAAGTAATTCTTGTACTAAGCACATTCAGCATTCCAGCCTGGACAAACACTGTCCTAAACGGGTTTGTCTTACTCCAAATAGATGCAGGCCCTTACTGCTACCTCATCTCTTTCGTCTTTTGGGGTGCCCCTTTCTGCTAGTGTTCTCTCTCTTTTTTTTTTTTTGCTGTTTTTGGAAGGGCAATTGGGGCTAAGTAACTTGCCCAAGGTCACACAGCTAGTAAGTATCTGAGACCAAATTTGAACTCAGGTCCTCCTGACTCCAGGGCTGGTACTCTATTCACTGCGCCACCTAGCTGCCCCTTCTACTAGTGTTTTCAATGAAAATAGTGAACAAAGGCCCCTCTCTCTACCTCCTTCCCATGGAGAAAAGCCTGAGGTTTTTGTTTGTTTGCCACTAGGGAGTTATATGGGCAGCTGGGTGGAGCAGTGGGCCTGGAGACAGAAATACCGGAGTTCCAAGTCTGACCTCACTGTGTGACCCTGAGCAAGTCACTTAACCCCTGCTTGCATTAAACCAAAGACAGAAGTGGCAAACCATTCTGGTATCTTTGCCAAAAAAACCCCACACACAGTTGGTCCAACAGGGTTACAAAGAGTTGGACATAACAGAACAAGTGAACAGCAAGACAGTTATGATCTCTCAAAAAAAGGATGTTTAGCTGTATCTTCCAGTCAATTTCCAGGGACAAGTTCAACAAACGTTTACTAACAAGGTAAGAACAAGTACATTAATAGATGCAAAAGCTTTGTTATAATTTTACTTTGAAATAAAGATTTTCATCTTATCTCTATTTTCTTTGAATTATGGATTTATTTTTTTTAACGCACTACATCAATAGAAGTGGCTTGGTCCTAGGAGATAATCTTAAATTCAGATCCTTTAAAAGGCCTACTACGAAGAAGGCACAAAGGATACCAAGACTGCCCTCAAGGAATTTAATTTCCACTAGGTTATGCAATTAAGACAATCTACTCTTTGGTCTTCCTACAAATAAAAGGATATTGAAGAAAGACAGAACCCATTTCTCCAAGTAACTAACTTACCATCAAACAGAAAATGGATTACATTTATTCTGCTCAGCTCCAGATGGCAGAACTAGAAATAGCAGATAGAAAAGATTTTAGGCTTGATATGAGGGAAAGCTATCCAGATGTAGAATTAGTTGCTTGGGGAAATAGTCCTTCAGTAAAGAGGTCTTTGACTATCCTGGAGAACTTTATCATGCACATGAAAAGAACACCAATAAGCTTTGGAAAGATGGCTTTAAGTGAACTTTTTCCCTTTTTTTTTTAAGTTCCACATGTCTTTAAGATTAAAGATTCATTATCACAGTTTTCGTGGATAGAGTCTTAGGGTGGTGTTCAATTTTCTTGCTAAGCCAGACTTGCCTTCACACTTAGAACCGGTGTTTTCTTTGTTTTTGTTTTTTAGGTTTAAGCCTTCCTTTTTTCAAAAGGACTGAATGAAGCTATCCAGTGCATTCTTTTTAAATAATTTAATTTGATGTTATTTTTTGTATCCTAGAGAGGACAGCTATAAAGGAAACGGTTTTTTGAGCACCCTTCTCCCAATACTAGAACTCAACAGGGTGGAATATCAGAACCTTTGTGCTGCCAAGGAAAGGCAGTCAAGAAGGGAAAAAAACTCTGGTTTTTCCACTGCTTTTCAATCTTCAGAGGAAACAGATAAGAGAACACTGAACTTGTAAATCAGGAAGTCCTAGATTCAAATCCTACCACAGACGATGATTAGTTGGGTAACTTTTCTACAAAAAGTCTCATTCTTCACCCCCATTTCTACCCACCCAAGGTTAAGGGCTAACCACCTCACACATCCTGCACCACACACCTAAAAAGAAAGATTATCTATAAAATGAAAAAGTGGGAATGCCTCAGAGAAACTAAGAAAGTAAAGTGTATAAAACCACCACCATGAGGCAAAACAAAACACTTTTGCCCAGGAGGCTAGGGGAAATAGTTTCTTCTGCTGATAGAAAGGTTGGAGGATTGTAGGTACAACACTGTAAAGCCATTGGGGTTGTCCCTGTATTTCACTTACCACTTTGTCTTTGTTATGAGGGAGGGTATGAGGTGGGAAAAGGGGGTATATGAGAGGAAATGACTAGCTTAAAAAGAAAAGTCATCCATAAAACTTTAAACAAAAGGTTCCTATGATGAAAACACTGGGAAAAGTCCAACCCTAAGGGGAAGATTAGGCTGTTCTGGATCTGAATGCATTAAGTGTCTGCCTGCTTATTTTTAGCAGGACCATTTGCCTGGGAATGGAGGCTTGCTGACTTGACTAGTTGCCAAAACAGTGGTAGAAGCCTAAAAGCAGGCCTGTGCCACGCCCCCAGACTGTCACACCATTCATGTGCTTACTAAGTTAGAAGGAATGCCTCTGAAGAGGCCTAGTACCACATTAAGCCTTAGAACACAGGGTAGAGCAATTGTCTGATGCCACAGGCCTGCTCAGAAAAGCATCTGTCAAGAGACTGTCAAGACTCTCCTCACCAGAAACTAGTTTTAAAAGCAATCCACTGCCTTCGGCTACACTTAGGTATTAAAACCGGCAGAATGAAGCAAAAGAGCCCTTTCCCATGTGAGTAAGACAATACGACTGTGGAGTTATTACCAAACATCCAAATGCAGGTAAATAGATAGGGTTAGGGATTAAAGAGTAATAATTCTTGCTCAGAGGCAGTCGATGCAAATGTAAGGAGAAGCACTTTGTATTTTGTGCTCTAAAAGAGCCGTCAGATATTGGGAACAGAACTTTCCCCACTTACATAAAGGACAGAGGTTTGTGTCCAGAGACCCTCCCAAATGAGTAGCTAGGGGGAGGGGGTAGAGAGATTAACAAACATTTACAACAAACCAGGAGGAGGTTATTTTCATCTTTAAATGTTAGCTGGATTGTTACTATCTTTCTAAATTTAATATATGCTTTCTCCCAAAACTAACAGAAGTTCAGATTCATATGCAGAAAATAAAAGATAAAAAGTAGACAGAATGACTTTACATATATAATATCATACTGCTTTCTTTCTCAAAGGGTGGGTAAGGGGGAGGAAGGGAAAGAATTTGGAAATCAAAATTTTTAAAAATGAACGTTAGAAAAAAAATTAACGTAATTGGGAACTCTTTAATGAAATAAATTTTTAAAAAACTTTTTAAAATATAGGCAGGAAGAGAGCAAGAGACCAACCTTAAAATCTAAGAGTGGTTAGGAGGGAAAGCAGAATAGTCTAGCCCCTTGATTTCACAATTGAGGGAAGAAAGTAGGGCCCTCAAATTGTTCAAGGCTACCTAGGTGAAGAGGACACCAGATCAGAAGTCTCAGGGTTCTAATCCTGGTTCTGCTATTAGCAAGCCATAGGACAGAGAAAAACCACTGTCCCCTCTCACCTCCTGTTTTTCCTCCAATGATCTCTTCTGGCTCTGATTCCATGGTTCTAAAATTCCACATTCTAGAGCAGTGGTTCTCAACCTTCCTAATGCCACGACATTTTTTTTTTTAATTTTACTTTAGTTTGCATCATTCATTTCCACGGGATTTTGAGTTACATATTTTCTCCCCATCTTTCCCCTACCCACCACCCCAAAACAGCCATCCCAGTGTATCCCCCCTCACCCAATCTATTCTCTCCTATGTCTTCCCCCCTCA
>CM053584.1:139344522-139393310 GCA_028627135.1 Pseudochirops cupreus | reverse complement strand
TTAGAAATGAGGCCTTTATCAGAGACACTGGTTGTAAAAATTCTTTCCCAGTTTCCCACTTCCCTCTTAATCTTGGTTACATTGGCTTTGTTTGTGCAGAAACTTTTCTATTTAATGTAATCAAGATTATCCATTTTGCATTTTATAATGCTCTCTGACTCTTCTTTGGTCATAAGGTCTTCGCTATTCCATAAATCTGACAGGTAAACTATTCCTTGCTTCCCCAGATTACTTACAGTATCAGCCTTTATACCTAGATCATGCACCCATTTAGACTTGACTTTGGTGTATGGCATTAGACGATGATCTATGCCCAGTTTCTGCCTTACTATATTCCAATTTTCCCAGCATTTTTTGTCAAATAGTGAGTTCTTATCCCCAAAACTGAGGTCTTTGGGCTTTATTAGTCCCATTCTTAATTCCCATTCTTACCAGTGAGGAAACTAAGTGGCTTGCTCAGAGTTACTCAGCTAATAAGCTTCTGAGGCTAGATTTGAAGTCAGGTTAACTCTTGACCCAGCCCATCTATTGCACCATTTAGCTCCTAGCTATACTTACATACATAGCCTTGATGTTCCTCCTGCTGGACAATGCATCTCCTTTTGCACAAGCTAATGTTCCCATATTTGGAATGTTCTGGGTCTTCAATTCTGCCTCAGAGAATTCTTTGTTTCCTTAAAAATTCAGCTTGAGTGCAGTTTTCTATGAGAACTTCTTGGACCCCCTCCCTCCTCTAATGACTTGTACTACCTCTTCTATTGATGGGGTACAGGCTCTGGGAAACCCCTTGAACTCTGATTGAATCTTCCCACATGATGAGGCATTTGCCTGAAGCCACAAGCCTTTCATCGTAGCTAGGCCCATATTTTTGTTACTTTTAACCTAGCCTAGCTCTTCATTGTCCAGCTACTTCCCAGCTTGATTCTATCAAAATATCTATACTCAAATCTGTTGCCCTTAGTCTAGCCTAGCCCTCCATTGTCAGTCACCTCCAGGTAGCCTTCAACTATTTCCTACCCTTAATCTCATTACTGGAGTCTGACCTCAGTACCCTCAAGATCCTCCTTAGACTCCTCCTCAAGACCCTCCCCAAACTCTTCCTGTAGACCACCCCTAGAAGCCTCCCACAATCTTACTGTATGTAAGCTCCGTCTAGTCTCCAGGAAGGGACCAAGATTTATCTAGCACAGACTCACTCTGTGTCAGATTATTTTGGCCTGCTTGTCCAATACAAGCATCCTGCACGGATACCGAGGCTCCTTAAGAATCTACCCGTTATGGCGAATCTTTAATAAACTTTGCTTTACTTTGGCTGAGAGAAGACTTGAGTCAAATTTCATTCGGCAGGACCCAGTGTATGGATATTTTGGGGTCTTGAGCACCCCTAAACCTCAACACTATTACCTGTATTTATTTGGCATATATCTATGTGTCTTTCCTGAGGGTGTAAACTCCTTGAGAGCAGAGACTGTTTCATTTCCATCTTTGTGTAACCTAAGTGCTTTGCACATAGTAAGCATTTAATGCTTGTTTGACCATCTCATCCAAACCATTGGAGAACAGGAATACTTTTTCTAGTATATCCAATAAATGGCCATCTACATTTTGCTTAAAAGATTTTCCCAGTAAAATGGACCCATGACCTCATGTTCTTTTGGATAGTTCTAAATGTTAGCAAGTTTTCAGCTTCTCTATAATTTCCACCTATTTCTCCTAATTCTGCCTTCTGGGATCAAATGGAGCTCTAATCTCCCATTTAACAGCTCTTTAAATACTTGAAAAGAGCTATAATAACCCCTCCCAAAGTCTTATGTATTCTAGGCTGAACATACCCCATTAGGCCACTTTCACTATCCAGATGTTACTCATCCTTCATTTTCAAAGAGGACCAGCGACCTCAGGGGTGGTGTATTGACTTGCATGTGAATTAGATTTAAGTGAGGCAGAGTTGCACAATATTGTCAGCCTCACTCATGAAAGTCCAGTGGTAAGACGAAAGTCAAAAGTCAGAATGACTGGCCCCTGACACAGTGGATGCCTTTGGTATTGTCTATGTCTGACCAAGTTCTAAGTACTCCATGGCCTGCGTCAGCTTCCCTTATGGTCCTTGGAACAAAATGTTCTCATTTGCCCTTGCTGCTGCAGAAAAGTCTTCACATTCTTGGAGTAGACATTCCCCCAACTCATCAGAGGGTTTGAGGCCTATCAGAGCTAGAAGGCACAGTGGATAGAGCTCTGGGCCTGGGGTCAGGAAGACTTGAGTTCAAGTCTTGCCTCAGAGACTTCCTAGCTGTGTGAACCTGGGCAAACCCTCAAGCTACATATCAGGACTTAATTTATTTTTTGTTGATCATTTGGACTTGAAGTGATGGAGAAGATATTAATAATGAAGATTAAATTTAAAAGTGTGTCAAGCATACTTCCCCCCTTCCTCCAAGCAGGTTGTTAAACATTCACTAGTACATCACTGCCTAAAACTATGCTTATATCTTCCACATCCAGATGTGACCCCCAGGGGCAGCTAGGTGGCACGGTGAATAGAGCACCAGCCTTGGAGTCAGGAGGACTTGAGTTCAAATCCAGCCTCAGACACTTAACATTTACTAGCCTTGTGAGCTTGGGCAAGTCACTTAAACCCAATTGCCCTGTCTTCCCCCCCCTCCAAAAAATAAAAATAAGTAAACAAATGTGACCCTCAAATCCCTTTAGACTTTGGCTAGTCACATCAGCATATGAAAGGCCCAGAAATTGACTGGACAAGTAGGGGAGATAATGACCTAGTTTTAAATTTCTCTGTGCTTTTTTTTCCTTTCCCTGTCCACTCATCTAAATGATAAAATGAAAGATGTTTAGGGATGGAAAACTGGGAGACCCTGAACTGCAAGGCTATTTGGTAGTTTATTGGATTATGTCTGCCTTCAGAGATTAAATTCTGAAGGCATAGGTAATGCTCACTATGAGATAGGGCTCAAATCATCTATCTCCTGGGGCCATCCCAGTGACCCAGAAGTTTAGACCAAAGAAGACAGACTTAAGCCTGAGGGAACTAACTACTTAGTTAGGAGTGTCTCTGCTCTTTGTTCTAAAGATTTTAGAGCCTGGGGCTGAGAATTTCCTGATGTGAAAATGAGAGTCCCCATACTCCAAAGGGGAGGAAAAGCCTAGGTTGTTTTTTTTTTTTCTTTCTATAGAGAAAGCTTTGCTGGTCCATGGCTGGGTCTATTGCTTTTCTGAAAGAACCATAAAAATAGCTTTTGACTTTGAGCTAGTGGAGCGTGGTAGAGATTCCCTTTTAGCTAAAAGCCTCAAATGAAGCCTGAAGCTGGAAACGGAGCAGTAGGGACCTGTCCAGCTCAGGCCAAACATTGGGCAAAAGACTTCTCACCTAGTAAGTAGCTTCCAGCAAGGAACCATCCCAGCAGGAGCAGTATAACATTACCAGAAGACATCTACAGTGTTGCAGTGTTAGAGATGTGAGATGTGCCCTGGTCATATGTGTTCCTCTATGTGTGCCTCTTCATGTGTGTTCCCTAAGCCTGTACACCACTATTTCACCACTATTAGTGGATGTATTTGTGAGAGAGTATATCTTAGGTTTACAGGAGAAATGTTTTATGTGTATTTTTCTTATTTTACCGTTTCATTAAATGCCTTTGGCTTTTGCTTTGAACTAATTGTGACTTCTGGCTGACTATTAAAGAGAGTCATATTGGCGGGGGCTCACGAGGTATGGTTTTGAGAGGATGTGTATCCACAGAGTATGGTGAACTTTTTTTTTTTAAAGGGACCTACCTTCTGAAGGTATCCTGAAGTTTTATACTAAGAAATCCTTCCCTGATTTTTCTACTACCCACTCAGCTACAATTCCACCTCTCCTTTTCATTACTAAATTCCTTGAAAAAGTTGTCTGTATTCAATGCGTCTGCTTTCTTGCTACCCACCTTTACCTCAACCTCTTATAATTTGACTTTGCACTCTGCCCCCATTGGAAATTATTCTTCTAAAGATCACCAACAGCCTTATTTCAATCCATACCTTCTTTGTAATCTTTGATGCCATTTATCACTTGCTCCAACCAGATTCTCTTTCCTTGATTTTAGAGGTACCCTAATCTCTTGGTTTTCCTACTCCCTCTCTAACCACCCTTCCTCTTTAACAAAAGATTGTTAACTCCTCATCTTCCTAACCCCTTAATGTGGATTCTTCCAAGGTTTTGATTGACCCTTGAGCCTTCATATTTTGCACTGTCTTCTTTAGCAATTCCATGGCTTCAACTTCCACCTCCATGGACATGGTCCTCAAATCTATATCCAACTCTGACCTCTCATGCACTCAGGGCCCACATTTCCAAATGCCTGTAGGACATTTCTAGCTGCATGTTCCACTATTACTTCAAATCTAATATGTTTATAACTGAGGTCATTTTTCTCCTTAAGCCTCTTCTTCCTTCTGACTTCACTATGTTTGCGGCAATCTCATTATATACTTTCTTTTGAAATTCTGTTGGCTTTTTCTTTCTCTATTCCTTCTCTTATTTAATCAATTACAAAATTCTCTTGATTTAAAAAAACAAGCATCAGCATCCCTCATGTCCATTTTCTTCTCTCTGTCCTACAGCTTCCACACTAATATAGGTCTTTATTATCATCTGACTGGATTATTGCAATGGCCTTCTAACAAGTATTCTCTCTTCTCTCCAAGTGGTTGTTTATGTTGTGTCCATATTACCTTTTATACATATACCTGAGCACATCTCTCTTCTGCTCGGAAATCTTCAGCAGCTCTATTTTTTGTGTTTATGCTTGGATTATTTTTTGAAAAAAATTTTAAATTGATGTTTTCTGTTACTTACTTCACCTTAGTATCCCATGGATCCCTTCCCTTCTCGCTTCCCAAAAGCCATCCCATATGACAAATAGTATTGTTTTAGAAAGGAAAAAGTCAGTATGATTGAAAAAGTTTACTATTGTTCCTTGAGTAAAATTCAAACTTCTTTTCCTGGCATGACCCTGTACAGTCTGATGCCTCTCTCCCTTTCTAGTCTGATCTCTTATCAGTCTCTCCCAGGCTTTTTGTGCTCTAGTCAGAATGAACTATTCTTGGCACCAAAATACACCCTTCATTTTCTTGGCAAAGGTACTGGAGTAGTTTGCCATTTCCTTCTCCAGCTCATTTTACAGGTGAGGAAACTGAGGCAAACAGGGTTAGATAACTTGCCCAGGATAACACAGCTAGGAAGTGTCTGAGGCTGGATTTGACCTCAGGAAGAGGAGTCTCCCTGACTCCACTCACTGCCACCTAGTTTCCCCTGGGCAGCTGTTCCTCTAGGACACAGGGCTATTTCCTTTCCCCCATGTATAGCATTGAGATGTTGTAGTTACATGCAAATATATTCCTTATAGGAGCCAAACTTGGCCTACCCCTAAGAAAAAGACATTCATTTTTCCTTCATTTTCCCATTCTCCCTCCCTCTTTTTTGTCTGCTGCACTCCATCCCAGCCTTTAAAGTGCAGCTCAAATGCTATCCCTGGCATGAGGTCTTCCTAACACCTACATTTATGTAGTACCTACCACGTGCCAGACACTGCTAAGTGCTTTACTTATACGATCTCATTTAGATTCTCACAACCCTAGGTGCTATTATTATTCATCTTTTACAGAAGAGGAAACTGAGGCAAGTGATGATTAAGTGACTTGGCCAAGGTCATACAGCTAGTAAGTACCTAAGGTTGGACTTGAACTCAGATCATCCTAACTCTAGGATTGCAGCGCTATTCACTGTACTGCCTAGCTGCCTGTAGAATTTGCTGTATTTCTTTCTTTTAATTTATTTACCACGTATCATTGGATATCATAAATACTTTGGTTATAGCTCATCCTCCTATTGGCCTAGATGCTACATGACTCGGACACTTATAAGCTATGTCATGTCACGATCTGTCTGAGCTTCAGTTTCTCCATCTGTAAAATGGAGATCATAATACCTACAGTTCCTGAACTTTCCTGGTTCATAGAAACCTTAGTGTTTCAATATTTTTTTCATGGTACCCCTAGGCCAAAAGAAACTCTTAGCACTTCCATTTATTAAGTAGTCAAGTCTAAACAGCTTAATAAATATTCATGTCATAATGACTTAGGGGCCATTTGAAAAAATCTTGTCATTGTTCAATTGTATCTGACTCTTTGTGACCCCGTTTGGGATTTTCTTGGCAAAGTTACTAGAGAGGTTTGCTATTTCCTTCTCCAGCTCATTTTATAGATGAGGAAACTGAGGTAAACAGGGTTAAGTGACCTGCCCAGGGTCACACAGCTAGTAAGTATCTGAGGTCGGATGTGAACTCAATGTTCCAGGGCCAGCACGTTATCCACTGTGCTACCTGATTGCTCCATTTGAAAAAAAAAATGCACCCAAATTGAAAGAAAACAATGTTCTTTATTTCATTCTTAAATAACCACAATTACTTTGTAATGGGATGTGTGTGTCTCTTGGACACTGCACAGCTTCTCAAACTTTGGAATCAGATTGGATGCCTCTACCCTCATTTCCTGTTCTTCATTGATTTTTGTACAGTACTTTTTTATCATAGCAACCACTGAAAACCCAGCTTTGAAAAGATCTGATGTGGCAAATGAGAAAGTTCAATAAATTATTGGAGAAGCTAAAATTAGAAATAGATAGAAACCACATCTCAAACATTCTAGGACATCAGCAAAAGGAATGGAGCAGGATCTAATTTTGAAATTGTGAATTCTCCAAACTAGTAGTTTGCACAATGTCTGACCACTGTGTTTCCCTCAAAACTGAAAATCTCCCTTAGTGGCCCCATGAGTTCACTGTGGTGCCCTGGGATGCCAACACACATTGGGAACTGCACGGCGGTACCTACCTCCCAGGGCTGTCGTGATGGTCAGATTCGATGACATGTGTAAAATACTATATGTTAGTTATGATTACATCTGAATGTTTTATTCCTTTCCAACATCTAGGCTAACACTCTCTAAACAGCAAATGAGTCAGTCAGATGGTATCTGGCCCATAATAAACACTTTGTAAATACTCATTCATTCCAGTCCTAACCCGTATTCTATAGATGAAGGAATTGAGTCCTGGTCAGTTTTGTGGTTTTTCAGTTATAGCTGATTCTTTGTGATCCCATTTGGGATTTTCTTGGCATTTCCTTCTCTAGCTCATTTTATGATGGGGAAAGTGAGACCAACAGGGATAAGTGACTTCCCCAGGGTCACACATTTAGGAAGTGTCTGAGGCCAAATTTGAACTCAGGAAGATGAGTCTCCCAAACTCCAGGCCTGGTGCTCTGTGCACTATGGCGCCCCCTAGCTGCCCAGGTCAATGTCAATAAATATTTATGAAGTGCATACTCTGCACCAGGTATGGTGCTGAGCTCTGGGGCTACAAAGAAAGGCAAAAGCCAGCCCCTGCCCTCCAGGAGGTCACTGTACAATGGGGGAGAGAACATGTGCAGGATATGTACAGGAAAATGGAAGATAATCAACAGAGAGAAAGCACTAGTGTTAAGGGTGTGGGGCAGAAAATGCTTTCTGCAGAAGATGGGATTTTAGTGGGGACTTTAAGGAAGTCCAGGAAGCCAAGAGGCAGAGATGGGAAAAGAGATTTCCAGGCAAGGGGGACATGCCCGGAGTTGGGGAATAGAATATCTTATATGAGGAACAGCATTGCCATTGGACCTCAGAATATGTTTCCTAGAATAAGGTATAAGAGGACTGAAAAGGTGAGTGGGGGAGTAGGGGTGGCATAGATTATAAAAGACTTTGAATGCTGGAGGATTTTCTATTTGATCCTGGAGTGAAGGTGGGTTACTTGCCCCAAACCATAGGGATTCAATATCAAAGCCTAGTTCTAGAATACAAGTTTTCTGGCTCCCAGCATCAATAACCTTTCACTGCCCCACCCTGCCTCTCATGTTCTTTGATTCAATTAGTTTCAATTCAATAAACATTAATTAAGTACCTACTATCTCCCAGGCACTGTGCTAAGTGCTGGGGATACAAATTGGAGGGGGGAGGGGAAAGACAGTTCCTGCCTTCTTAGGAGCTTGCAATCTAATGGTGGAAGAAAACATACACAAAGGGAATCTGGAAAAGGTTGGGTTGAGGGGACATTTCATGATTCCATGGAGCTATAGATGGAAAGTGGATTGAGCTGGAAAACTCAAATCCTACCTTCTACAAAGGAAAGCTTTGGGAAGAATTTAGTATTCTACCCTCCAGTCCTCTAATTAGAGGGGAGTTGGGAAAGGGTTGGGTATGGAAGGCTGAGCTGACAGCCAAGTGATGAGATTCTTGTTCCATGGATTTGAAACCAAGCAGAGCTGCAGATGGAGAGTGGAGTAAGTATCCCTTCCAGCTCCTAGCCCCAGGGCCTTGGCACATGGACACTTGGGAACCACTTGTTCAATAAGAAGGTGTCCATTAAGTCTTTGTTGACGAATGGATTTACTGAATATAGATATAGGTGTCCATCCATCCATCTATCTGTCTGTCTGCCTATCTATCTATCTTTCTATCTGTGTATATTTGCACGGTTCTTTGCACCTGTCCATTTTTTATGTCAGCTTCAATCAGCACTGTCTCACGGGTAGGGTAAACGTCAGCAATGAGCAAAATGTTTTGAGGATGATTGCTTTGGTGATTCTGAGATGTGACCAGTAGGTGGTGCTGCAGCACAAGTCACAGAGCATGGATCCATCCTCTTATTGAGCCTTACTCTTGAAGGGGAGCTTATCTCAGCCTGGATGAAATTTACCTGCTGTGTCAGTTGGAAACATAAAGCAGGGCTGGGATGAGGGACTGTGAAGGAGTGGGTTGAAGTTACCTGGGGATGGGGATCTCACCTAGAGAGGAAAAGGTTTTCTCTGAAAATTTGGAGACCTCTAGCCGATGGACAGTGGACAAGTAAGCCCCCTCTTCTCCGCATTTGTGATCACTCAGGTGCCTTCTGCCTCACTCTTTTCCTATACCACCGTGTCACGTGATGAAGTGACCTTACTCCTTACCAAGGCTACCGCCTCTACTTATTCAAGTGATCCCATTTCATCCCATCTCCTCCAACAGAGTACCCCCTCTGTTACCTCCATGCTATCCCTCATATTAAATCTCTCCCTCTCTACTAGCTCATTTTCTACTTCCTACCAACATTCCATATTTTCCCCACTCTGAAGAAAACCCTCCCTTGACTCGTCCATCCCTGCTATCATTCTCTATCTTTTCTACCCTTTGTAGCTGAATTTCTTGAAAAGGCTGCCTATAACAGGTCTCTCCACTTTCTCTCTTCTCACCCTCTCATAATCTGACTTCCAACCTTATCATTCCACCAAAACTGCTCTCTCCAAAGTAATGGTTGCCAAATCGAATGTCCTTTTCTCAGTCCTCATTCTTCTTGACCTCTCTACAGCCTTTGATACTGTTGATCACTCTCTCACCTGTGACACTCTCTTCTCTCTAGGTTTTTACAACATTACTCACTCCTGGTTATCACCCTACCTGACTGCTCCTTCTCTGTCTCCTTTGATGGGTCCTCTTCCAGATTATGCCCCCTAAGCCTAGATGTCCCTCAGTTCTGTCCTGGGCCTTTTTCTCCTTTCCCTCTATACCAGCAGTTCTCAACATGTAGGTTATGTTCAATTTGTAATAATGAAACTACATCCTGCATATCAGGTATTTATATTATGATTCATAACAGTAGCAAAATTATAGTTATGAAGTAGCAGCAAAAATAATTTTATGGTTGGGGGTCACCACAACATGAGGAACTGTATTAAAGGGTCGCAGCATTAGGAAGGTTGAGAACCACTGCTCTATACTATATCACTTGGTGATCTCAACAGCTCCCATGGATTTAATTACTATCTTTATGCTGATGATTCTCAAGTCTACCTATCCTGACCCAGTCTCTCTACTGACCTCCAATCTTACATCTCCAATTGCCTTTCAGACATCTTGAATTGGATGTCTAGTAAAAAACTTAAACTCAACATATCCATGATGGAGCTCATTATCTTTTCCCCTAATCCCTCCCCTTCTTCTAACTTTCTCTATTATTGTCTAGGACAACATCACCCTCCCAGTCCCTCAGGCTAGGACTTAGGAGTCATCCTGGCTTCCTCACTATTTCTCTCCATCTCTCCATATCCAATCATCTGCCAAGGCCTCTTGATTTCACCTGTGTAGTATCTGGTATATAACCCCCTTCTCTCCTCTGACACTGCCACCCCTCTGCACAGGCTGTCTTCATCTCACGCCTGGACTTTTGCAATAGCCTGTTGGTGGAGCTGCCTGCCTTGTCTTGCCTCACCCTAACCTGTCCTCTATTTAGACACAGAGATGATTTTTCTAAAGCACAGGTCCAACCATGATGTCTCCCCAATCATCAAACTCTAGGGACTTCCTATTGCTTCCAAGATCAAATACAAAATGCTGTTTGACATTCAAAGCCCTTTATAATCTAGTCCCATAATATTTTTCCGATTTTCTTACTCCTTATTCCCATGTACTATTTGATCCAGTGACACTGACCTCCTGGCTGTTCCATGAACAAGACCTTCCATCTTTCAGTTCCAGGCATTTTCTCTGGCTAGAATGTTCTCCCTCCTCCCCTCTGATTACTGACCTTCCTGTCTTCCTTTAAGGCCTGAAAGTGCTTCTTTTACTAGAAGCCTTCCCCAATCCTCTTAATTCCAGTGCTTTCTCTCTATTAATTACTTCCCATTTATCCTATATGTAGAATGCTTCCTATAGATTTGTTTGCATGTTGTCTCCCATCTGATTGTAAGCTCCATGAGGGCAGGGATTATTTTTTTACTTTTTTGTATCCTCAGCACAGTGCCTGCTATATGTTGTTTAGCTGTTTTCAGTCACATCTAGTTTTTTGTGACCTCTTTGGAGGTTTTCTTGGCAAAGATACTCTAGGAGTTTGCTATTTCATTTTCCAGCTCATTTTACAGATGAGGAAACTGAGGCACACAGGGTTAAGTGACTTGCCTAGGGTCATACAGCTAGTACATATCTGAGACTGGATTTGAACTCAGGTCTTCCTGACTCCAAGCCTGGCACTGTACCACTGCATCATCTAGCTGACATAGCATATTCTAGGTACTTAATAAAAGTTTATCAGTTGATTGACAAACTTGAGTCCCAGCTTTCCCACCTACTTGCTGTATGTCCTTAGGCAAGGCACTTGACTTCTCTGGACCTTAGCGTCTTTCTCTGTAAAATGAGGGGCTTAATGGCCGCTAATATCCCTTTCAGTTCTAGATATATGATCATCATGATGGTTGAAATGTTTTGTTTTGGTCTTATTTTTCTCAGGAGAGAAATCCTAGTTCAGTTGATGAACTGAGAGTTAAATTTCTGGGTTCATGTCCTACCTCTGACATATGTTGGTTATATTATGATGAGAGTATAGTCCTCTCATTTCACAGAGGAGGAAAGAGAGTTGTAAAGAAATGTAATTAACCTGATTAAAGCCAGACAGCTACTAAATGGCAGTTAGAATTTGAACCCAAGTCCTTTGACTCTGAACATAACATTCTCCCCCCCATTATAGCTTATTACCTTGGACAAATCACTTAACCTCCCAGGCACTAACTCTCAATCTTGAGTTCTTGATGCCTCATGAGCCATTATCTTTTATTTTGTCAATTCAAATTTTTAGGGAATTAATTTTTTTTGAGTGGGGGGAGGTTAAGGTTTTGTGCCTCTTGTTCCAAGTTGTTAATTCTTTTTCCGTATCTTCTATAGCTCTCATTTCTCCCTCCCTCCCCCCCTTTTGTTCTTCTACTACTCTCATATGGATTTTAAAATTATTGTTTAGCTCCTTTTTTTTGACCTCTTGCTTTATCTCCTCCAAGAATTCTGGTTGGAATTGTTCCCAAGCTGTGTTTTTCTTTGAGGCTTTGCTTGTAGATGGTTTCAAGTCATTCTCTTCTTCTGGATTTGTGTCTTATGCTTCCGTCACCATCATAGCTCTTTATTGTATGATCATTTTTTTGTTGTTGTTGCTGCTGTTTGCTCATCCTTCCTGTCTAATTCTTGATTTTGGACTTTCTGTTAGGACTAGGTTCTCTGTACTTCTAGAGTGAATGCTTGGTCTGACCTTTTTGTTCTCTAAGGAACTTCTGCTACTTTCTTAGGCTATTGAGAGTTATGTCATTCCAGAATTTCAGAGACAACTCAGATTAGTGACCTGCAAGCTTCACAGCTCTTAAAGTGAAGTGAGCTGGCATAAAATCTGCTCATTGCCCTTTTGGTCTGAGTTCCTCAAGCTCCTGACCTAGGTTTGGGTCTGAACAAGATACTTGTTGATTTGTCCCTGGCTGGAAGTTCCAGTAGACTGCTTCTGAATTCAGCTACTATCACCCCACTGGGGAACTCTGCAGGTTCACATTGACTATACTGCATGTTCCCCTTTGGTCTGGGATTCCTACCCTAGTTATTTCACTGCAGGTTTCAGTGTTCAGAACTGAGTCCCTGTTCTGTCCTGCTCCAGTTATGAGCCACACAGTTTGCTTCTGAACTGCTTTTATCCATCATCCCTAGGGACAAGTCCCTTCCTTAATCCTCCCTGCCTTTGTGACCTGGTATGGGGTTAGCGAACCCAAGAACTGTCAGAGACACTTGTTCCTGCACTGAAGACTGATTCAGGCACTTCCTCCTCTCCTTGTCCCCCAGGACTTCTTCCTGCTCTGATGCTTCCTGCTTCTTTGCAGATCCTCTTTCAGTCCCCAGACTCTTTCCCTAGACCTCTTTGTCTATCTACCTGTATTGCACTAGGCTAGGAAAATTATTCACTTTGATTTTTTTCCTTAGAATTTCTCAATCAAGATTTGGTCCAGTTCATTTTCTAGGACTTTGTGGAGGAGAAGTTGTGGTGAGAGCTGGGCTATATATCTTCCTACTGACTCTACCATCTTGACTCCTAAGTCTATTCTCTAGGGTTCTTAACTTTACAATTTTTTTTTTGATAACTGCATTTCAATAGAATTGGTTTCTTTTGTTATCTTGTTCCTTTTATTTTATGCATTTAAGAATATGAGTCTGAGAACAGGTTTTATCAAATTACCAAAGGGGTCCATGATACTAAAAAAATAAAGTTTGAAAATCCTACTTTTAATCTATAACTAATAGGAGAATTGCTGATTTTCCATCAATGGAGGGAGTTTTTACATTGAGGATTCTTCAGGCCAATAGAATCACAGATCTTGATCCCCCATCCAAAAACAATTAGAGGGTTACTTGTTGGATGATTTTGGCTGGATATGGAAGAGGCTTATCTGTCTATCTCCAGACTCCTCTCAAATCCAAAAGACTTGGGTGGGGTTTCTCTCTAGATAACAGCTAGCCCCCCTTGGCAGAGCCAGAAAGGAATTGGGAGCCTGGCTTGTTCTTAGGAGCCCCATCTGCCTTTATACTTCTCTATTCTGACTTAAACCTCTATTCAAGCTGACTCCAAAATGCTATTTGGTGATGTGTGTGTGTGTGTGTGTGTGTGTGTGTGTGTGTGTGTGTGTGTGTGTGTGTGTGTGTTTTAATGGACTGAAATCTGGAAGTCTCTCCTGAGACAACCTTGAAAAACAGATTCTTGCAAATAGGAAGGTGGGATAGGGGGGAGGTCTAAGAATATGCAATGAAATCACTGATGAATTAAAACCTCATTTCTATCTTTTAAAACCCATTTGTATCCCAGATGGAGGTCAGTGCCAGAATGAATCCATATCATTTTTTGTTTGACACTGACAAAAATTCCATTTGCAGGTGGCTATTGATGCTTTAAAGGTATAATGTATCATGCAAATAATTTTTTTCCCCATGATATGACGTGTACAGTTTAGTTTGATTTATATTGATGTCAGTTATGAAATAGGAAGTTTGGAGCTTTAAAATGAGTGCTGCCTGCTGAATAAATAAACAAGTTGATTGTATCCAGCACCTTCGTAATTGCACACTGATCCCCTAATCTCCCTCCCGCCCGTAACACTGGGGAGAAGTCAGAGGCCATGTAGTATGAAGATGTCTTTTACTAGACAAATTAAGGAAAGGACATTCAGTTGTGCTTCCAGCTTTCACACAGTGTTTTAAAACAGGATGCAAAGAAGATGAAGGCTCCTGGCTCTCATTGTCTTCTTCTGTAACCCAGCCCGACTAGTCAACTCATTTCTCATCCATTAATATTTATTGGGAATCCACAGGGGACTGAGAACTGTCGAGAACATGGTGCAATTCAGATAGCAGAGGGGACACTGTACATTCCTCTCACATCTTTTCCAGTGAGGACGATTAGATGACTGAAGAGCAGTCTCCCCAGGGAAGATGTCGAACCGCCATTTTAACTCCTTAAAGAATAGTCTGAACCTAACTGTGGTAAACACCCTTCCAAGGAACTAGCCTAGAAAGGAAAAAGGCCCAGCTGCCCTGGGAGGCTTCCACCATTTGTGTTTACTACGCTGGATCTGCAACTCTCAGTGCATCTCAGGTCATCTCTAGGAGTCATGAAAGGGAAATGTGACATTATATGTGTGCAGAGGCCATTGAAGCTTTTCTCTCACCTCTATACATAACTCCATTTGAGATGATAGTATTATAGATTTTGAGTGGGAGAGGATCTTAGGTAATATCTAATCTATGAATAGATTTCAGAAGGCCTGTGAACCTGGATGGAAAAAAAAATCTTTATTTTTTTCTAGCCATTGGTTGCCTCTTTATTCATATGTATTTTATTTTCTGTCCTTAAAAACATTATTCTGAGAAGACTTCCCCAGACTGTGCTCATGGGAGTCTGTAACACACAAAAGGTTAAGAACAGCTGTTCTAATCCAATCTTCTAGTTTTACAGATGAGGAAACTGAGGCCTGAAGATGTTCAGTGACTTACTAAAGTCTATGATATTAGACATCATAGGATTGTAGACTATTAGTGCTGGAAGGGATCTTAGAGGTCATCTTGTACGTGAATGAGAGTCCCCTCCACATATATCTGAGATATGGTTATTCAGGGCAGCTAGGGGGCACAGTGAATAGAGTGCTCGGCCTGGGGTCAGGAAGACTCCTCTTCCTGAATTTATTTCTTACTTCAGACACTTACTAGCTGTGTGACCCTGGACAAGTCACTTAACTCTGTCTCAATTTCCTCATTTTAAAAATGAGCTGGAGAACAAAGTGGCCAACTCTTCCAGTATCTTTGCCAAGAAAATCCCAGGTGGAGTCACAAAGAGTCAGACAATGCTGACAATGGTTGGACAACAACAACAGCGACAAATGGTTATTCAGTCTTTGCCTGAATCCCCTTCAGGGAAGGAGATTCTATCCACCAACTTCTGAAGCAGTCAGTTTCACTTTTGAGTGGTTTGAACAGTAAAGAAGTTTTTCTTAACATTGGGTTTAAATTTGTCTCTTTGCAATATCAATCCTAGGTGTAAGCATAGTGCAACTTTAGGGCACAGTCTAGTGTGAAAGGACCTGAATTCACATCCCGCCTCTGCTGCTTCCTGTCTGTATGACCTCAGACAATTCATTTAACTTTTCTAAACCTTAATTTCCTCATCTGTAAAATGAAGAGGCTTAGATGAGATGGCTTCTAAGGTCCCTGCTGTGTTTAAATCTATAATACACTTAGCCATTCTTTTTTTAAAATTATATTTTATTTTTTTGCTTTTTGGAGGGGGGAGGACAGGGCAATTGGGGTTAAGTGACTTGCCCAAGGGCACATGGCTAGTAAGAGTTAATTGTGTGATGTCCCCTTACTTAGGGGAGGCTTGCTTGTGGGAAGCCTTTCATACCTTTCCTTAATTTCTAATGCTGAGTCATGAGGATTGTGATTCCCTCTGGCTCTAAAAAGAGTGTATATGCTCTGAGGTTAGCGTTTTGCTTTGGGTTTCGCTTATTGGAAGAGTGTTCTTGTGATTTGACCAGATGAGCTTTTAAGGAGCTCCTCCCCCTCCTTTGAAAAACCCAGATGTTAGTACTTCTCTCTCTGGTAAATATGTATATATTGTCCGCCAGTTGGATCTGTCTGTTGATCTGTGCTAATTTCTCAGACAATTAGAAACTCTGTCTGTTGGTCTTTATTTCTTGCTTGTATTTTCTCTATTTTCTTTGTCTGGATTTTCTCTAAAGTTCAGGGTGCTGACTTTTCCCCTAAACTAATGAATTTAATTAAAAAAAAGATTGTTGATTCCTTGAACAGCTATCTTTCCTAGTAAAGCAGATATAAGAACCTGCGCTATCGGCCATCCTGGTATGCCACACACACACTCTCTTTCTCTCTCCCATTTCTCCAACCTCTCTACAGATTTTTCCAACTTCTTATTGGATATTACCACCTAGATATCTTCTTAAAACTTTATACTTAACATGCTCAAAACTAAACTCATCTTTCACTCCAAACTTGGTCTTCTTTCTTCTTTATTTCTGCTGAGGGCACCACCATCTTCCTAGTTACCTAGGTTTGCAACCTCTAATCCATCTTTGATTCTTCCTTCTCAAGGGACTCTTCCCTCTATGTTTGATCAAATTTCAAGTCCTTTCAATTCTACCTCTACCATATATCTCAGATCTGGCCCCTGCTTTTCTCTAGAATTGTAATCACCTTAGTTTGAACTTTCATCCCTTAATTGGTTTTCTTGCTTTATTTCTAATCCATCCTTTATGCCACTACCTGAATAATCTTCCTAATGCACAACTTTGATCATCTAACTCTTCTATTAAAAAAAAACAAACCTTCAGTCATTTCCCTTTATCCACTGAATAAAGTTTAACCCCTAATTCTGGTGTAGAGGAGACAGAGGCAGAGATCAGATATGACGAGCTGTCAGGGGAAGCATGACAAAGGTCAAGAGCTTGTTGGAATTCTCTAACCAACATAACAATTTCGGTTCATAGGCACAGAAGGGAAAGGTTAAAATAGTTTCTTTACCACAATGCTTCTCAATCTTATTTATGTTTGAGGAGGTAGAGTCCTGGGGAGATCTACCTCAATCAAGGGGTGAAAGTCCTAAAAATTAGAATGTATTTCTGACCACAAGCTAGGTGCGAGTTGAATTAGGGACTACTTAGAGGAGACAGAAAACAAACTTCATTGAGTTCAGAAGAAGAAAAACAGCAGAAAAATTTTAAGAAGCATTCAAAGGGTAGATTTTATCTCATTCTAGGCCTCTGCATTCTGGCACAGCCTGGATAAAGGGAATAATTTCTTACCATTGCCTAAGGAAGCTGAATGGAAAAATTGAATGGATTTTCATGGCCAGGACTGAGAAGCCTGACTGAGAGAGCTGAAGACATCTTTGTAAAGCAGATGTTGGAGAATGTCATTTGAGGGCAACTATAGTTGCTTTCTGTGCAAGTTCCGATTCTACTGGATAAAAAGAGGAGTGTGACCAAACTAATTAAGATACAAAATGATTAAGGAGGATCAAGGATTAGAATGTAGAACCTTAAGAATGACAAGGAGAAGGTAGAAGGCTAAACAAGACTAGGTAAATGAGAAAAAGTAGGTGGAATTACTAAAAGATAAAACATATTGCTGGAGTGGATTGGTGGATGGGGCAAATTGGTGAAACTGACGTTTGGTCCAAGTCTGAAGGGGAACTGGGTGTAGCTGTGGAGTTATTGGTGAGACTAAAGAAAGGGAGGTGATTGGGGATGCCCCCCATTATCAAGAGGTAATAATCGTTTGTAAAAGTTTTAATCAGATGCTTAGAATTGAAATGCAAATATGCAAAGATAGTTCAAACAAACCAACGAACAAATGAATCAAAAAGTCAAAAAACAACCTAAGACTGGAAATTCCGTCCGTATGCAGAGCGCTGAAAAGTGTGCAGCACCTTACTGTCTTGTGTGCGATGTTGGCATTTCTGTCCCAGGCAAGTGACTGTTATCTCTGCTCTATTTGTAGGCTCGTTTCCTCTCAGAATAGAAGATGAAGGCTCTCAAAGTGTGTACCTCCACATGCCAAGTTGTTTGAGGCCATGAAGTGTTCTTCAGGGCAACAGAAACAAGGCTTCAATGGGGGAAAAAGGGAGGTGGAGGAGAGGAGGAGATTTTTGTCAGGATATTGGAGAGACTAAGAATGCTACTCAAAGTGGGGAGGGAAGGAAAATGATAGCTGTACGACCAGAGTCTAAAAACAGATTTGAGGCTCTTCCTGAGGAAGAGGGAAATGGATGCTTGAAGGAGCAAGAAGCTGATTATTCTTCCAGGAATGATATAGAAGCACTACCGAAAAGCCCAGGCGAAAGATCATTTGTAAGGACCAGAGAAGAAAACAAGAAAGAGTAACAGTAATTGGTTCAGGGGAACTGAGGCAGCCATTTAGCATCCTGGTTGTTGACAATAGAGAGGTCTGTTGTCTTCCCAGGGACCTTGTATCCAAAACGGGGAACCTCCCACATCTTATCAAAATGGATTACAAGTACCCACTTCTGGTGATTAATATAAACACAAAGGATGCTTCCCGAAGGAGCCTAAAATGTATGGCCAATATTTTGAAATCTTGAGGAAGAAACAAAAGACCACAGGGGGCACAGCTGATGTTTTCCTCCCTATTACCCATGGAAGGTGATGAATGTAGAAGAGAAAGGTTAATTTGTGAAGCAAACAGCTGGCTAAGAAGGTAACGTCTGGGAGTGGTATTTGGATTTCTGGACCATAGCTTAAAAAATAGAGATAACACATTTCTGGCCAGAGGCGGAGTATATCTAATGAAAAATTAGTAAGAATATATTTGTTCATGTCTTGAAAATTTAACAAATATTGACTAAATAAAATATTGGCCAAAAGGCTGCAATAACATATCTAAGATAAGGTTATGCAATAAAAGTAATTTGGTTTTATACCAAGAACACAGGTTTGGTTCATTATTAGGAAAACCATAAACATAACAAACCATATTAATAACAAGAAAAATAAAACTCATTACTCTGTCCATAGAAGTAGAAAAAGTTTTTTTGGTAAAATACAACTTTAATTTCTGATTAAACAAACGAACTAACAAACACCTAAGGACACAGGAATAACTGGACCTTTCCTAAAGATGGTAAATAGTATCTATCTAAAACCAAGAGCCAGCATTATGTGTAATGCGTATAAACCATAAATTTATTTCCAATAAGATTGGGGGTAATGCATCTGTCTTTATTTTTATTTTTTTTGCTTTTTGGAGGGGGGAAGGTAAGGCAATTGGGCTTACGTCACGTGCTTAGTTTTGTTGTGTTAAGTATCTGAGGCCACATTTGAACTCAGGTCCTCCTGATTCCAGGGCCAGGGCTCTATTCACTGCACCATCTAGCCACCCCAATGCATCTGTTTTTACTAATATTATTTGATATAATGCTGTAAATGTTAGTTATAGCAATAAGGCAAGAAAAATTGAGGGAATAAGATACTCAAAGAAGAAAGAAAATTATTGTTGACAATAAGCTTGTCTACTTAGAGAACCCTAAAATCAGCTGCAAAGTTAATTGAAAGAATTATTAACTTTCCTAACAAAGTAGTAGAATATAAAATATAACTACAGAAATCATTAGCCTTTCTATGTATGTCCAACAAAATGCAACAGTAAGAGATGGAAGGAGAAATATTCAAAATAGCTTTAGAGTTATAAAATATTTGGAGATCTATGCAGGGTGCAGAACAGCTCTGTGAGTGCAACCACCAGAAACTTTCTATAGAAGATCTAAAGATAAGCCTTAAAACTTGGAGAGAAATTTATTGTTCATTGGTTGCTCAGGCCAATATAATGATAATGACAAGACTACCTAAGTTAATTTAGTTATTCAGTGCCATACCAATCAAGCTACCAAGGGATTACATTATAGAGCTAGAAAAATTAATAAAATATTCACCTGGAGGGGAAAAATGGTAAAGAATCACAAGAGAAATAATGAAAAAAAAGTGGGGAAGGAGGCCTATGCCATACTTTAGTAGAAAACAATGAGCATTAAAACTGTTTGGTACTGGTAAAAAAAATAGAGAAGTCATTCAGTGAAGCAGATTTTGTACTTAACACACAGAAGCAAATGAGCACAGTAGTACAGTGTTTGATTAATCCAAAGTCCCTAATTTCTGTGGCAAGGACTCATTATTTGGCAGGAGCTAGTGGGAAAATTGGAAGGCAACATGGTAGAAATTGGGTTTAAATAGTGTTTTATTTTTTTTCCAATTACATGTAAAGATAATTTTCAACATTATTAAAATAAGATTTTGAGTTCCAAGTTTTTCTCCCTCTTTGCCTCCCTTCCTACCTTTACAATATGGCAAGTAATCTGATATACATTGTACATGTGTAATCATGTAAAACATATTTCCATATCAGTCAAGTGAAAGAAAAAACAGAACAAAAAAATCATGGTAAAAAAAACAAAGAAAGTGAAAACAAGTATGCTTTGATCTGCATTAAGATTGTTCTTTCTCTGGATGTGGATGGAATTTTCCACCATGAGTTTTTTGGAATTGTGTTGGAACGTTGTATTGCTGGGAAGAGCTAGGTCAGTCATAGTTGATCATTACACAGTAATGCTGTTACTGTGTGCAATGTTCTCCTGGTTCTGCTAGCTTCACTCAGCATCAGTTTATGTAAGTCTTTCCAGGTTTTCTGAAATTTACCTGCTCATCATTTCTTATAGCACAGTAGTATTCCATTACAGTAATATACCACAACTTGTTCAGTTATTCTTCAATTGATAGCCATCCCCTCAATTTCCAGCTCTTCCATAAAAAGAACTATTATAAATATTTTTGTACAAATAGGTGTAATGGTAAGGGAATTTGAGGATCTTCCCTGCCCCTTAATAAGCCTAAGTGAATTTGAGGGCCTTCCCTGATTTGAAAATATACTCTGCTGCTTAATAGGCTGAATGGGGTCACATGGAGCATGTGGTGGCAGGAGTTGGCTGAAGGGTTGAGCAGAGCCCACAGGAGAAGCTTACTTAGGGGAGGCTTGTTTTTCAGAAATGCCCACACCTTGTTACTTTGTAATCAGGCAGTGGGTCACAAGGGTTGTGATGTTCTCTGACCCTGGAGAAGACTATGTACCCTCTCAAGTGAGGTTTTGCTTTGGGGCTCACTCATGGGAAGAGTTATGAGATTTGGCCAGATGAGACTCTGGGCAGCCATTGAGCCCCTCGGTTTTGAAAACTCAGATGTTGGTGCTTCTCTCTCTGGTGACTAACTGTAGGTGCATAATGGTCAGACAGCTAGAAGCCCTGTCTGTTTGTCTGTTTAATTGTGTTATTTTCTCTGTCTGTATTTTTTTGTCTGCTTGTAATTTCTTGTTTGTATTTGCTCTGAAGTTCAAGGTGCTAACTTTTTCCCCTGAACTAGGTAAATGATACTTGTTTGATTAAAGTAAGATTGTCAACTCCTTTTGAGTTGCTTTACTTTAGAAAAGCAGATCAAGGAACCTGTGCTAGCAGTCATCCTGGGTATGCCAGGGTGCTTGCTGCTACAATAAGTCCTTTTTCCTTTTTTTTTTGGGGGGGGATTGTCTTTGAGATACAGACCTAGCAGTGGTATTGCTGGATCAAAGGGTATGGACAATTTTATAACCCTTTGGGCATAGTTCCAAATTGTTCTCCAGAATGGCTGGATCAGTTCACAACTCCACCAACAATGCATTAATGTCCCAATTTTCCCACAGTTTTCCCAACATTTATCATTTTCCTTTTCTGTCATATTAGTTAATTTGATAGGTAGTACCTCAGATTCGTAACCTTTTCAAGTCAACTTCAGAAGTGCAAATGCTACACACTCACAAAACAACATTTGAAAAGTTAATTATTTAAAATGCAAAATATTGATATGTTTCCTATTAAAATTCAGCATGAACAATCACTTTGTATTATCTAACACTTAGCACAGTGCTTGCACATAGTAGGTACTTAATAAATGTTGATTGATTGGTTGATATATCATGACTTTAGTAAATTTTTAATCCTTAGAAAAACTTTCATCAGCTGCTATTCAGTGAGTGGAAGGATTGAATTTGTAATTTTAACCTTAAGATTATCCAAAGAAGTAGGTTTTGATGTACCCATGATAGTTTTGATGCAACTCAACAAGAAAAAGATCTAATGAGATTAGATCAGGTGAGTGAAGTGGCCAAGTAAGAGGCTGATCAGTGAAACTAAGGACAAGAAAAGTATTTATTGGAACTTTAGAAACTGTAGAAAAATCTATTTTGAGAGAAAAAGAAGAATCAAAGGAAAAGTAGGACCCTTGTTTGGGCTGATGGAAGATAGTAACTGACAACAGAGAGCAAGCAAAGATGCTTAATGCTTCTTTTCCTTCTGTTTTTCCTTTGCCAAGGAGAATGGCCTTTCCACTAGAGATAACAGAATATGACTGACCAAGATGAGTAAGGAGATAGAGAACACCTTGATGAACTCATTATATGCCCCAGATGGACTTCCTTCTTGGGTACTGAAAGAACTAACAGATATGATTATTAATTAAGTATCATTGATGTTTGAACGATCATGGAAAACAGGAGAGCCACCACAAGACTGTAGAAGGGCAAATGTTGTACTTAGTTGCTTTTTTTTAAAGGGAAGAGAAGAACATCTGTAATCTATAGGCCCCTACGTTTGATTTTGATTCCTGGGAAAATTTGAGAATAGATCATTAAAAAAGATGACTGGTGAGTATCTGGAAAGAGAAGCAGTGATTACAAAGCCCCACAAAGGCTTCATAAATTTATTGTATATTATGCCAGCCTAAATTTATTTCTTCTTTTGACGAGATTACTAAACTAAGAGATGAGTGGAATACTATCAATATAGGTAAACTAGATTTTAGCAATGATTTTCATAAGGTACATCATCTATTTTTGTGGAGAAGACAGAGAGATATGGATTAGACAATAAATAAAGTTTGATGGATTCAGGTCTGGTTGGATGACCAGATTAATAGAATAATAGGTTCAATGTCAACACAGCAGGAAGTCTCCAGTGGAGTACCACAGGGATCTGTGCTTGGTTCTATGTTGATTAACATTTTAATTTTATTTTATTTTATTTATTTTTATTTTTTACTCTTTAAAAAATTTTTAATTTGATTTATTTATTTACTTTTAGTTTACAAGATTCTGTTCCACAGTCCCTTGAGTTTCAAATTTTCTCCCCTCCTTCTTCCCCCCTCTCCATGGTGGCATGCAATCATGTACAGGATCTGCAAATACTTTCATGTTGGACATTAGTCTGGTTGTATAGAAGGGTTGTAACCAATGGAGTGAACAATGGGAAAGAAGAAAGAAAACCAAACATGGAAAAGAACGATAGCATGTAGATTGCTTCAGTCTCCATTTAAACTGTTCTTTCTAGATCATTCTCTGAATGTAGATTTGATTAACATTTTTATCAATGACTTGGATAGTGGTACAGATGACGAGCAGATGACACAAGTATAGGAGGGACAGTTAATACACTGGAAGAAAGAATAAGGATTTCCCAAAGATCCTGACACTCTAGAAAATTGGACTGAATCTAATGAGATGAAATTCAGTAGTGATAAATGTAAAGTATTACAGGTTAGTATGAAAAATCAACTTCACATATACAAGCTTGGATAGGCATAGTTAAATAACAGTTATTCTGAAAAAGATCTGGGGGTTATAGTGGGCTGAGAACTCAATAAGAGTCAGCACTGTGATATAGGAGCTGCAAAAGCTAATGTAATCCTGGGCTACGTTAAAAGAAGTATAGATTCCAGAAATCAGGAAATGATGATATCACCAGTCTCTGCTCTTGTCAGGCCTCATTTGGGGGACTGTGTTCAGTTTTGGATGGCACAGTCTCAAGAAGGACATTAATAAGCTGGAGAGTGCTCAGAGGAGAGCAACCAGAATGGTGAATGGCCTTGAGTCCACATCATTTGAGTATCAGTTGAAGGAATTAAAGATGTTTAGCAGGGTAGGATGGCTGTTTTGAGGTGTTGGGAAGGGGAGAGATGGAGAGAAAATTTGTAACTCAAATTCTCATGGAAATGAATGATGTAAACAAGAAAATCAATAAATTTTAAAAAAAGAAAAAAATTAAAATAAATTTAACACACACACACACACACACACACACACACACACACAAAGATGTTTAGCGGGGTGGCTAGTTGGTACAGCGAATAGAGCACTGGCCCTGGAGTCAGGACGACCTGAGTTCAAATTCGACCTCAGACACTAAACATTTTCTTGCCATGTGACAGTTGGGCAAGTGCCCTGCCTTCCCTCCTCCGAAAAGCAAAAAACAAAAAAAAAACCCATGTTTAGCATAACAATAATAATAGCTAGCATTTATATAGTTCCTATTCTATGCTAGTCACTGTGCTAAGTGCTTTACAAATATCTCATTTGGTACAACAACCCTGGGAGGCAGGTGCTGTCATTAACCCCATTTTATCTGAGGAAACTGAGGCAAACAAGAGTTAAGTTACTTGCCCACGGTTCAACAACCAGTAAGTGCCTGAGGTCAAATTTGAACTCAGGTCTTCTGACTCCAGGCTCAGCACCCAATCTGTGTTACACCCAACTTAGAAGACTCAAGAGGGAAATGATTACTGTCTTCAAGTATTCGAAGGATGTCACGTGGAGAAGAGATTAGATTTGTTCTGTTCGATCCCAGAGGGGGAAACCAGAAGGAATAGATAGGAGTGGCAAAGAGAACAATTTAGGTTAATCATGAGGGGAAAAAACTTCTTGACAAAAAACATACAAAGGGGAATAGTGGGATGAGCTGCCTTGAAAGGTGATGGCTTATCTCCTTGTATTGTTCTTCCATTGTTTCAGTCATGTCTGACCCTTCATGACCCCCTTTAAGATTTTCTTGGTTTGCCTTTTTCAACTCATTTTACAGATGAGGAAACTGAGGCAGAGTTAAGTGACTTGCCTAGTATGGCACACCTAGTAAGGTGAGGCCAGATTTGAACTCAGGAAACTGGGTCTTCTTGACTCCAGGCCCGGCACTTTGTGCACTATGGCACCACCTAGCTGTCCTCCTGTTCTCAGAAGTCTGAAGGACTACTTGTGGAGTATGTTATATTGGGGGTTTATTTCATGTTTGGGTTGAACTAGTTTACCACTGAGGATTCTTCCAACTCAAATTCCGTGATTCTGTCTGAGCTCCTCTTTTGTACTTATCTCCTTCTCCCTTGGACCACAGGCATTTGCACCCATGGCTTTGCCTTGGTTGTATTGTAAGGTCCTTGGGAATGAGTTGTGGGTATCATTTCTTCTAGCTTTGTGTTTGTTCTCAGCCCTTCACACAGTACCTTGCACACAGTAGGCTTTTAATAAGTATTTGATCAATTGAATTAAATGCTATGTCTAACCACTGTTTTGCCTTTTACAGGGTCATTATATTGCTTGATCTACTGAGGTCAAGTCTATGTACTTTAACAGTTCAACTCAGACAAACATTTATTAAACAACTACTGTTTGTAGGGCAATGGAGATGTAGGAGGTTTTGAGAACTCTTCCTCCTTTCCTCCTCCTCCTTTTTCTCTTCTTCCTCCTCCTCTTCTTCCTTCTTCATCCTAAAGAGGATACATGACAGAGTATACAGAAAGCTGTCCTTGAACTCAGGAGGATCTGGGTTTAAGAACTGCTGCCTGAGACCCATACTAGCTAAGTGATCCTGGGCAACTCATTTCAGCTCTCAGTGCCCCCAGTGACTCTCTAAACCAATTCCTAATCACATCATTGGGCAGGTTTTCCCCACTAAGAGTTCCTTCCCTTACTGAACTCAAAAGTCTGGACAAAACCATTTATATAGCACTTTCCACACATTATTTTATCTGACTCTCACAGTTTCTCTGTAAAGAAGTTAGGGTGGTGGTGGCTAGGTGGTGCAGTGAATAGAGCACCTTGGAGTCAGGAGGACCTGAGTTCAAATCCAACTTCAGACACTTAACACTAGCTGTGATCTTGGGCAAGTCACTTAACCCCAATTGCCCTGCCCTCCCCCCTCCAAAAAGCTAGTTAGGGCAAATATTTTTACTGTCACCCCATTAATGGGAAAAGTGAGGGTCAGCAAGTGTCCAAGGTTCCACAGCTAATAAATGGCAAAGTAAGGCCTTGAACCTAACCCACCACACTGCTGCCTTCAGCTTGAACATTAGGCGAGTTTTATGATGCCACTTATCCAGGGAAGCCTTCTCCCTGTCTGTGTGGAGGGGGCCTGTCATCTCTTCTTTGCCTGTTCATTCTTGACATTGGTGAGACAGATGAAGGAAGGGACAAGCCGTCACTGTTGTCTAGATGCCTCCCAACTGCCAGTCCTCTGTCTGCTTTCTCGGACCCACCTGGGATGCCATCTCGGGCTGTAATTATAGTTCCATCATTGCTCTGCCATAAGAACATCTGCTATCTCATGAGGTCCCTTGGCCCCTTTCCCCCTATTCCTTTGGAGAGCTGGAAGGCTCCTGATGACGTGATCTGCTCCCCCAGCATCCCCCTTGGTGGAGCAGTACCCAGCTGTCCCTTGCACATTCTCATCTCTTTTCCCCTCTGTCTTTATTTTCCTTTCCATCAGCCTCTTCATTACATTAGAAATCTCCCTCATCTACTTATCAAATCAATATCTCGCCTGCCTGCCTCAAACCTCACCTCCCCCCCAAATCCCTCCTTCATGTGTCTCTTGCAAGAGGCCAGTGCTGCTCCTCCTCTCTCCTGCAATTAGAATTCCTTTCTCAGCTCACGTCTAAATTCTTTGTTCTTCTCCCTGAACACTCCAAGTTAATTTCTGCAGCCTGTTTATTCAGCTTTTGTACTATGTGGCTTTCTACTTACTAAGGAAACGCAGCCCTTGCGGGGAGAAGCCTGGTGACTATGTAGGAACAGTGTAGGGCAGGAGCAGAAGGCACTTTAGAGAGAGTGAAAAGACACATGAATTCTGACAGACTACCTGGGACTGGGAATAGGGGGAGGGAGTGTATAGCCTCTCTCACACACTCCCAGGAGGCAATGGAGTTCATACCCAAGGGATGACTTACATATTATTTACCTGTTTCCAAATGCGAGAGAGGGTATAACTTCTCTTTGCAGAAATGAAATAGTCCTTGCACCATGGGATAGTCTGTTGGAGAATCTGGGGGAGAAGGTTTGTAAAATTTTAGATTTAGAGCTGGAAATGACCTTAGCAGTCATCTAGTTCCCTCATTTTACAGATGGAGAAACTAAGGCCCAGAGCATTTAAGGGCCTTGCCTAAGGCTGCACAAGGCATAGATATTAGAGCTGGTAATTATGAACTAGGTTCTATGATGCCAAAGCCAAGCTCTTTCCACTGTAATAAATTGCTTCTCAATGTCATCAGACTTTCCCTAAGAATGTTTAAAAACAAGAGAAGAGCTCCCCACTCTCAGGAGCTAATTGTTAAATTTTCAGTGTGAACGTTTATACCTCAGAAGTTAGCAAACATTACAAATCAAGGCTTGATTTATTGTTTTGTTGATCATTTAGACTTAAGAAAGTGATGGAGAAAATGTTACTAATGCAGATTAAACTTAAAGGTGTGTTGTGCAGTACATTTTTTTTTTGGAAAGCCAGTTGTTAAACATTACCAGAATGCACCTGCCTGCTTCTAAATTTTGATGAGGCAATGAGGGCTATACTGCCTAGAGGGATGGATGGAACATTGTGACTGAGATGAATTATACCAACCCTTTTGTTTCAGGGAGTAAATAATTTAGGAAAAAACCTAATTTCTGTTGGTTCTAACCCCAGCTCCTCATGATCAGGAAGACTTCCTACTAGAGAACTAGGAAACCAAATGTTCTGCAATTCAGTTTGGATGCTTGAGGATGGTAATTCAATTGGGTGTTGTTTGTAGTTCCAGAGAAATCCTATGTCTTCCACATTAAGGAAGGCTCTTATTGATCAAATGGCAAAAATCTAGCTCAGTTGCTGGTTAACTGTTTGACCTTGGACAAGTCACTTCCTTTTCCTGAGCCTTGGTTTGCCACCATAAGATAACTTCACCTGAGTGAACAGGTGGTATTGGGGGTTGAACTGGCTAGAGACAGTTTCCCCTAATTAAAGCAGTGTGCCTTAAATAAATTCTGAAGCCTTGAATACATTTCTTCTATAACAGTGGTTCTCAACCTTCCTAATGCCGCGACCCTTTAATATAGGGTCATGTGTGGTGACCCCCAACCATAAAATTATTTTCATTGCTACTGTAATTTTGCTACTGTTATGAATCGTAATGTAAATATCTGATATGCAGGATGTATTTTCATTGTTACAAATTGAACATAACCCACAGGTTGAGAACTGTTGTTCTATAATACGGAAAAATGGAAAGAATAGAGGGAAAGGCACTTGGATTCTTGTTCCCATTCTGCTACTAACTAGCCATTTAAGCCCCCTGAAGCCTAGTTTCCTAATCTGCATACATACAGTTCTGTTCATCTCATTCTCTAATTTCCTCAAGAGCAGAACCATGGTGGGGCAGCTAGATGGAGTAGTGGGTAGAGTATGGTGCAGTGGTTCTCAACTGTCCTAATGCCTCAATCCTTTAAAATTCGTATGTGGGTGTATCTGCATGTGGGCGGACCTGCCTGGAGACGGATAGAGGAACGGTGTCTTGGTTCCTAATACCATTGGAAATATGTGTTTTCTGATGGTCTTAGGCGACCCCTGTGAAAGGGTCGTTCGACCCCCAAAGGAGTCACGACCCACAGGTTGAGAACTGCGGGCATGGAGCCTGGATTCAGGAGGACCTGAGTTCAAATCTGTCCTTAGACACTTACTAACTGTGTGACCCTGGACAAGTCACTTAACCCTAATTGCCTCAAGAAAAAGAGTAGGACAATGGCTTTTTCACTTTTGTGTCCTGTAAGAGCCTGACATAGGGTTGGAACCCAGTAGATATTAAGTGTATGAATGAACTGGATGATTAAGTCTGCCAAATGCAGGGACTGCGGGGTGTGATCTGGTCTGCAACATTTTAGGAGCTCCTGCCTCCATCCACAGACTTGTCTCTTCTGCACATGAGTCGGGAAGGGCTGGGTCTTGGGGGACTTTGCCAGAGCATGTGACTAAAACCTGGCATGTAATAAATCAGATGGGAAGTCTCCCCACAGAGATCCTCCCCCATATATCATTTTTGTTTTCCTCTTGGGAAGAACAACTCTCCTACTGTGATAGCCCAAATGTATATGTTTCAGAGCTCTATTTATACATATCCATATGGATAAATATATATAAATAGGACCCTGGGATAATAGATTAGGGGATCTGCTCATCCATAAAAGACTTATGGGGCTTTTAGGACCTAATGATGGCCTGATTTAGAAAGAAAAATGAGTCTTTAGCAAGATGTGGCCAAGAATTAGATGAACATCTAAACTGATGGAGAGCCCATCTGGGAATTGGAAAGGTGAAAAGGATTGTGTAAATCGAGAAAGGGTTTCTGATGGAAGGAGCTGTAGGGAAGTCATTGGCTTCCTAGTGTGGAGAAAGTAGAATATAGGGGGTTGGAAAAGACTCTGGGGAAATGTATGCAATCACATGCCCTTCTCCTTAGAGTCTCAGTCTGCCTAATAATAACAACCCACATTTATATGGCATTTTAAGGTTTGCATTGCACTTTACTCACAAGCCTCCAAAATAGTGCAAATGTTACCTTTCCTATTTTGCAGATGAGGAAACCAAACCTTTGAGAAGTTCTAACTCATATTTCCACACAGCTGGTAAATGTCTGAAGTGGGATTCGAATCCAGGTTCCTTTACTCCAAGGCAAGCTGTCTATCCATTACATCAGACGGCTTTTGCATACAGTTCTCTTAATGCCCATGGTTCTCCACCTGTAAAGGGCAGGTACTCCATGTGTCCTGGCATTTTCTCCTGAGGAGCATATGAGCAAATCTCTGATCACATTTTCAAGGATGGCACAGCAGATAAAACAACCAGCCTGGAGGCAGGAAGACCTGAGTTTAAATCTGGTCTAGATACTCTGTGACCCTGGGCAAGTCACTTAACCTGGTTTGCCTCAGTTTCTTCATCTGTAAAATGATCTGGAGAAGGAAATGGCAAACCACTCTGGTATCTTTACCAAGAAAACCCCAAATGGGGTCATGAAGAGCTGGACGTGACTTAAACAACTGAACATCAACCATAATGGCATATCTCACTTCTAACTATTCTGATTGTTGTTGTTCATTCTTCATTGTCAAAGAGGACCAATGACATCATGAGTGGAGTGATGTCTTGACTTGCTTCTGAATTGGATTTAAGTGAGGCAGAGCTGCATAAAGTCACCAGCCTCACTCTCTCCTCCAGAGTCATTGAAATCCAGTGGCAAGACAACAGTCAAAATGACTGGTGATGACCCAGGATTAGTGAATGATCTTGACCTTTCACTGGATTTAGGAGGGAGATCAAGTTTCCCTTGCCAAGGGAGTTGAGACTTTGACCTTGGAAGAGCGTCTATGTAAGCATGGTTGGGTCGTAGTTTTAACTTTTCTGAGTCGCAGTTTTCTCATCTGTAAGACAAGGAGATGATAATAACAATGTCAAATGAGAAATCGTATATAAAGTGCTTTGCAAATCTGAAAATTCTATATAAATGTCAGATAAAACTACTAGTGCCTATATTACTGTTTGAACACTGGACTGGAGTCTAGGAATTCCTAGTTCTTTATATCCTTATGCCTGTCGATGATGCAGGAGGCAAAAATAGTCAATAATTTGTCCCACAGTTGAGTGGTATCTTCATATACCCAGGGAGACCTATGGTCCTTTTTGTAGAAGAGAAGTAAATGATTGAAAGAAGAGGGATACTTTGGTAGATGTGGTCATGTCTATGCCCAACATGGCAAAAGACCCATACAATGGAAGCACTGTTTCCCTCCGGAATGGAGAATTTCGAGAGTTTGTGGTTTCTGAATTTCTATGCAGACAGAACTGAAAGCAAACTTTGCTCCCTCTGAGCGGAGTTTTCCAAACTGTGGGGTCCAAGTTTCCAAAATGAGGGGCACAAGGACCCTCTCAGGTGAAGTGTGAAACCACAACCAAAATGAAGAGATATTTTCAAATACCTGTGTGATCTTGGGCAAGTTGATTCATTTCCATGAGCCTTTGCTTCCTCATGCAGAAAAATGAAAGGATTTGATTAGTTGGCCTCTGTGGTAGGAATAATATCTATTCCATATGGGCCAGGCTAGTCCCCCCTGCCCAAAGACGGTGTAATTGCCTTTGAAATCTAATTGGCAAGATGAAGAATGCTAACCACCTCCTGACAGAGGAGCAATAGAGTAAATGTTCAGGATGAGACAAACATTTTTGGATATGGCCGATTATGGAAATTTGTTTTGCTCGACTGCTTATTTATACAAGAGGTTTGCTTTTATTGGCAGGGTGAGGGGAGGAGGTGGGAGGTAGAAGAAAGCCAAATTATTTTTTATTATTGTTTTAAGTTTAAATAGTGTTTTATTTTCCCCCCCAATTACATAAAATTATTATTTTAAAAAATTAAAAAAATTTATTTTGATTGGTCCAAGAGAATAAGTTTCAGACTGTTGACATGTTTTCTTGGTTGCCTGTGTATGAAAGCCTAGCATATGAGGAATCAGGGGCTGATCAGCTCAACAAGATGGACTGACTGGACATACCTCCATGGCAGGGGAGCTGAGCCCATCTGAGTCCATATCACGGGTTTATTGAATAATCTCTTTATGCTATCATTAAGCAAAATTCTTTGTGTTAAATATTAGCTGCTCTATGAGTCAAACCTGAGCCTGAACCAGCAAGCCAACCTACGTCAGATATGGCCCAGAACACTTGGCATAGATGGCAGGATTGGATTAGAAAGAAGTTGGGGAATGGCAAGAGGGAGCAAAGGGAATTCCAGGGTGCCTGGATTCCCTGATAAAGGAGGCTTATGCCTTGTGGTTGCTGTGCTCCTTTAGTACAGTAAGCTGGGGTAGGCTATGATGAAGATTGCCAGCTCCTTTCATGCTCACTTCTTCTCACAGTCTTACTCTCCTTTAGCACCCTAAGGTAGAGTTTGGTATTGTCCATCTTCTTGGGGAAAAAGTCTGAAGCACCTCCTTGCCTTTCATTTTAAAATATTTATTTTAAAGCTTTATCTCATATTGAAATAATTTCTTATTATTTTCCACTCCAATACACCTCTCACTCCTTTTCCCTGCTTAGAACTCTTACTTATAACCAAGAAAAAAAAAGTTAAGCAAAACCCGTCAGCAAACCCATTTTCATTTTCTAGATCTCCTTGGTCACAGAATTTGTCAAACTTCATCACCTCCTCAGGCCTAATCTCTGCCCTTTCTGACCTTTGGTAAATACCGGTTCTTACTGTGGCCCAGTTGTCAGCCATGTGTGCATCTTTTAGGTGATCCCATGGGACACTTGGGGCAGTGAAGCCAAACTAACAGTCCACAAGGTCTTGGGCTGCCTCTGTTTGGCCTACAGGAAGACAGGGTGTTCCTTCATAAACCAGCAGGGGGAAGTACTACAGATAATCTGTCCACCATTGGGCACTTTTCTCAAGACACCAGCCACATGGCCACAACAGGGTTGCTCTGACACCTGTGTGAAAAAACAAAAACAAAGACAAAAAACCCTTTATAAGAGGGCAGTTATCCCAGGAACTTCCAGGCTATTCCTTCTCCTACCATCATTGTGCTGTGGGTGCTAGGTAGTTAACACACATGAACACACAGACACACACACACACAGACACACACACAAAATTTGGGTCAAGAAATGAGATGGAATATTACACAGAATATAAAAAATATGAAATATTTAGCTCTAGAGTCCCTAGTCCCCTGCTGAGAAATTATCTGTTCTCTGTTAAACACCCATCACATTCATAGGACACAGGTACTCAATTTATGAAAACATGGTTATTTAACATATTGAAAATACAAGGAAGCCTGGCAAGCACTCCACCATGGAGAATTACATCCCGGGGTGTGCTATTAAATCTTTAACAACTGACTCTCCCCTTCCCAAAGTGCCTCCTGACACACTTTTAAGTTTAATCTGAATTATTAACATTTTCTCCACCACTTTTAAAAGTATAGACAATCCACAGAACAATAAAACAGGCCTCGATCTGTAGCATTTACCAGTTTCTGAGTTGTAAATGCTCACTGAAAATTTCACAATCGGTTTTTGTGTCCCATTTGGAAGTGGCTCCAGCATACTCCTGATATCACCCACTCTTTTTCCAAAGCCCTCTCAGCTTTACTTTTGGGGTGACAGGTGGATAGCTCCAAAGCACTGACTCTCCTCCAAGCTTTGGCAAAAATCAAAGGAAGGGGATTTCATGTCTGGACCTTCACCAACTTTACAAGTAAAGGAAGAATAAGCAAAATGTATGGAGGCCGATTGTTTTCCATTCCTTACCAGCATGGCCAGTAATCCAAATTTGCCTCTCTATGCTGATCCCCAGTTGTCAACTCTTCAGGCCTGACTCCCTCTAATAATAATGACAATAGTTTATATAGTGTCTACTATGTGCCAGACATTGCTAAGTGCTTTACAAATATTATGCCATTTGGTCATCACAACAGCCTTGGAAGGTAGGTGCTATTAGTATCTCCATTTCATAGTTGAGGACATTGAGGCAAACAGGTCAAGTGATTTGTCCAAGGTCACACAGCTAGTAAGTATCTGAGGATGGATTTGAATTCAGGTCTTCCTGATTCTGGGCCCAGAGCTCTAATTAGCTTCCTGCCTTTGATTTCAGGATACCATGAATTTGGGGAATTAATATAATTGGTTCCTCCTTTTCTGGTTTCAACCAACTGAAGACAGAGTTTTAGACCTTGGGAACCATGGTGATGATTGCCAAACCTGATTGTCCAGATGTTGAGCAGGGAGCCTCAATGTCCCCGACATGCCTATGTTCCTTGCATCCCTTATGGCAGAATAGGAGTCTCCCTTAAAAGCAAAGGAAAGTGTAGTAGGAATAATCAGATTCTTCCCCACCCCCTTCAATCTACTTAACTGGTGAATTTCCTCTGGAGCTAAGCATATGCTCTGGCCCCTTACTAAAGGACACGTGTGGCTGGTGGCTCCAGCTTGACTCCCTGTGACTGGTGGCTGTGCTGAAGAGGCTTGGCGATTGAGCCAGGAAGAACTGCCCCCATAGTGGCTATAAGAACTGTCAAGAAGCACTGCTCCCCATTCTTTGGGTCCTGCTTGGTTTGGTCCATAGCTCTCCCTGTGACTTCCAGTGACTTCCCCGCTTCCCAGCATCTGTGGTGGCTGTGAAGTACACAGCAGTGAGAACATGGACTTGCCTGCCTAGGTCTGAACCCCAATCTGTTCTTCAAGTCCCTTCTTGCCTCTTCTGTTTTGTATTTCCTTCCTTGAGTCCAGGTCATGAACAGAGACTCTGAGAAATAGAACTTTTCCAGCCCTGATGGTCATATAGCCCTGGAGCGACTGGGAGTTCCCAGGGCCAGTTGTTTAGTAGAAGGCGTTTACTACAACCACACTTCTTGGAGGAAAAAGATGCCCTTCTAGCCCCAGAAACCACAGGAAGATGCTGTGGTTAAAAGGACTAAGAATATCCAAGCCATACCCTGGGTGGCCTGAATGTCTGAGCTCTGTGAGTGGCTCAGGCAGGTGGTTCTAATAGGAAAGATCTGCCTCCCACTCTGGGTCCTGCCTGGTCTCTTTATGCCTTCAGCAGTTCCACAGAGTATCTTACCTTCTGCAAACATAGAAGAGGTAATAGGCTATTGCTGCATCTTTTAAGTATGTGTCCATGCATGCATATGAATTTTTTAAAATTTATTTTCTTTGCAAGGCAGTCAGGATCATACAGGATCATTCAGCTAGTCAGTGTCAAGTATCTGAGGCCAGTTTTGAACTCAGCTCCTCCTGACTCCAGGGCCAGTGCTCTATCTACTGTGCCACCTAACTGCTCCTGTTCATATGAATTTTTACTTTTATTTTTTTTAATTAAAAAAAATTTTTTTTGCCTTTTTTTTTGAGGGGGAGGGCAGAGCAATTGGGGTTAAGTGACTTGCCCAAGGTCACATGGCTAGTAAGTGTTAAGTGTCTGAGGCTGAATTTTTACTTTTAAACCTTTGTTTTTGTGATGGAAGAAATAAATAGTTCTTCTATACCTGATATCTACTCAAGCCACCAGCTAAGTGAACCTGTCAGAGTTGTTCTAGTTCTGCTTGGAAAAACAAACAAATTAAAAAAAAAAACCTCTTCCTAAAAGGCTAAATTCATCAACGAACATTTTCTATATGTTTTGCATGACTGTGCATGTATAATCTATATCAACGTGTTTGCCTTCTCAAAGAGTTACCGAGAGGGAAAGAGAGAGGAAATGTGCAACTCAAAAATTATAAAAAATGAACATAAAAATTATTTTTACATGTAATTGAGAAAAAGATTAAAACATTGTTTTAAAAAAACAACCAAAAAAGCTGAACACATTTTTCGAAGGGACCCTATTAATCCTTTTTAGGGGAAACCCTAGATGTAAACTATACCTAAATTTTTGTTTTGCTTGGCTTTGGCAAGATAATTGGAGTTGAGTGACTTGTCCAGGGTAACATAGCTAGTAAGTATCAAGTGTCTGAGGCTGGATTTGAACTCTGGTCCTTCTGACTCCAGTGCTCCATCCACTGTGCCACCTAGCTGTCCCCATACCTAAGCTTTAAAAAAAAAAAGATTTCCTCTGGAACTTAGGGGGACCACAAGCCAGAGATGGTCAGAAAAAGCCTAATTCTCTCTCTTTGGTGTCAGGCTACCCCAGGACTAAACTGGTCTTGTTGAGTCTAGAGTAGAGGCCTCTTAGGGGAGATTGAACCCCAAAACCACCAATGACAAGAAAAAAGGAGTTTTTGTTCCCCTCCTTCTGCTGTCTTAATTATGTAGTGCCTCCCTCTTCTCTCACACCGCACCCTTCTTACATCCCCTCAACCTCAGTGAGAGGAGAAGGACACACTGATTTTTCTGCTCCCCAGATGACCATCGCCCCAGACAATGTGGTAAGCTAAGGGCATAGCATGTAGGTGATGACTGAATCCACTTCCCCCACCCCAGGCCTCTGTCAGCTGAAGTCTCTGCAGAAGGATTTGAGGTGTCCTCGAACAGCTGCAAATACACGTTATAAGCATCGTAATAAGCATCAACATTCAGTGTGTCTAGGGTAATTATCCCAGCATCCCGGGTAATCATCCCCTGGTACCATTTACATCATATCCACATTAATGTTACATGCGATAAAAATACCACAAAGCCAAATAACACTTGACAGCTTCCTTCAAGGACTAGACTTTGAAATTACATACTTGACATATCACACACATGTAATTATGGCACATGCTTACCCTTAATACTTAAGCAAATGGGCATAAAACTGATAAAAGGAAAGAAAAAAGAAAAGGAAAGATAAGCCAAAAAAAAAATGCCAATCCGCTCCCCAACAAATGCATAACTATTAGACCTATACAAGGTGTTCCAAAAGTCTGAGTGTAGTTTGCAATCTCAAGAATGTCAAACTGCATTAGGGACACTCGGTTGTACAACAGTAACAATATAAGCATAGCAGTAAGACATAAGGAAATAAACATAAACAGCAAAAAAATTAAATAGGAAAACAACAAGCAATGACTGTTACTGGTTGTTTTTGGAACTAAAATTATTTGAACTTAACAAATGCCAAATAAAATGGACCTTTCTATAAAAAGAATAGAACAGAAAAAGAAAACTGTGCATGAAACTAGAGATGTCTTTCATATACAACTTTGGAGTTTGTGAGGTTAATGCTTTTTAATACACACATATGTGTATATATGTGTATATATGTGTGTATATGTGTATATGTGTATATATACACATATGTGTATATATGTGTATGTGTATATATACATATGTGTATATATGCGTATATGTGTGTGTGTGTATGTGTATATATATACATACGTATATATATACACACACATACATATATATACACACACATCTCTCTGCCCATGGCTATCTAGCTATATGTCTGTCTGTGGCTATCTTATCTATCTGTCTGTCTATAGATATGTATCTGTCTATGGCTATCTATACATCCATCCATCTGTCTCTCTGTCTGTCTGTCTGGTTAAGGCTATTTTATCTCTCTGTCTATAGATATCTATCTGTCTATGGTTATCTATCTATCTGTTTGTCTGTCTATGGCTATCTTATCCCTAGCTCTGTCTTCCTTCTATTGCCCTCTCTAATTGAGAAAAAGGAGGAAAAAAGAAAAAAACAAAGCCCTTGCAATAATATCTGACAAATACCTCCATGTATAACAACATACACATTTATATCCAAAGCTTGCATTGCATGGATAAGCATGAGTGTCGTTATCTGGCATTATAAATAACTAGTTCTCCTTCAACATCTGAAGTCAGATTGTTACCTAGTCAGATGGTTCTAGTTCTTTTGTAACCCACTTTCTTTTCTACACTTATATCTGAGCAGACTGAGGGTATAGGCTGGTTGCCAGCACCCTCAGGTCGACAGACCTGCATTCCCAAACGTGATCCCATATGTGGTCCAGGCTGGTTATCAACATTCTCAACAGTTAGTGAATTGTATCTGAATCCTGAGGCTCTATCTCCTGGCTCAAGTTCTTCCAGGCTGGCTGAGTCTGAGGCAGGCAGAGGATAAGAGTACCCGGTGCCATCCTTCCTTGAAATATCACCTTCTGAGTTATTATCTTCCTCAAACAGTCTGTTTACACCTGATGGGTGACATGTCTCCTCTGTCATTTAGCTGTCTGTGTATGACTTCTTTTCTCCTATTTCCCAGGAAGGCTAACTCCACTATGGGGAATTAAAGACAGAGTTCGACTACTTTTTAAACAGGTAGGTTGCCCACTTTCTCCACTACTACCTGTGTGATCTTGGACAAGTTATATCCATGTCCTTCTGGCTTTGGTGTCTTCATCTGTAAAATGAAGGAGTCAGACTAGATGGCTCTCATGGTGTCCCCCGCCCCACTTCTAAATCTATGACACTTGTCCTACTTGGTATAATAAGAATAGAAGCTAGCATTTATGTAGCATCTACCACGTACCAGTTCCTATGCTAAACACTTTACAAATATTTCATTTGATTCTCATGACAACCTTGGGAGGTATATGCTCTTATTATATTCCTATTTTACAGGTGAGGAAACTGAGGCAGATTAAGTGACTTGCCCATGGTCACATAGCTAGTAAGTGTTTGAGACTACCGAATTTGAACTCAGATCTATCCCGATTCCAGGTCCAGTGCTCTACCCTAGCTGCTTAGCTGGTATGGAGGAACAATCAGTCATCTATTCATTATGTCTCACTATTGGAAACAACTCCATTGTCTAACAGATAGAGCATTGCACATGTAGGAAGACCCGAGTTTCAATCTTGCAGCTGACGCTTATTAGCTATGTCACCTTGGTCAGGTCACAATTTCTCTCAGCCTCAGTTTCCTCAAGCGCAAAATGGAAATAATAACAGAACCTACTTCCAAGGTTGTTATGAGGATCAAAAATGAGATGAGTTATGTAAAGCAAATCTTGAAGTACTAGATCAATATGGGTTAGTGTGTGTTTCTGAAACACCAAGATTTCTCAGGAAGATTCTGTCACCTTGTTCGAGTTCTTGATGGCAAATTCCAGCATCGTAACATTGTTTGTTTCTGTCATAACTTTTCTGAAGTCACAGTTCATGCATAGGCTTCCTTAGCTGATTTTTCAACCGAGAAATGTACTGGTCATGGATATCTGTATCTTCTCCATCTTCTGAGTCTCCAAAGCATGTGTCTATACTTCACAAAACTTTTCTAGTACTTTGGTCTCCATTTTTCAAATTTTATTTAAAGTTGTATCTAGAAAATTAATAATGCAAAAGCAAACAGCCAAATATACAGGAACATATAATAAAAGCAGTGAAATAGATATGCAAATGTAATCAACAATATATAGAATGACTGGGAAGCAATGCACCCAGAACCTCACAGATGCAAGTAGAAATAACTGCACAATGCACACCAATAATTAGCACATGAAAGGAAAATGATATCCAGGAGGTCAAGGCTACATGCAAATGAGTAGCAACTTTATCAATAGCACTAACTAACCAATAGCATTTGCAAGCTCAATGTATTTGGAAATACAGTGGGTCATTCATGAGAGAAGAAAAATCCCACTGGGTGGGTGGGTGGATGAAACTAAAAACAAAAAGGGAAAAAAACAGGAGTTGGAAGGAAACATCCGGTAAGGAAACAAGAAAGTGTTTTAAAATTAGACTCTGAAAGGAAAATATGTACATATTTATTTTTTTCCATACAGATAGAAAAGGAGAAGTAAAATTCAGCCGGAAAGGAAATAACCTTCAACTCAAAATTCAAAGACATCAGAAGCGAAAAAAAATTCTTAAGTGAGCATCCTCAAGTTTGATTCCTGTGCGTCAGTGAAGCTGATCGGTTCAAAAGGGCAAACAACTAAATTAAACAAACCAAAATGCCCTCAATGAAAAGCCAAAGTGTGATAAATATGGAAACGGTGTTTGCATTTAGGGATACCCTGTGTTAAACTTGGGGCAACCTGCCCACACTGGCTTGTTTGCTGGCTTATTCAAGTCTACTGGAAGACTGGGTATCACTTTAATTAAAGCCAGGAAGTGTAATATGTAATATTTCCACTAGATGGTGATAGACTCAAGTCACTAACTCAGTGGTCTCTTCAAGGTCTCTATGATGCATGCTCAAAAAATCCTCTTTTTTCTCCCTTCCTCACCCTCCTCCTCCAACAATAATTTCAAATGGCTGGAAAAGTAACATGCCTACACTGGCCATATTCTGAATTTTAACTTAAGGGTTGATATAAAAATTGCTTAGGATTATTAAAATGGAGAGGAGCGGGGAGAGCACCCTTTTCTCTCAAGCGCAAAAGAAAGGGGTGCGGAGAGGGAGACGTCTGATTTCCCTTCCCTATTAGCTGACTTTCTGTTCCAGAGTCAGTGCCAACTCCTAGTCCACTCATGTGGCTTCTTGCCTATTTCAAAGTTGCATTCCCCTGAAACTCAAGGGAGGGGCAAGCATGTCAATATCTCCACTCCCCAAATTATCATTACTCCAGGCCCTAGGGTAAATAACAATCCAGAGATCATCCTACGTGGCATGAGCCTCAGTTAAAGCAACAAATATAGGTTGACATGGTAGTATGAAATGGAAAAATATTAAGGGACAATGGGAAGCCTTGGATTTGGACTCAGGATTTAGATTTAAATCTCAGGTCTGCAGCTTACTAACCTGAGGGGCCTGGGATCAGGTGTTTCCCTTGGAAACTGTCTCTGGAGGCATCTGGGTGGTGCAGTGGATAGAGCTCTGGACCTGGGGTGTCAGCAAGACCTGGGTACAAATCCAGCCTTAGACATTTAGCTGTGTAACCCTGAGCAAAGCACTAACCTCTCTCTGTCTCATTTTTCTGTAAATCCCCTGTAAAATAGGGGATAATGATAGCACCTACTATGAAGGGTTGTTGTGAGGATAGAATGAGACAGCTTTTGTAAAAAGTGCTTAGCACAGTGTATGACACGTAGTAAGTATTCTTTCAATTATTTTTCAGTTGTGTCTGAATGTCATGACTCTTCATGATACCATTTGGGGATTTCTTGGCAAAGATACTGGGGTGGGTTTGCCATTTCCTTCCCCTGCTCATTTTATAGATGAGGAAACTGAGCGAAACAGGGTTAAGTGACTTGCCCAGGGTCACACAGCTAGGAAGTATCTGAGACCAGATTTGAACTCAGGAAGATGAGTTGTCCTGACTTCAGGCCTGGTGCTCTGTGAACTGTGGTGCCACCTAGCTTCCGCGGTGTGCATTACACAGATGCTTATTCCATTCCAATTGTCAAATGGGAATCATAACACCTACCTCTCAGGATTGATGTGAGTTCTAATGAGATAATATTTGTAAAAGGCGCTTACAGTGCCTAGCACATAGCACATACTTAAAATGCTTATTTCCTTCCTCCCTTAATAAAATGGGGAAGTGGAACTATGTGGTTTCTACCATCCTTCCCAATTTTAAATCTGACAATCATATCCAATTAAGTGCTCCTTACTGTGCCCCATACTTCCTTCCTTTCCATAAAAACGAGGGGTAACTATTTGGTATCACAGGCAAATGCTTTACTTTACAAAAGGATTCACTTATTTTTTTTCCTTACAGAGGAGTTTCCCCAGTGATAACTCTCAACATTATTACCAACCCCTAACCCCTTAAACTATGTACCAGAAAAGAGAACAGAAAAGCTAAAATTAGAGTTAGAAGGGCAACTGACTAGGTGATGCATTATATAGAGCAGCAGGCCTGGAGTCAGGAAGACTTATCTTCCTGAATTCAAATCTGACCTCAGACACTTACTAGCTGTATGACTCTGGGCGATTCACTTAACTTTGTTTGCCTCAATTTCTTACCTGTAAAATGAACTGGGGAAGGAAATGGCAAACCACTCCAGTATTTTTGCCAAGAAAACTCCAAATGGGGTCACAAAGATTTGGACACAAAATGACTGAACAAGAGTTAGAAGACTTGGAAAATTGAAGGTCAATCAGAAATGAAGAGAATAATAAGATTTGAACCTGGACATTATCACCTCCAAATCATTCATTCCTTAAAAAATGTTAAAATTGACTTCTGACTTCCTTTTAATTTATTTTGCTTATTTCTTTGTTAGTTTTCATTGCTACATCTTTTGTTTTCATATCATTTCCAAATAGATCGTCACCCTATTCTCTCCTCAACAAGCTATTTTCTGTAGAAAAGAACACAAATTAAAGAAAGAGAAGGAGGTGGGGCAGCAATTTAGCACAACCAACCAATTAACTGAATCTGACAGTGCAGGCCAGGTTCAACACCCATAAACCCCCACCTTTCCAGGAAAGTTCTATTGCATAAAGTGAGATACACATAACAAAATAAGCAAAACCAAAGATCTCAATTCCTTTTCCAGAATGTTATTACCAATCCCTCTGCAACTAGTTGCTTCTCTCTCTCCCCCTCACCACTCCCTCCCATCAAGTGTTTGTAATTCCTCTTAATATATTTTGTATTTACATTTTATGTTGTATACATTTTGTGTTTCCTTATCTGGGAAGAATAATAGCCCTCTAAGGCTATTGTGAGGATCTAATGCAATGGTTCTCAACCTTCCTAATGCTGCGACCCTTTAATACTCATGTGTGGGAGTATCTGCATGTGGGCAACCCGCCTGGAGATGGATAGGGGAGCGGTGTCTTAGTTCCTAAGACCATTGGAAATATGCGTTTTCCGATGGTCTTAGGTGACCCCATTTGACCCCCAAAAGGATCACAACCCACAGGTTGAGAACCCCTGATAGTGTTTAGGAAGCATTTTGCAAACTTTAAAGTGCCATGTAAATGCTAGCAATGAGCTATTTAGTGATCTATGTATACGCCTCTCACACTTAGAATGTAAGCTTTTTGAGGATGGGACTGTATAATTTTGTCTTTGCAGCCCTAGTTCCTAGAACATAGCAGGAATTCAAGAAATGCATGTTGATCGGTTGAGTGATTGATTGGGAGTAAGGCTATTTGCAAGGCTGATTTAGCATTTCTATCCAACTTCATAATATGCCAACTGCTATTCTCATCTTTTCAGTGGTTATTTGCCAGAGCAGACTCATCCATCATGAGTGTCATTAACCTTCTACCCTTAATGACTCCTTAAGCCTCTCCTCCCTACCTTATCTCTGACTGATTGCTTTTTGGCAGCTGCTTTCCACCTCCTTTACTCTTTCCCCCTTCCACTATAACTCTCCTTCTGTAGGATGACCAACAAGACATAAGACACAAAGGCCAAGAGAAAACCCATCTGGATGTCACTCATTTGTTACTCCTAGGTTATTGTAAATTCTTCGAGGGCAAGGAAATCTTTTAAACCTAATTTTGGTATTGTGTACATGAAGAGAGTGAGTGTGGCATAGTAGACAGAGTCTTGAACTTAGAATCATGAAGACCTTTGGTTGGAGCCCACCTTTAACACTTATTAGCTGTGAGATGAAGTTTGGACCTGACGCAACTAATTAAGATCCTACCTTATAAATGGATTGTCATCTGCCTGGGAGGAGGGAGTTGCTCTCATGGATTTCCCTTACTACTGCCATCACAGTTCCTTGCTATGTGGATCTGTGATGGATATAGCCAGAAATGGAGGTGGGCCAGTCAAGCGGCAGTAATGAAGAAACTGGTGGCTAGTCCAAGTGTAGCATTGGGAAATTCTCAAGATTAAGAGCTTTCAATATAGGAATTCTTAACCCTAGGATCTACATGAACTTCTTTTTTATTTGGCGGGCTTAAAATATGTTAATGACTTTATTTCAATATTGGTTTCCTTTATAATTTAATGCATTTTTATAGTACGTGTTAAAAGGTTTCACCAGAGTGCCTAAAGTGTCCATGGCACAAAAAATGTTAAGAGCCTCTGAACTAGAAGAAGCCTCCCAGGATGTTGAGTCATCCCCCTGTGGAGGATTTATGGGAAGCTAGAACTGCGCAGGGTGAGGAGGCAAGAGTGGGTTGCAATCCCTCTCTCTGTCTCTGTCTCTCTTTGTCTCTGTCTCTCTGCCTCTCCCCTTTTCTCTTTCCCCTTCCTTATCCCATCTACCCCGCCATTTTCTTTCTTTCTTTTTTTTTTTTTTTTTGCCTTTTGGAGGAGGAAATGCAGGGCAATTGGGGTTAAGTAACTTGCCCAATGTCACATGGCTAGTAAGTGTTAAGTGTCTGAGGCTGAATTTGAACTCAGGTATTCCTGACTCCAGGGCCAGTGTTCTATTCACTGAGCCACCTAGCCACTCCAACCTCCCCCTTTTCTCTTTCTCCTTCTGTCCTTATCCCTTTACCCCTCTCTCTTTTCACTTTTCCTCTCCCCTCAAAGTTCAAATTTAGCTTCAGATACTTACTACTTTGTGACCCCAGGCAAATCACTCATGCTCCATCTGCCTCAATTTCCTTGATTGTAAAATAAAGATGATAATAATAATACCTATCTTGTAGGGTTTCTGTGAGGATCAAGTGAGATAATCAATTTGTAAGGCACTTAACACAGTTCCTGGCAAGTAGCAGATGCTTAATAAATGCTTCTTCCCTGCCCTCCTTCCTTTCTCCCTCCTCTCCCTTTCTCTCATCTTCCCTCACTTCCCCTCCTTTCCTTTCCCCTCCCCCCTTCTCCTCTTGTCTCTCTTTCTCTCATCAACATCAAACAATAGCCATTTATTAAATGCCTACTATATGCCTAGAACTGTGCTAGATGCCAGAAGCATTGGGACACACATTTATCTGCTGCCAGGGTCCTGTTCTGGTACTTCTTAGGACATGGAGGTATTCCTGGGTTCTGGAAGACTCTGACAGGACATCACAGGTTCTAGTAGGTCTTACTGAGCTGGAAAAGCTTCAAGTACAGGTCTAATGATGTATGGTATTAATGAAGGACCAGCCTAGCTAAGTTCATGGGGTTATACCCCATCATGAAGTTGGTGATAGGGTGATGGCCATTTGACCATAGCTCCTGGTAAGAAACATTTCCTAGGCTACAGTGGGTCACAATCACTATCGCTGAATGGACTCTGCACAAATGTGGGGGTTCTCAGTCTAGGATATATGGACCCCTGTGGGCATGAGAAGCTTAGCAAGGGGGTATGGAGAATATTGGTTAAAACATTATCCTATTAAAATATTCCCCAAGTTAGTGTGAATGAAATAACATTATGAGCAATGTAAAGTCTTATTTATGAAAAATTAATTGATCTTTTAAATTTTTATTTCTCAGGTGTACATGTCTGGTAAACTCTAGAATTTAGTCCTTTTCATAATGAATAGGGGGTATGGGAAGGTTGATTGTAAGGTGAGAGCCACTGGGACTCAAAAAAAGTTGAGAACTCATGCATGAATGAAATCATGGATCCTTAAAGAATTGAAATACAGCTAGGCATAGTGTCATGCACCTGTAATCCCTGCTGTTGGGGGAGGCTGAGGTTGGTGGATCCCCTGAGCTCAGTAGTTATGAGCTATAGTAAAACTAATGTTGATCAGTTGTCCCCAATGAGCTGAGCATCACTAGGATGAGCTGATGGAAGCATGTGACTGACTGCCAGACTACCTAAGGAGGGTGAACTGGCCTAAGTCCAAAATGGAGCAGGTCAAAGCTTCAGCACTGATCAGTTGTGATTGACCACTGCACTTCTAGCCTGGTCTAAGGGGAAAATTGAACTATAACATATATTTCTCTTTATGTATAGATACAGTATGGTTGAAATCCATCAATAAACTACTGCCCATTGGTGGCCAACAAATTTGTAACTTGTACTTAGGTTGACACTTCTGTTCTCAAACTCAATGGATTCTTTACTTAACTGCTGGATGATGTCCAAATAAGGGTTCTTACTGTATCAATGGTATGCTTTCCCTTTGGGAAAGAGAAAGCAAAGTTCCATGCAATTCATCGCTCTTTTACACGTATGACATGGCTCTGTTGTGTTAACAGACCCTAATAAGGACAGTAGCCATCAGCTAAATGTATAATTAGGTCATAGATAGAAGTGTCCAAATGAATTAGTGATGAATCTAGTAACGCTGACCATGTGCCACGTACCTGTGAACTCTATATGTGAGCCCATAGATAGGTTATAGTTAAACTCTGTCAATTAGTCAATGCTCAATAATGATCATCAAAATGAATGTTTTCAAATAAATCAGTTAAATAAATTATCAGGTTGAGGGCCCCTCCCCCAAAATCTACTTTTGAATCTTTTAGAGGAGACCCGGGGAACTTCAACTTCCACAAATATTTATTAAGTGCCTTCTATCTGTCAGGTACTGGGAGTTAGGGATGGGAAAGTAAAGAGAATAAATACTTATATATGTAGCAACAAAGAACTCCATGTGTAGGGAATGAGACCAAGTATAGAGGGGAGGCCTGCTATTATGTGGCTTGAAGCAGGGGCAGAATAGACATCTCTAGCCTCCCCCCACCCTTCTCCAATAGAGGCTTTCATTTCTGCCAGGAGTGGAAGGAGGAGGTTGGGGCTAGGGGCCACTCTGCCTTCCTCAGAGAGAAGGGGTACTAGGCTAGAAGTATATTTATTTGTTTCCTTAAATATTGTTCATCTAGGGCAGGCCTGCACAGACTTGTGGCCCACCAAAGGATTTTGGGCAGACTTGAAAAACGTAGAGGAAATCTAGAGGAAATCATTTGGCAAGTGCGGGGCCACAGGTTGTGCTGGCCTGATCTAGGGGATATGACCAAGTTCTATCTAATTTTTGATCACTTTGTCCTTTCTATAGGGAAGGGAGACCACAAGCTCCATATCCACGAATTGACCCCTTTCCCACTTAAGACCATTTTCACAATGAGCACACATAGCAAATAGCAAAGAAAACCATTTTGCCAACTCATAGCAAAAAAGAAATCAGAGAAGGTATACATAGGAGAATAAATACCAGACAATACAGAATGAAGGAGGTCTCCCATTGGGAATGAGGTAGCTCACCTTAACTAAGAGAGAAGGTCCTGTATCTCATGCAAAGAGTAAGTAACTCCCTGAAGTCTCTAGAGCAGCAGTTCTCAACCTGTGGGTTGCGACCCCTTTGGGGGTCAAACGACCCTTTCACAGGGATCACCGAAGATCATCAGAAAACACATATTTCCAATGCTCTTAGGAACTGAGGCACGGCTCCTCTATCCATCTCCAGTCGGGTCCATCCACATGCAGATACACCCACATACGAGTATTAAAGGGTTGCAACATTAGGAAGGTTGAGAACCACTGCTCTAGAGTATCACGTTGAGAACAGGGACATGATAGAGGCTGCCCAATTCTCACGTCTTCCCAGACTCTTTTCTTTTAACAACCTGAAGCAGGGTTGGCTTCTTCCATTTTCTCTCTCAAAGCAAACTTGAAGTTTCACCAGTCCCAAAGTGGGGGCTGGTGAGAACTGAAGCTCTCACCCCTCACCAACTCCACCCCACCCCTTATACAAGGTAGGGCCTTTATCTCTACCAATAAGGAGAATCCCATGCCAATGGACTTTGGGACAAGGGTCATATTCAGTACCTTCTATGGGCCAGGAATTGTGCTAAGCGTTTTGCAAGTAATATCTTATTTGATCTTCATAACAACTTTTCAAGGTAGGTATTATTATCTCCATTTTACAGATGGGAAAACTGAGGCAACCAGAAGCTAAGTCACTTACCCAGGGTCACACAGGCTGTAAGAGTCAAAGACCAGATTTGAACTCAATCTTCTTGACCCCAGGCCCAGTGCTGTATTCACCTACCTGCCCACTAGAAATATACAAACAAAATTTTAAAAATTCCAGCCCTCAAAAGAGTTTGTATTTTACAAGAGGTTACAAGTATGCACAGATAAGAAAGTAGTAAGTGTGTAGGAAGTAATACAAAGTATTTTCAAGAAGAAGAGAGGGCTTGCAACCAGGGTTATCAGAAAAGGTCATGCCAACGACTCAGCATCTAGGTCACGGGTCGGGAACTTGAGGGCTTCAAGGCCACATGTGGCCCTCCAGGTCTTCAAGTGCAGCCTTTTGATCAAATCCAAACTTCACAGAACAAATCTCCTTAATAAAAGGATTTGTTCTGTAAAATGTGGACTCCATCAAATGGCCTCACCAAAGGACATGTAACTGTGGCCTTGAGGCTGCAAGTTCCCCACCCCTGATCAAGGTTGTGATCTGAAGGAAGGCAAGGATTATGGGAGGTGATGGTCAGGAGCCTCTTAAAGATAGGGGAGATATGAATTCATTGTCCTGCCTAGGTAAGTATAATAAAAGCCTAGGATTTAGAGCTAGAAGGACTTCAGAGTTTAACTCAGTTCAACCCCTGCATTTTGCAGAAGAGTGCACTGAGCCTAGGGCACCCAGGAGCACAGAGCCTGGAATCAGAAAGACTCATCTTCCTTAGTTCAAATCTGGCCTCAGACACTTGCCAGCTGTGTGACCCTGGGCAACTCACTTACCCTTGTTTACCTCAATTTCCTCACCTGTAAAATGAAATGGACAAGGAAATGGCAAACCCACTTCAATATCTCTGCCAAGAAAACCCCCAAGTAGGGTCATGAAGAGTCAGATACAACTGAAAAAAATGACTCAACAACAACAAAACTGAACTTCAGACATAAGGGATTCGTCTAGGGTTGTTCTATGCCAGTGGTTCTCAACCTTCCTAATGCTGTGACCCTTTAATAGTTGTATGTGGGCATATCTGCATGTGGGCAGACCTGCCTGGAGATGGATAGAGGAGAGGTGTCTCGGTTCCTAAGACCATTGGAAATATGTGTTTTCTACGGTCTTAGGTGACCCCTGTGACCCCTGTGACCCCTGTGAAAGGGTTGTTCGACCCCCAAAGGGGTAGCAACCCACAGGTCGAGAACCACTGTTCTATGCGGTATCAAGGGAAGAACTGACAAAATGACCTTTTAAGATCTCCATCCTAATTAGAAGGGAAATAGTTCACTGGGAGAAAAATAGTTGCAGCAAATTTCTCTGATACAAGTTTGAGATTTAGGACATATGGGAAATTTACACAAACACAGAACAGGAACAATTTCTCAATAGATAATGGTCAAAGGATATGAACAGATAGTTTTCAAAGGAATAAATGTGAGCTATCAACCACTGTATGAGAAAATGCTTCAAATCATTATTAAGAGACATGCAAATCAAAGCAACTCTGAGGTCCCACTTTACTCTCATTAGGTTGACAAAGATGGCAAAAA
>CM053584.1:139324894-139344022 GCA_028627135.1 Pseudochirops cupreus | reverse complement strand
TGAAACTCAAGGGATTGTGGAACTGAATGTTGTAAACTAAAAGTAAATAAGTAAATTTAAAAAAAGACCCTAAACTTTAAAAAAAGAAAAAAAGAAATGTCATGTTTGTTGATTGTCTTGTTTCTAAATTTAAAAAAAATTCCATTCTTATGATTCTGTGTTGGAGAGCCTGTTTCTAGAGGTTTAATAGAAATGAGAGGAGCCTGGTTTAGTTTACAAATCTAGGGCTTCAGGAGAATACTGCTATGGAAAACCACTTCAGATATCTCAGCCTGGATGTCCCTGTGTCTATTTTATTAACATTGAAAGTTAAATCTGAAGACAGAGTTAGGTTAACAGGGATGAGAACTCATACCTCATCTCCACAAAGCATCTGTCTTCTCAGAGTCCTGCCACTAAACACAAAGAACAAGTAAACAATGTGAATCTAGGAAAATAAGGAAGTGATGGAATAAAAAAAATGGGAAGAAACAAAATAGAAGAAGAGAATGAGGAGAAAGAGGAGGAGGAGAAGGAAAGGGAAAGAAGAAGAAGAAGAAGAAGAAGAAGAAGAAGAAGAAGAAGAAGAAGACGAGGAGGAGGAGGAGGAGGAGGAGAGGAGGGAGTGGACAAGATATGAAAAGGACTAACCATTTAGAGCTGCAAAGAACCTTAGGGCTCGTTTAGAATCACAAAACTGAGAGTGCAAAGGGACCTGAACATCCATCTAGTTCAACCCATAAAGAAAGAAATTCCCACTATACCATATTCAACAAGTGGTCATCCAGCCTCTTCTCAAAGACTTCCAAGGAGAGGATCCTGGCCACTGATGACACTTTTGGAAAGATCTAATTAGCAGAAAGAGTTTTCTTGATTTCAAGCCTGAACTTGCCTGCACAACCTATACCCATGACTCCTGGTTCTCCCCTCTAGGGTCAAATAGAAGCATTCTAAGCCCTTTCCCACCTCATTATATTCGATACTTGCAAAGTCACTAAACTAAGCATCATCCAGAGACTTGCTGGCAGAAAAAAAAGCCCTAGAAAGTTTTCCACTTGGAGCAAAAAACAGTTGTAAGGAGGAGAGCAACATAAGAGAAGGTAGCAACATAGGAGACAATCCAACCATAAATGTAGTTATTATGGGTGAGAAGGAGGTCTATCCCTCTCTCTCTGTAGGAGAGGGAATGGAGGATGGGTGGAGGTAGAACACAGACCTTAGGAGTGATTTGTCACAGCAAGAGAATCCTTGACATGGATCTAGGGGCAGTTACACCAATTAAATTGCCTGAATTTGCTGGTGGAGGGAGTGGTATGCTTTCCCCACCACTTCCATCATCGCCATATGTCAGTACCCTGGAACAAAGCCCCTTTGCCCTGTGCTAGTTATGGCTTTGTTTGCAGGAAGGCTTCGTAGATTAGGGTTAAGGCTTCTGGGTTTCTGCAGGGGCCAACAGTCTAGTCTCTTAGTTTTCCCTAACTGTATCCAGCTGCAATTTTGGAGAAGGGAGCTCTCTTTTTCTCTTCTCAAAATTCAAACAAAAATCCTGCAAATTGTGTTGTGGAGCAGATGGAAAATGACTTATTTTTTTGGTTGTTGGGAGAATGCATCCAGTAGAAGCTGCCCAGATGGTGAGTGTGAATTAAAACGGAAAACAAACCTCCTCAAAGAGCAGAGATTGTTATTGGTGGAGGGACGTGTGAGGGCATGGCAAAGTAGAAGATAATGGGCAAGTTTTACTTTTCTCTTTGAGAGGAAGGGGCCGGGTGGGGCTTAGGAGAAGGAGTTTTATTAAGAATGCCATTCTCGCCCTGTTGGAACGCTTCAGACGATCTGTGTGGCTTAATGGGCACTTTACTTGACCTAATTAAAAAAACGAGATTTCTATTTTAACTGAGAAAATGGCACTTTTCACTATTTCAGAAAGTGGAAGAGAATCAACATTATCAGGCTCATCTTTTAGAAGATTAGAAAACAAATCCACGAGGAAAGGTTTCAAAGCTAGTTTTTGTTTTCCTTGGCTTTGAAATCTTACGGACCCCCCCCCTGATAATTTCATCTCTCCAGAAATACAGCAAATAATTCTATTTACTACTTCCAGGCAATTCTGCTTGTGATTTTTTTTTCAAAAGACAAGAGACACTAAACAAATTCACCTTCTTTTCTCAAATCTGCACTCCTCCTGTGGCTCAGGCTTGGTGCTACAGATCAATGAAATTCAGAAGTTTCGAAGGTGATTTTGTTTATCATATCTGGCTTTTTGATAAGTTTTCAGATGGCCATCTAAAGAAGGGCTTACATGCTGTCTCCTAGAGATTTCCAGGAGGCTTCTGATGAGCTTGAATGTTTTTGTGATGCCTAGCTGAGATACAAATGTATTTCATCTCTTTACTTTAACTGAGCTTTAGTGGCTCACTGGCACTACTTAGGGAATTAATGAAAAAATGCTTTTTCTTGCCCCGCCCCTCCCCCCCCCATATTACGAGTGACATTCCCATGCCACTTCCAATAAAAGAGCTACTCTTTTGCCCTTTACCCAGCCCCCAACCCATTTGTTGAGTAATTGCTCAAAGCCACACTGATTGTCCCTTCCTCTCCAAAGTGTATATGGCTTCACCCCACAAAACAATGCCAGAGCAAATGAATGCATTAGATGGAAATTGGTTAGATGCCTGACCTTCAATAGGAGAGACCATCCTCTTCTGACACGACCAGGAGATATGGGGTCAATAAAGCTGGGAACCTGAAATGACGAGAATATTTTGATTTGAGTACTTTCACACATAACAAATAAAAGGAATTTCATAGAGCAGTAAGAGCTGCTTTTTCCAAGCTCTGAATGCTACAGCAAGGTGAACAAATTTTGTGTAAGAATGTCATGGAATACTACTGAGTTATAAGGAACCACCAAGATGAATCACATTTATGAGTTCTATAATGACTTTTATGAACTGATACAAAGTGAAGCAAGCAGAAACTGAAGAACAATAAATACAGTGGTTATCTAGCACCATGGCTAGGCAGTGTTGTCGTTGTTCATTCTTCCATCTCAGAGAGGACCAATTATATCAGGAGAGTGATGCCTTGACTTGCAAGTGAATTGGGTTTAAGTGAGGCAGGACTGTGCAAAGTCATTAGCCCCAGTCTCTCCTCCAAAGTCATTGGAGATCAGAGGTCAAGATGACTAGTGATGGCCTCAGATACAGTAAAGGAAGTGCTCAGTTGAGGATACCGGGCCCGGAAATCTACATCCATCTTTATCCTTTACCTCCCCTGGTGAGTTTCCCAGATTCATCCCAGGGAACTTGAGCTTTCAGTAGAAGTAGATCCCCCCTTTGTAACAGTTATTAGATCTTGTCCTCATCCCAGCTATTCCAGGAGCAATTCTATTCTTGGTTCTAATCCAGTGGTTCTCAACCTGTGGGTCACCACCCCTTTGGGGTCAAATGACCCTTTCACAGGGGTCGCCTAAGACGATCGGAAAATACATATTTCTGATGGTCTTAGGAACCGAGACACAACTCCTCTATCCCTCTCCAGGCGAGTCCGCCCACATGCAGATACGCCCACATACGACTATTAAAGGGTCTCAGCATTAGGAAGGCTGAGAACCACTGATCTAGTCTGAGGGTTCTCCCCAGCAAAGGATTAGAGAACGGAGTGGAAAAAGTATTCAAGACTCCAAATGGGAATTAGGCACAGAACAGGTAGTTTTGTTCTTACACAGAAAAGGGAATGCTGAGAATAAAGACTCATAGAACAATTAGACCAGAATCCAGCTTCTTATTACTCTTAGTGCATTCAGTTGGGAGGATAATACTCAAGCCTCATTGGTAAATTTGCCAACAGTTTCATTTTTATGATAACTAATGATACCCAGCATTCAGATAGCCTTTAGGCAGCAAGGTGATGCAGTGGATGGAATGCTGAGCCTGGAGTCAGGAAGATGCTTCCTGAGGTCAAATCTGGCCTCAAACACTTGCAGAGATTATGTGACTCTGGGCAAGTCATTTAATCCTGTTTGCCTCAGTTTCCTCATCTGTAAAATGAGCTGGAGAAGGACATGGCAAACCACTTCAGTGTCTTTGCCAAGAAAACTCCAAATGGGGTCACAAAAAGTTGGACACGACTGAAAAAATTCAACAACAACAACATAGCACTTGCTATGAGCCAGGCCTTTTACTAAGTGCTTTACATTTACTATCTCATTCGATCTTGACAACAGTCTTGGGAGGTAGGTGCTATTATTATTCCCATTTTAAAGACGAGGAAATTGAGGCAAAGAGAAGTTAAGTGACTTGTACAGGATCACACAGTTAGTAGGCATTTGAGGAAGGATTTGACCCTAGGTCTTCCTGAGTCCAGACCCAGTGCTCTATCCACTGTGAGCCCACCTGCCTTTTTGAGGGCTGCTTATCAGCTATTTAGAATTTTTCACCACTGTCGCCAAAGGTCTAATCAACAACCAAAGAATTCTTTTTTTTTTAAAATTGATTTTTCTCTTTGTGGGTGACTCACTCTCTTTTGGACAGTCTGCTTCTACTGCAATTGTTTCCACGATGGTTTTGGCAGCAGCTTCCCTGCTGCTTGAGTATTTGTGAAAAGGAAGCCACAAGATGCATTTTGAGATCTCACAAGGCTGAGTCCCAAAGGAAAGAAGACGCAAATAGATAATGGCCCCAATGCAGGTACAGGCTTACTTAGGAGGCCTCATGAGCTCATGGCTTGTGACCAGGTGAGGTGAAATATCCATTCAGCCTACCCCCCACCCCAACCCTCTGGATCCTTCAGAGAGCTGACTTTGCACTTTGAAGCTAGTAAAAGAACTATGGGCCAGAGATTATCCCTTTCAAATAACGAAAGAATTTGGAGTCCCAGAGCTGATTAAAAATCTATTTTTTATAGCACACAGTAGGAATCCTGAATCATCATGGCCAATAGGAAGCAACCGAAGGATATCCTGGAGTGTGTATTCTGAAATGGGGGAATGGGGTGAGGAAAGGTCCCCTCCATTATGCAAACCCAGAAGTAGGGCAGTTCTGTGCTTGGAATGCCTGCTGAGCATGCCTTAAGAAAGGGTCCCTAAAAGGGAGCTATAGCGATGATAATGGAGGGGAAAACCCACTAAAAGCAGGCCAAACTCTGAGTGACATTAAAGACTAATCTTGGTCCCAGAGGATGGATAATGAAATACACTTTCATTCTTTCAGTTGAGAGACCCGGGACTACAGTTGTGGCATGTTGTATACACTGTCAGACATGGTTACAGTGTCATTTGGGTTTTCACTTGACGGTTTTTCCTTGTTACAGTAGAGAGGTAAATAATGGGGGTGTTGTATGCAGAAATGGCTGTGATGTCAGAACCAAAGGCATCAATAGAATCCATTTAAAAATGAATTCTTGGGAAAAAATAAGTTACTTAGCTTCTCTAGGCCTCAGTTTCCTGTGGAAAATGAGGGGATGGTGGTAGATAAGAGGATCTCCAAGTTGCCTTCCGTCTGTCCAGGCTCCTAGATAGTGGAAGGAGCCCTAGATTTGTAATCAGAGGATCTGGTTTCAAATCCTGTCTTAGCTTTTTGTTACCTGTGTGATCTCGGGAAATCACTTAGTTTCACTGGGTCTCAGTGTCTTCCTCTGTAAAATGAAGGGGTCATATTAGATCCTTTCTAAAGTCTCTTCCACCTACAAAGCCTGCGATCCTATAACTCTATGGATATCCAATAGCCTGCCTTTAACTTCAATAAGAGAAGGGACCTATAAGCTGAGAAAAAAATGACAACTCCGACCACCTGCCGTTTTAGGTCTGCGTGACTGTGGCAGATGATTACACATGTGAGTCCTGCTAATCAGATATTCTCATATGTCATCGAGACGTGATGGACTCACATAGATTATGGGCTCTTCTGGGAAGAAAGCCTACTTTCATGTACCTGTTAATGTGTTATTACCAGTGCTGCATTGTGGTTCTTCCTTATTATTTGTGATTTGCTTGTTAATCTCACGTCATAGAAATGCAGGTAGTATTATGATGTATATGTGTATTATTGGGGTGTGTAGGGGATTCAGGAGGACTGGCCACTCTGGTGTGAGGGCTTGCTGAACCCTCTTCACTCATCCATACCTTCAGTGTCCACTTGATTCACCCAACTCTCACCTGTGGCTCTAAGAAACTGTAGCAAGTGCATTGACCACACTCTGGTAATCTGTCTCAGCAGATGGGCTAAACCAGGTGAAGGGTAGCCAACAAATCTAAACCTGTTGACGAATTAAGGGGGTTCCCTAATGTGACCCCAAGCACGTGACCTTCTCTGGAACAATGGATGGATGAGGACAATTTGTTCCAATGGCCCTGAAAATGGCTGAAGAGGATACTGTGGAGTTCTTAGAGCCTGGTCAGACATGATGTTAAGGTCATCCGCTACATTTTGGGCCATCACCAATCATCCTGACTTTTGTCTTACCATTGGATTTTGATGGCTCAGCGAGGCAGAGAACTATGCACAACTCTGCCTCACTTAAATCCAATTCACATGCAAGTCAATACACCATCCCTGATGTTGCTGGTCCTCTTTGAAAATGAAGGACAAACAACATGTATTATTTTCTATACTTAATTTATATTTGGATTGGATATACTGGAAGCGATTTTTTTTTTTAGGATAGAAATGTAATCCCAACCTAAATAGCCCCTCTGAAAGAGATTTTGGGTTATATTACTACACATTTAAGAGAGAGAAGAGAATCTTGGGACTGAGAGTTAACTGTCATTTTGAAGAACAAATCTGTAAGAAACTGGGACAGTCATGTGTACAAAAATATTTATAGCAGCTCTTTTTGTGGTGGCCAACAATTGGAAATTGAGGGAATGCCCATCAGTTGAGGAATGGATGAACAAGTTGTAGTATATGAATGGAATGGAATGCTATTGTTCCATAAGAAATTATGAGTACATGGACTCCAGAAAAACCTGGAAAGACTTTACACGAACTGATGCTGAGTGAAGTGAGCAGAACCAGAACATTGTATACACTAACAGCAATGTTGTGCAATCACCAACTTTGATAGTCTTAACTCTTCTTAGCAATACAAGGATCTAAGACAATTCCAAAAGACTTATGATATCTCATGCTATCCACATCCACAGAAAGAACTATGGAATCTGAATGCAGATCGAAGCATACTATTTTTCCTCTCTCTTTTTTGTTTCTTCTTTCTTTTGTTTTTTTCTCTTTGGTTCTAATTATTCTTTATAATATGACTAATCTGGAAATATGTTTAATATGATTGTGCACGTTTAGCCTATATAAAATTGCATGCCATCTTGGGGAGGGGGAAGCAGAGAAGGGGGGTGAAAATTTAGAATTCAAAATCTTATAGAAGTTAATGTTGAAAACTAAAAACAAATAAATAATTTTTTAAAAAGAGACTGGGATAGTTATCTGCTATTGGAGAAAGAGTCAGGAACTTGGAAAGGTAATTTATCTTTGAGAGCATCTCTAAGGCACTATGGGAGAATTAAATGAGTTAACTGCCTTTGGAGAAAGTCTGTGGTGAAGACATTCTGTTGGGAAAACATTCAAAGGAGAATTCTGGAGGGGAATTGAGAGACTTTAACTATCATTCTAAGGAGAAGTCAACTAACTGATATATTTTATGGAGAGATGAACATTTAACTGACATTTCTTAGGAGACCTGAGTAAAATGTCATTTTGAATGGAACTGAGATAACTATTCTGAATGGGCCTGAATTGTTGGACTGTGGTTCCATTCTTTTGAAGGAGACAACAATTGATGATGGGTGAGAGGAATTCTAGAGAGTAACTTCTTTCTCCTACTTTCCCAGAGCGCAGAGGTGACTCCGACTGTGACTTCCTTACAACTGATATTTTATTTAAATATTTTTTCTGAGTTTGCATTTTTTTACTGTTAAAAATTATATGGCCAGTAATATCAATCTTAATCTAATTTGAGAATTTGAGACTGAGAGGAGGGATATATTATGGGAAAATAGATTTTCCAGTTTTTATAATTTGAGGTTGGAGCCTGAAGTTAATTAATACATTAATGAGAGGAATTTTGCTTTTTAAATAATTTCTTAAGTAACTCCAATTCATAACTACTCAATTGCTTCCAAACTGGGGAGAAAACATGTGTTAGGAAATGAGTCAATAGAGGACTGATAAGTGAGGATTGGAAGGGCTTGTCTTTGAGAGTAACTGAGAGGTAATAGTTACATACTACATCATCACAGCCCACACTCATGCCCAGAAAGGTTGCCTGGCACAGGATCACAGATTAGCAGAACTGAAAGGGACCAGAGCAGTCATGTAGCTCAACCTATACCGAATAGAGGCTCTCTGATACAACACCCTGATGAGTGTCAGCCAGTCTTTCCTTGAAGCCCTCTGAGGAGAGGAAACCTCCTGAGCCAGTGCTTTCCATTTTAGGGGCAATTCTACTTGTTAGATTTTTCTGACTCCAAGTCTAAATTTGCCTTTCATTAATTCCCTAAGTAGGGCCACTGAGTCACTAAAACTCAGTTAAAGTAAAGAGAGGAAATACATTTGTATCTCAGCTAGGCATCATAAAAACATTCAGGCTCTTCAGAAGCCTCCTGGAAATCTAAGCCCTTCTTTAGATGGCCATCTGAAAACTGATCAGAAAGCCAGATATGATAAACAAAATCACCTTCGAAACTTTTGAATTTCATTGATCTGTAGCACCAAGCCTGAGCCACAGGAGGAATGCAGATCTGAGAAAAGAAGGTGGCTTCGTTTAATGTCTCTTGTCTTATTAAAAAAAAATCATAAGGCAAATTACTAAAATCTACTCATTGCTCCTAGTTTTGGCCCCAGGGGCCAAAAGGATCGAGTTTATTCCTTCTACAGGATAGTCTTCAATTACTAAAGAGAATTATTATGTCTGCCCTGAAACCTTCTCTTTTCTAGTCTAAAGATCCTCTCTTCTTTAGCTGATTCTCATTTGGCATGAACTCAAGGCTCTTCACCAATCTGGTTGCCTTCCTCTGGATGCTTTTCAGCTTAGCAGGTCCTTTCTAAAATGTGGCATAGAGAGCTGAATGTACTACTCCTGATACTGCTGATTGTTCTGACCAGAGTTGAGTACAATAGGATCATCACCTCATCTTTCCTCAAAGCTCTGCCTCTTTTAATGTAGATCGTTATCACACAATCACAAAATCACAGAATTTTAAAGTACAAATGACCTCACTGGCCATCTAGTCCAATTCTTGCTTGAAAGGAATCCCACCATAACATAACTAACAAGTTGGTGAGTTAGGGGGATGTCTACCCCATGTGTGCGAAGACTTTCTGTGGCAGAATGAGTGGACGAGAACAGTTCGTTCCAACAGCCCAGGAGGCTAAAGCAGGTGCTATGGGGTTCTTAGAACTTGGTCAGACTTTGGCGATACCAACGTCATCCACTGCATCCCAGGTCATTACTGGTCATCTTGACTTTTGTCTTGCCGCTGGATTTCGATAACTCAGTAAGGGTAATGACTTTGTGCAACTCTGCCTCAGTTAAATTCAATTCACATGCAAGTCAATACATCGCTTGTGATGGTGATGGCCCTCTTTGAAAATGAAGGAAAAACAAGACCTCCAGGGAATGGAGAATCCATCACCTCTCTAAGCAGTTTATTCTACTTTTAAATATCTCTGACCAATACGGAGTTTTCCTGACAATTTCCATCCTAAAAACTGACCTCTTGACAACCTCCACTCATTCCTTTATTTCTTGCTTTCTGAGGCCAGACAGAAGACATCTCATCTTTATCCCACATGGCCACCCTTCAAATATGTGAATATAGTTCCCATGGTATCTTTCATGGCTAGTCTTCTCTAGGCTATGTCATAGACTCAAGACCTTTCACTATCTCAGTTGTCCACCACTGGACCCTCTCTAGCTTATCAAAGTCCTTGAACTAGGATGCTCAGAACTGAACACAATACTCTAGGTGAGGTCTGATCAGCATGGACGGACTTCATTGATTGCTATAGACAAAACTATTCATCAACAGATGGTCAACCCACACCCCACACTCCACCTTGTAATCACTCTTGAGTCATAGAGGGAGACCATTAGAAGTGGACTCTAGCCTTGTTGGGGGAGGTTTCAGTGTTGACGGTAAAGTCAAGGAAATGGTGAAGGAAGTTGATTGCCACCCTCAGTTTTTTCCTTTCTGGGAAACTTTTTTTTTTCTTTTTGGAGGGGGGAGGGCAGGGCAATTGGGGTTAAGTGAGTTGCCCAAGGTCACATGGCTAGTAAGTGTTAATTGTCTGAGGTCACATTTGAACTCAGGTCCTTCTGACTCCAGGGCCGGTGCTCTATTCACTGCGTCACCTAGCTTGCCCAGGGAAACTTCTTAGAAACCTAATATCCTAAATTCTTCAATTCAGGGCTAGAAGGGATCTTATCTACTCGAATTCCCTCATTTCATCTATAGATGAAAAAATGAGACCCAAAGGGATAAAGTGATCTGTCCAAATTGACAGTTAGCAAGTAGCAGAACCTGGGTTTTTATGGAAAAACCACTGGATTTGCAAAGTATTTCAAGAAATGACACAAATTAGAAAAACAGAGTTTGAATCTCAGTTCTACTAATTACTACACTATATGACCTTGGACAAATAATTTTCCAATTTTGAGCCTCAGTTTTGCCACTGGGAAAAATGAGGGTATTAGACTACATGGCCTCTAAGTTTTTTTTTTTATCTCTAAATCTATGATACTTTGGATATGGTTAAAGGATATCAAAGTCAGAAAAGAAAAGGTCTAATACATTAAAAAAAATCATAGCAACATTCTATGGGATGCTTAAGAACTGAACAGAGGAGTTCCCTTTGATTGAGGAATGGCTGAAAAAATTATGGATTACAGATGTCTTGAAATATTATTATGCAATAAGAAATGATGAATATGAGAAATTTGGAGAAATGATGTCTAGGAACTGCTGCAGAATGAAATAAGCAGAACCAAGAAAGCAATGTAAATAATGACAAGAACCACGTGAATGAAAAAGATCATGAAAAGAAAGCTGAACTCTGAGTTAATGAAAAATTAATGTTGCTTCTGAAGAATAGGAACAAAGGAGAAAGAAGAAAGAAAGGAAGTAAAGAAGGAGAAAGAAAAAAATTAGAAAGGACAGAGAAAAGAAGGAAGAAAAGAAAAAAGAGGAAAGAAGGAGAAAGAAGGAAGCTTGGAAAGGACAGGGGAAGGAGGGGAGGCAGGCAGGAAGAAAAGAAGGAAGGAAAGAAGGAGAAAGAAGGAAGATTAGAAATGGAAAGTGGAATGGAGGAAGGACAAAGGAAGAAAAAAGGAGAAAGAAGAAAGAGGGCAAAAGAAGGAAAGTTGGAAGGGACAGAGTAAGGAAGAAAACCAGCATTTATTAAGTACCTACTATGTGCCAAGTGCATGCAAATATTATCTCATTTGATCCTCACCACAACCCTGGGAGGTAGGTATTATTATTTCCTCCATTTTTCAGTTGAGGAAACTGAGGAAGATAGCAGTTAAGTGACTTGCCCAGGGTCACACAGCTAGTGTCTGAAGGTGGATTTTAATTCAGGTCTTCCTGACTCCGGGTCTAGTACTCTATCCACTCTACCACCCAGTTAATGACACACAGAGAGGTGGGGGGTACTACCAGGAGAGAGTATGCTACACATGGTCAGAGCTGGTCAATGTACTGATTGTTTTTGCTCAACTTTTTCTTTGTTACAAATGGGCTGAAGCATCTGGATGGGGGTGGGAGAGTGGGAAGGCTCCCCTTTCTCTCTCTTTTCAGAAATGCTTATGATGTAAAGATAAAAGACATCAATAAAATGTATTTTTAAAAAGTGAAATAAATGAAACTATGAGCTCGTACTATTTGACCTCCAAGGTCCCTTTCAGTTCCCAATCCCGCCATACTTCATGGTGGCTGCAAATTCAGTTGCACAGTTCAGCGCTTCCTCTGCCAGACTCTATTATCTCCTTATATTTAAGAAACTTGATTCTCAAGGTGCTCAGGGTGCCCCGATGTATCTTGTCCTTGTGTTCAACATTTTGTGAAGTCAGCAGGAGCTCAGAAAACTACAGGGGAGACACGGTGGGGAGAAAGGAGCTGCTAAAATCTAGGCCTTTAGAACCCCAAAATGTGAGATATGGAAGAAAACTTGGAGATCATCTTGTCTCATTTGCCCATTTTACAAACTAGGAAGGTGACTAGCCGTGGGCTGGTAAATATTTAACAATTGGCTCCCTAGAAAGAAAAAAAATATGTTCTATAAGGCACACTGTTAAGTTTAATCTGTATGATAATATTTTCTCCATCACTTTCTTAAGTCTAGTCAATCAACATGGCAATAAATCAAGCCCTGATTTGTAGTAATTGCCCATTTCCAAGACATAAACACTCCCATTGAAAATTTAACTATAGGCTGTTGGGAGTTGGTTTGAACTGGCTCCAACACACTTTTGAGGGAGGCCCAAGGAGTCAAGGTGACTCATCCCAAATAATAAAACTAGAGAGTGAGTGGTATAGCCAGGGCAAGAACCCAGTGTGGGGGACCCTTTCCACTGTAGGTCTCTATAGTATCTAATACTACTACTGTATTTGTTGTTCAGTCATTTTTTTAGTCATAGCCAACTCTTTGTGACCTCATTTGGGTTTTCCCGGAAGACATTAGAGTGGTTTTCCATTTCCTTCTCAAGTTCATTTTACAGATGAGGAAACTGAGGCCACCTGGTTTAAGTGGTTTGTCCAGGGATCACATCGATAGTAAGTGTCTGAGGCTAGATTCAAACTCAGGAAGATGAGTTTTCCTGGCTCCGGGTCTGGCACTCTGTGCACTATGGCGCCACCTAGCAGCCCCTGATGCTAATACTACTACTTCTAGCTAGCATTTGTACAGCACCTATTGTGCATGTGCCAGACACGATGCTAACTGCTTTACAAATATTTTCTCATTTGATCATCACAGCAGCCTTGGAAGGTAGATGTTGTTTTTATTCTTATTTTATTGTGGAGGAAAATGACCTGGCCAAGGTCACTCAGCTAGTAAGTCTCTGAGGCTGCATCTGGATGAACACAGGTCTTCCTCACTCTAGGCCCAGCACTCTAGCCACTGTGTCACCTAGCTGCCTTTTTTCTCTCCCTGTCCCTCATCCTGACTTAAAAAAAACAAACAAGAAAATATTAGTTGTGGTTCCCCTTTCTGACATCCCAATCAATTAATCTTAATATAGAGCATACTAGGCTCTGGAGATACAAAGACAAAAATTGAGATAGTGTCTGTCCTCAAGAAGCTCAAGAATGTAAATTCTATCAAGAACATGACATGAACATATATAAGTACAGCCCCCATTATCACCTTTGCCAGGGACTGATACAATTGGAGATAAAAGATTTCCTGGCTAGAGTGGAATGTCTTGGTTTGCTATACGACTCTTGGTCTAAAGGGGAAGGTGAGAGTGGGGTGTGGTGGGGGTGGAAATGAGTCTTAAAGAGACAACTTCATTTCCCCTCACCTAGAGGAGAAGCTGGTAAGAACATGTCTGTGGCACAAGAGAGATCCTAGAAAAAGTAGAGAGGACTGCGTACCCTGGCCACCATCACTGGCTGTCATGGCAGCTCATGGCATGGACAAAGAGGGCTGGGAAGACAGAGGCTAATCCAACTGGAGCTGGGCAAGGGGGAGCAAGGTCTAGAGTACATGGAGGCTAGAGAGATAAAGGAGAGTCATCCAGTTGTGACTGGTGTTGAATATGACCCGGCTCTACCAGAGCTGCTCTTTAGATGTACTGAGGCAAAATGGGACAACAGAGCAGTATCCAGTCAATGGCAAACTTCCTGTTGACTCAGAATTCATGCAAGCAGTGAAGTGCATCTTCCTGTTTCCCCTTTCCCAAATCCAAAGGTTTTCTGAAATAACTGACTTCAGCTTGCTTTGCATAAAATGTGATTGACTGTAACTGTCTTTATGCATGCTTTATTAATTGTGAATTAATTAATTTAAAGGGAATTGCAAAACAGGCAAAACAGAATTGGGACCTGGTCTTAGTAGACAGATGAAAGTGAACTGTTGGTAGATTTGGATATGGATTGGGAGCTTGGGAATGATGTAAGAGAAAATGATATTGGTTTATTAATTTTTAATAATTGTTCCAAAGTGGGCAATAATAAGTTCAGGGTTTTTGTTCTTTGGAAAAAGCAAGTCAATTACCATTGCTATCTGGAAAGAGGTTGAGCTAGAGGACAAGTTATGCTGGTAGCCTTAGATCCTTTTTTAAAAAATTAATTAACTAATTTTTAGTTTTCAACATTCTCTTTTATAAAATTCCCCCACTTCCTTCACTACCCTTTCCCAATATGGCTATACATGTATGATCAAATTAAACATTTTCACATTAGTCATTTTGTGAAAGAAGAATCAGAACAAAGGGAAAAATCATGAGAAAAAAAACAAAACAAAACAAAAAAGAGAAAATAGTATGCTTTGATCTGCATTCGGACTCCATAGTTCTTTCTCTGGATGTGGATAGTGTTTTCCATCACGAGTCTTTTGGAATTGTCTAAGATCACCGCGTTGCTCAGAAGAGCTAAATCTAATGGTGTTTTCTTGGTTTTTCTGTTCACTTCACTCAGCATCAGTTCATGCAAGTCTTTCCAGGTTTTTCTGAAGTCTGTCTGCTCATTATTTCTTATAGCACAATGGTATGCTATTACATTCATATGCCACAACTTGTTCAGCCATTCCCCATTTGATGGGCATTCTCTCAATTTCCAATTCTTTGCCACCACAAAAAGAGCTGCTACAGTTTTGTACATGTGGGTCTTTCCCCCTTTTTTATGATCTCTTTGGGATACAGATTTAATAGTGTATAGCTGAATCAAAGAGTATGCACAGTTTTATAGCCCTTTGGGCATAGTTCCAGATTGCTTTCCAGAATGGCTGGATCAGTTCTCAACTCCACCAACAATGCATTAGTGTTCCAATTTTCCCACATCTTCTCCAACATTTATCATTTTCCTGTTATGTTAGCCAATCTGATAGTTGTGATGTGGTACCTCAGAGTTGTTTTAATTTGCATTCCTCTAGTGATTTAGAGCATTTTTTCATATCACGATAGATAACTTTAATTTCTTCATCTGAAAACTGCCTGTTCATATCCTTTGACCATTTACAGTTGGGGAATAACTTATATTCTTATACATTTGACTCAGTTCTCTCTATATTTTAAAAATGAGGCCTTTATCAGGGACACTGACAGTAAAAATTGTTTCCCAGCTTTCTGCTTCCCTTCTAATCTTGGTTGCATTGGCTTTGTTTGTGCAAAAACTTTTCAATTTAATATAATCAAAATCATCATTTTGCATTTTCTAATGTTCTCTATCTCTCGTTTGGTCATAGATTCTTCCCTTCTTCATAGATCTGATAGGTAAACTATTCCTTGCTCTCCTAATTTGCTTATAGTTTTACCCTTTATGTCTAAATTGTTAACCCATTTTGACCTTACCTTGGTATACATTGTAAGATGTTGATCTATGCCTAGTTTCTGCCATGCTATTTTCCAGTTTTCCCAACAGTTTTTGTCAAATAATGAGTTCTCATCCCAAAAGCTAACATCTTTAGGTTCATCAAACAGTAGATTACTATAGTCATTGACTACTGTGTCTTGTATACCTAACCTATTCCACTGATCCACCACTTTTTCTTTACTTTATCTTTTTCATAATATTTTCTGACTAATATGGAACTACGTTTTTCATGATTGCACATATATAACCTATATCAAATTGCTTAGCATCTTAAGGAGTAGGGAAGGAGAAAATTTGGAGCTTAAAATTTTATTTAAAAAAAGAATGTTAAAAATTATCTTTACATGTAATTGAAAAAATAAAATACTATTTAAATGAAAAACAAATATGGTCTGTAGAGTAAAATATACCTCTCTCTTATTGGTCAAGAAGGAGGGACTGATACTATAGTGGACTTTGGTATACATCATCAGATGTGATTGCTGTAGTTGGTGATTTTGCTTAGTTGTGTTTCTTAGCTACAAGGGAGAGTTCAATTTTGATTGAGGGATGGGGAAAGGAGGAGGAAGGGGACTTTTCCAGAAATGATGACAATGAAAAACAAAAGACATTAATACAACTTAATTATAAAAACATTAAAACTCTTGTCTACGGAAATTACTCCTATCCACTGAGTCCTGACTTCTATAGAAGACAGTGAGGGCTAGAGGGTAGAAGAGTTGACCCTGCATATCCTGTCCCTTATAAGTAGATGTATTGGGGGATCTAGGGAGTGAGGAGAGTGGAGGAGGGGAATTCCAGATTAAGAATGTGACTTAAGTCAGGTTGTGTTTGATCTAAGCCATTTTTATTCACCACTAATAGCTTCTAAATTGCAGCCTGGTTTTCCAGAAAGTCACATATAAAAGCATAGGTAGAGAAAATCTCAGTGTAAAAGGGTCAATTGCTGCTGAAAGGTTTGGTCCAGAGAATGTAGAGTGCCTTTCACAGCCCCCAAAGCTTACTTATAGTTTCAAGATGTCCATGTCTATGTGGCTGCCTTGATGAGTCAAATTCAAAGAGTTTTTTCCTTGTTTTTTTTTTCCTGTCTCTTTCTTCTCCACCTCCCCCAATCCCATCCCCACCCCCACTCCCACCAGGCCCTGCTTGAAATTACTTAGTGGGGCCTTCCTGCTTTGGGATTAGCCAGGCTTTGAAAGATGTCTTTCACCTCATGAAAAGAACCTTTGGAAAAATGAGAGGGGTGGGTGGGGGAACAGAGACTCTTGCTCCTTCCAGGAGAGATTGGGGGACTGCCAGGGCATCATGAATGAGATTACCCAGCTCAGAAATACACAGCTGGGAAAGGGGTTTGGTTCCAGGGACTCAGATCTGGGCCCTGCAGCCTGGGGAGTACTCCCTCAGGATACCAGAAACTTACTTTAGAAACCTTGAAACCCTGCATGAGACCAAGATAATGGATAACCTTCTATAAAGTTCAAGAAGATTAAAATGGGAAATGCTTTCTGTGACCTCCAGGGGAGAGGATGTTCAAACCTGGGATCATTTATGTCTCAGTTTGGGGGTGGGAGTTGGCAGAGAACAGATGTGTTTTTCTTTATTTTCAAAATAAGTTTTAAAAGCCATGGCCTGTTTTAACTACCTACGGGTGTCCTTTTCAGACAATTTTTAAAAAGTTTAGTAATGCCTTTTGTTTTTATAATGCATTCATTTGTGGATATACCCCCACCTCACAGGATTTAATCTTCCTTTGTAACAAGAGAAAAACAGTTAAGCAAAAGCAATCCATGCCGTGACCCAGCCTGATAATGCATGCAACATTCTGGCGTTATGGCCCTCCACTCCTCTCTGATGAGATTCCCTGGGGACCAAGACTGGTTCATATGATAACTCAGAGTTTTTGGTTCACTTGGATATGATTTTTCTCCTTATATAAATGTGAACAAATTTCACTGCTATTACTATTATATAATAGTTATAGTTATACTACATGTGATAGTTATACTGTATATAATAGTTAATTATACTCAAGAGGGAATTGTGATCTCATCAGTACTGCCTTTCACTGCCAAGCACAACTTGCCTATAACTTTTATTTCAGAGATATTTGCCTGGTGGATGCTTTTTTTTTCAGGGTGAAGGTGGGGCAATTGGGATTAAGTGACTTGCCCAAGGTCACATGGCTAGTAAGTGTTAAGTGTCCAAGGCTGGATTTGAACTCAAGTCCTCCTGACTCCAGGGCTAGTGCTCTATTCACTGCACCACCTAGCTGCCTTTGGTGGACACTCTTAACAGAAGGCTGGGTGATGTTCCAATGAGCTGCGCCAAGGGTGACTGGACCAAGAATGCAGTCAGAACTATAGGCTGAGGTGAAGACTAAATAGAAGAGTGTAGCCAGGGGACTTTCTTAGAGTAGGGATGCATTCACAGAGATGGGAATCCAGAAAATAGATCAGAAACTGGGACAGAGGGATCATAAAATACATAGTGAAGGCAGCTAGGTGGTACAGTGGATAAAGCACCAGGCCTGGAGTCAGGAAGACCTGAGTTCAAATCCAGCCTTGGACACGTACTAGCTGTGTGACCCTGGGCAAGTCATTTAACCCTGTTTGCCTCAGTTTCCTCATCTGTAAAATGAGAAGGAAATGGCAAATCACTCCAGTATCTTTGCCAAGAAAACCCCAAATAGGGTCCTGAAGAGTTGGACGTGACTGAACAACAACAAATATATAAAGTCTGAGATCCTAGAAGTCAGTTCCAAGAGGGATTGTGGAGGCCCATACTGCAGGCAAGTTTCAGAGGCCTAAGTGGGTAAGTACTTTGTTAGGAAAGCCCAACAGCAGAGGACAAAGTTACAGCTACTGGGAAGACTGGAGCATTAGGGGCAGAAAGCTTGGTCAACGGAGGGCTGGGACATAAAGACTCCACACTAAACCATTGGTCTTCCTGCCTCCAGTCTCTACTGTCCTCAATTCATCCTTTGCGTAGATCCTCAGACAATCTTCCCAACACACAACCTGGCCTTTCCAAAGACAGGTGCAAAGACTTTCGCTGGCTCCTTGATAGTAGAGTGGGGCAATGTAAGGATGGTTTCATCTGGCATTCAAGGATCTCCACAAATCTTGCTCCAAATTGCTTTTCCGTGTTTCTTTTACGTTATTCCCTTTCAAGAGGAGAAACACGGCGTAATGACTCAAAACTGAAAAGGCCCGAGTTCAAATCCTAACTCTGACCGACTGTGTGCACCTGGGCAAGTCACCTAACCTGTCAGTGCTCTAGGTGACTGTAGTTGCAGAGAAGGCGCCAACCTGAATTTTCTCACCTGAGAGTTATCTATAGAAAAGGGATCATGGATCTTGTCCCTGTTATCCCTTCATTGATCCTGTTGTTATCTAGTTGATTGTCTATGTCTGACTCTTCAGAACAGCATTTGGAGTTTTCTTGGCAAAGATGCCAGAGTGGTTTGCCATTTCCTCCTCTAGCTCATTTGACAGATGAGGAAACCGAGGCAAATAGAGTTAAGTGACTCGGCCAGGGTCACATATCTAGTGGTTTGCCATTTCCTCCTCTAGCTCATTTGACAGATGAGGAAACCGAGGCAAATA
>CM053584.1:139296556-139316312 GCA_028627135.1 Pseudochirops cupreus | reverse complement strand
CTCCTCCTCTTCCTCCTTCTCCTCCTCCTCCTTCTTCTCCTTCTCCTTTTCCTCCTTCTCCTTCTCCTCCTCCTCCTCCTTCTTCTTCCTCTTCCTCTTCATCATCATCATCATCACCACCATCATCACTGACATTTACATAGTTCTTTAATATCTACAACACATTTTACATATAGGGTGTCCCAAAATTTTTAGTGCAGTTTTGAGCTTTAATATCTTACAAACAAATAGCAATTCAGAAAGATAACTTTAGTAGCTTAAAATTGCCCTAAGACTTTGATACGTCCTGAATAATGCCTCATTTTTAGCCATGTGAATGAAGTTGACTCTACTGGTATGATTATCACCCCCATTTTGTAGTTGAGGAAAATGAACTCTTTCAACAATCATATGTATATATATACATCCCTTCAATCTTTGCCGGCAAAGAAGCAGTAGGAGAAGGACTTGAGCAAGAAGGAGGAGGAAATGTATTATATAGGTGATTTTCAAGGGATTCAGATCTATAAAGAAGGCCAGACATCAAATATGGAAAGGAAAAATTTTGGAGATACCGAGAAAAATTGAAACAGAATAATCTATAGACCTAGCTTTAATTTCTAGCTACTTTGAAAGAAAATTGAAAGCGAAGAGGGTGAGACCAAGAAGAATCAAGGAGTTGTTCTTATTTAATTCTTCAATTGTGTCCTACTCATCATGACCCCATGGACTATATATAGCACACCAGGTCCTTCCATCTTCAAGTATCTCCTGAAGTCTGGCCAAGCTCATGTTCATTGCTTCTATGACACTCTCTATCCATCTCACCTTCTCCTTTTGCCTTCAGTTTTTCTCAACATCAGGGTCTTTTCCAATAAGTCCTGTCTTCTCATTATGTAGTCAAAGTATTTAAGCCTCAGCTTCAATATTTTTTTCCAATATATAGTCTGAATTAATTTCTTTAGGTATTGACTGATTTGATCTCCTTACTGTCTAAGGGACTCTCAAAAATCTCCAGCATCACAATTCAAAAGCATCAATTCTGTGGCATTTAGCTTTCCTTATAGTCCAGCTCTCATTACTGTGCATTACTGTTGACAAAAGCTTATCTTTGACTCTACAGACCTTTGTTAGTAAGGTGATATCCCTGCTTTTTAGTATGCTGTCCAGATTGCCATAGCTTTCCTTCCAAGGAGCCAGCATCTTTTAACTTCATGGCCAAGAAAACCCCACGGACATTATTAAAATAAAAAAGTAGAAACCTTTTTGGTAAAACAATTAGAAGGTTACTACAAGTTTTGGTTGAGGTAGGGCGTGATTGTACCATGATTGAGATACTAAGGAAAGGAAGTTGGATATGATTGTCAAGATACTAAGAATATTTAATATGCTAAGAATATACAACATATATTCTTATATATTATAATAATAAAAGGTTGGAAAAGTCTTAGGAGGTACTTAGAGGCAAGGTATAAATTCCCACAAATAGTATTTTTTTAACTAAAAATTTCAACTTATATAGAGAGTAGGATGAACTTTGCGGTGACTTTCAGTGAGTGTGGTTTGTGTTTCTGCCATATACAAGTTACAGCTATCAGTGCTCTAAGTGTGGACTCATCTATCTCCTGGAAGAGATCAGAAAACTCTTCACACTCCAAATCATCATGGACAGTGCAGTTTGTTTGTTTTTTAATGAAGCAAGGCTTCTTTGATGGGGGATGGGGAGAAAAAAGATCTGAATTGAAAGAGAAATTTGACCCTTGTTGAGAGGTTAGAAGAATGTTACTTGGACAGGAAGTAAAGAAAAGACAAGAGTGCACTTCAAACTAAAAAAAAAAAATAAATAAATTTCAGGCTCTTTCAGAAGAGGAGGGAGCAGTGTGCTCTGAAGAGGAAGAAGTTGCTTATTCTCTAAGGAATGATATAGTGGAGAGCCAGAAGCTATCTGGTGAGAAATTATCTAGTGAGATTAAAAGAACAAAGAGTGGTGGTACTGTGCAATTCCTGCTCTGGAGTGTTTGTCAACCTGATAACAACAGCAGAGATGTCTGTGGTCTTCCTGGATGTGGATTTAAGACATAACAGCAAACCTCGTAAGACTATCAAAACAGATGACTACTACCCACTTCTGGTAATTCATGTGGGCACAGATGATATGGCTAGAAGTAACCTAGGAAATACAGCCAAAGATGATGAAATCTTGGGCAAGAAATTGAAGACCTTAGGGGCAGAGTTAGTGTTTTCCTCATCAGTCCCCTTTGAAGGCAAGGGAGGCAGAAGACAAAATTGGATTTGTGAAATGATCAACTGGCTAAGAGCCTAGACTATTGCAGTAGCCAGCTGGTTGGTTTGCCTGCCACAGGTCCCTCCCTACTCTCGTCCATCCCACGCTCAGCTGGCAACATGATCTTCCTAAAACACAGGTCTGACCTTGTCATCCCTCTACTCAATAAACCCAGTAATTCAATAAACTCAATAAAATAGGTGCTAACTATCTCCTCCAGGATGAAATAGGAAATCCTCTATTTGGTGTTTAAAGCCCTTCACAACCCCCCCCTCCCGCACACCCCCTTCATACTCCTTTCCAGTTTTCTTACACCTTCCGACACCCCACATATTCTACGATCCAGTGACACTGGTCTCCTTGCTGTTCCTCAAACAAGATAATTTATCTCTCAGCTCTAGGCATTTTTCCTTTGTGTTCCTCATGCATGAAACGCTCTCCATCCTCGTCTCTGCCTCATGGCTTCTCTGGCTTCCTTCAAGCCCTAGCTAAGCTCCCTCTTTCTATAGGAAGCCATTCCTGATCTCCCTTAATTCTATTGCCTTCCGTCTAGTGATCATTTCCAGTTTGTCCTGTTTGTAGCTTGTTTGCACATAAATATTTGTATGTGGTATCCCCCATTGGACTGTGAACTCCTTGAGAACAGAGATTGTCTTTTGCCTTTCTTTATATCTTCAGAGCTTAGCACGTTACCTGGCACATGGTAAACACCTAAATGTTTTTATTAACCAAGAAGGTGTTATCTGAAAATGGCAATTGTGCTTCTGGATCATAGCTTAAACTTATAGGGATGACAGTTTCCTGCCCAGGAATGAAGTACACTGAACAGAGGCTGGTAAGAATGCATTCGCTAGTAACCTTGCAAATCTAAACAGATAAAAAAGATGAAGGAAGCCTCATTAGAAAGTGTGCTCTTTGAGGAGAGGGGAGGGTTTTTGTTTTTCTTTTTCTTTGTATCACTGGTGGCTGGAACATGGTAAATAATTAATCAATACTTGCTCATTGACTAATTGACTCACTGATCTCTCATTTCCTCCATGATGCTGGATAAATAGGAAGTTACTGTTAGTGGTAATAGCAAGCTTAGGGAGAGAGACCTGACCTCTAGCAATCAGATGGCATAGCAAATAGACTGCTGAACTTGGAATAGAAAGGGCCTGAATGTGAATCCTGCCTCAGATACTTATTAGTTGTGTAACGGCAGGCTTTATCCTATAATACTTTATCCTCTCAGCCTCAGTGTCCTCATCTGTAAAATGAGCGTAATAGTAGCACCTACCTGACAAGGTTGTTGTGAGGATCAAATGAGGTAACATGAGTAAAAAGCTTTGCAAATAGGGAATACCCAGTTGAGAAAACTCTTTGTACCAGTGCAGGTGGGCATTTTCTGTGAAACGTATAGTCTTAGAAAGTTGCTTATAGCATTAAGAGGTAAAGTGATTTGTCCAGATAGTAGAAACCAAAATCAGTACCTCTTCAATGAAGAACTCCCAAATGCCCAAATGCTGGCTGCTCTTCGAAGGGACTTTTGCTGAAGAAGTCATTTCCTGCATTTTTCTCCTGGAGCAACGGGCCTCCAAACCCAAACTGGCTATCCACTCATTCTAGCTAGCCAACTCTGAAAATCTAAAAAACCTCTGGTTTTCTGGGTTGAGCTTTTCCTACAACAGGTTGTCTCTGCTCTAGCTAAACCCCCTCTTCCTTCTTGAAAGCCCCTCCCCATTCCACCCTGCTTTCTTTAAGGAAGCCCCCATAGCTGGAATCTTTCAGACTAGAGACTTCCATGCTCAATGCATCCTTGGTAATTGTTGCCTATCTACCTATAATGGACAGCTAGGTGGTACAGAGGTTAGAGCACTGGGCCTGGAGTCAGAAAGACCTGAGTTCAAACCTAGCTTTAGACACTTACTAGGTGGGTGACCTTGGGCAAGTCACCTAACAGTTCTCAGCCTCAATTTCTTTAGCTGTAAAATGGAGATAATAATAGAATTTATTTCAAAGAGTCCGGAGGCAGCTAAGTGGCACAGTGAATAGAGTGCTGAGCCTAGAATCAGGAAGACCTGAGTTCAAACCCAGCCTCCAACAGTTACTAGCTATATAGTCCACTAGAGAAGGAAATGGAAAACCACTACAGCATCTTTGCCAAGAAAACCCCATGGATATTATGGTCCATGGGGTCATGAAGAGTCTGACACAACTGAACAACAATCATAGGGTTATTGTGAAGAGCATATGAGATAGCATCTATAAGGCTCTTTATAAACCTTAAGGGGCTATATGAATGCTATTTAGTACTATGGTTATCTCTGGTATTGGGAAATTGAATGTTTCCTTGCTTTCTCTTCCCCCTGACCCCCTCATTCCCAGTATTAGTTTAAAAATGAGGCTCAATAAAGGATTATTGTATTTAGCATCATTGACCGAGCTGGAGCTGCAAATTGTCTGGGCCACCAACTTAGGTAAATAAAAACTGTCCCTCTTCTAGTATAGAAACCTAGCAAGAGGTTCTAAATTTCCACTCAGCACTCATATGGTCGCATAAGCTGCTCGTATTTTAAAATGTCTTTGCAATATTCATCTAATAACAGTGCGTATTAGGAGTCTAGAGAAAGCTCATTAACAGCCCTCTAAAAGGAAGGACAGATTCCTCAGTCCCCCACAGGCAGGAGAAATACCCTGGATTCATAGAGACTTCTGGGATTTTGAGGTTTAGCTCCTTTCCTAGGCGAAAGAATGAGGGTGGACCAGTAGTGAAGGGGTCGGGGGGGGCAGAGAGAGAAAGAAAGACAGAGAGAGACAGAGAGAGAGAGACAGAGACAGAGACAAAGAGACAGAGAGAGACAGAAACAGATTCACAGCCACAGAGAAACAGAGAGACAGAGACAGAGAGACAGAGACAGACAGAGACAGAGACAAAGAGACAGAGAGAGACAGAAACAGATTCACAGCCACAGAGAAACAGAGAAACAGAGAGACAGAGACGCAGAGAGACAGAGACAGAGAGACAGAGACAGAAACAGATTCACAGCCACAGAAAAACAGAGAGGCACAGACAGATGCAGAGAGACAGAGACAGAGAAAGAAACAGATTCACAGCCACAGAGAAACAGAGATACAGAGACACAGAAACAGACTGAGAGACATACAGAGACAGAGACACATAGAGAGATAGAGACATGGGGGGTTTGGGCAACAATAGCAGTGAAGAAGACAAAAAGCTGCTGAAAAGAGTTTTAAGAGCATTGGTGCCAATCCAAGGGCAGCCTATAAGATGCAATTTCCCCTCCCAGGACTATAAGCAGAAGTGAATTCAGTGGGGGGAGAACTGGTCTTCATCAGTAGTTTGCCCATGTCGTTGAAGTGCATATGTTTGGGGAAAGCAGAGGGAGTGACTCTCCTTAATTCTCTCCCCTTTGCCTCTCCTCTTTACATCTCTGCTCTGAGGTGTACTTTTTACTGACAGAGTTTTACTTCTAATAAAGACATCTAGTTGATCTAGACATATGTATTTCCTTGAGCTCCTTCATTTATGGTATGAGTGTGTGTCTGGACAGGTCTAATAATTTTAGCCTCCTGGAAAGACAGGCACTGGGAAGGTTTATTTCCTACTTTTAGGCTGAGAACTCCAATCCTTGTTCCGATCTCCTTGGTAGAGAATCTCTCTCTAAGTGGGGCCATGTATCATGTGCCATTTAACTGGTATTTTCACTAATTATAAGCTCCTAAAAGTCAAACTTTAAAAAGGAATTCCAGTACTTAGTACAGTGCTTGACACACAGTAGGAGCTTAATAAATATTGATTGATGGATTAAAGAGTCTGACTTTCATGGTGGACCTACTAACAAAACTTGGGAAATTTTGGGAGGTGAAATAAAAGGAACACTTGTGACTTGACCTTCTAAATCTTATTATATGGTGACTCCTAGTGTTCCACTCAATATAATTTTTGTTTTAACTCTTAATGCCTGTTGCTTGATTTCTTTTAGGCCTGCAGTAAAATGAAAAGAACTTTGAACTAGGAATCAAGATGCATACATTCTAATCTTGGTTGTGTTGGTGATTGCCCATGGAACCTTTCCCTTGTCACCTTTCCTCTTCCCCACCTCCTTCACACTTGACTCCTTCACACACTGATAACTTTTTGATGGTAAACTTGCCTTCATAATTCAGTTTTGCTGGGGGTAATGTTCACTTGACTTTGCATTCTCTGAGCACATGACTCCTGGAGAGGGAGAGGGATGGGAGTGAGGCAGAAGTATTCCCAATGAGAAGAGAAAAATCAGTTTGGGATGAAATACTTGCCAATGAAAGGATTTATCCTTGATTTACTCCTTTGTAAATGAGGACCGGCTTTTTATTTAGCATCATTGACCAAACTGGAGCTGTAAATTATCTGGGCTACCAACTTAGGCCAATAAAACTGTCCCTCTTCTAGATATCTCTAAGGTCCTAGACACCTCTAAGGTCTCTTCCATCTCTGACACTCTATGGTTTTCAAAATAACAATGCGGCAATGGATTTTCCTATCTCCTTTCTTCTGGGGAACTGTTTGTAAAAACTTTGTATCTTTTATTATTCCACCCAAGGTCCCTGAAAGAGGGGAGGAGGAAGGAGTGGCTACTACTGTTCACGTTATATAGATGGAGAAACTGAGGCACAAAAACTTTAAGTATTTTGCCGAAGGTTACAAAATGGCAAAACTTAGGTTGTAAACCCTTGTTTCCATTTCTTATGCCAGCCTCAGGTGGCAGGTATTGGATATAGTCTCAGAAAGTCTCAGTGTGTAAATTTTTTAAAAATCCCAAACCACCTTCCCTTACCCCTTTCTCTGACTCTCCATGTCTGCCTATATGAAAATGGATTGGATCACACTGACCTGAGCCATAGTTACCTGTTGTTCAGTCTCTCACTAGAAGCTTTGAGGCCAACCCAATCTAACCCACCGGAAAGTGTTGCCATTACTTACATGAAGGATACATTACTGGCATATTGATCTTTACTCTTTGCATTAGTGTGCAGAGGATTTCTGTTGGGAACTCTCATCAGCATAAACAGACCCCATCGTCCCTGCTTAATAGGCTATTTTAACTTTAAATGAGGAATTCAAACTTGAAAGCCAAGTAACACCCTTTCCATCGTGATACTACAGAGAGGCAATTTTCCAATCTCTGCTTTTGTGGATGGGTTGTGTCTGAGCTATCAAATCAGAGAAATGGGAGAGAATGTGGGAGAAAAATTTGCTGGAATAATAAATTATGCAATCTATTAGATTTTTGTCACCTTTGTGAGTTAGAAGCCAACAGTGACAACTACTATTTATATAGCATTTTAAGGTTTACAAAATGCATTACATATAATATCTCCTTTGATCCTTATAAAAACTTTGTAAGGAAGTGTTACTATAATCTTTGTTTTACAGATAGGGAAATTGAGGCTCAGAGTAGTTAAGTGATTTACCCAGAGTCAAATAACTCTTGAGTTTTTGAGGCAGGATTTAAACCAAGGTCTTCCTCATTCTAAGTCCAGCCCTCTAACCACATGCCACCTGTTGTTCATTTATTTCGGTCTTGTCCGACTCTTTGTGACCCCACTGGAGGTTTTCTTGGCAAAGATACTGGAGTGATTTGCCATTTCCTTCTCCAGCTCATTTTACTGATGAGGAAACTGAGGCAAACAGGGTTAAGTGACTTGCCCAAGGTCATACAGCTAATGTCTGAGGCCAGATTTGAACTCAGGTCGTCAATGCCGGGACCTGCACTCTGTCACCTAGCTGCCTGTAATCAACCTTTCACATCTCCTTTTGGCTAAAACAACAGCAAGTCTTCAAGATGTGTGCTGTTTCTCCTTTGGTCTGTATTAAAGAGTTCTGGATTTGGAATAAAAAAACCTAGGCTCAAATCCTGACTTTGTCACTACACATCCTGTGTGACCTTTGTCAAGTCCTTTACCCTCTTAGAGTTTCAGATTCCTTATCTGCAAAATGGAAGGTTTGAATGAGATCCTTATGATTCCAAACCCATCATCATTATGTCCTACTCTGAAATTCTGGGGAGTCTCCCTCTGACCATAGTATCATCACTTCTCTTCCTTCTTGGGTCACCTATAAGACAGAGGAGTGGAGAGCATTTGCTAATGCGCATGAAGATGTATCACTAAAGAAAGATCTTCCAAAGCCACTGTACCCACTTCTCCCACCTATGGTAACAACAAACCCTATATCATCAATACTAGTGAAATGCAAGGGCAGCTAGCTATAAAAACCAAGGCAGAATTCAAACATCTTGGACTTTATGCAAATAATGGTTACCTTTTAGTAGTAGCAGACTTAGCTAAATAATTGCATTTTGTTTAGAATAACGTTCACTTAAGTAGTCACTGAGCACATCCCTAAAGCTGGAGGCTTGGAGGAGGGGAGACGATGAGCATTGAGGGAAGGAGGCAACACAGAAGTTTGCTGAGTGACCAAGGGAGGTTATTTTGCCATTAACAATGCACTCTCCAAATTCACTTCATCTCTTAAAGTCTCAATTTCCTCCCCTGTAAAAGAAGGGAATAGGAATGGATGATCTCCCATGTCCTTTCCAGTCCTAATGTCACATGATTCCCTACTTTACAAAATAGACCATATTGTGCCCTGGTGTAATGGGAATGGGAACTTGAAGATCTTCCCTGCCCTTTAATAAGCCTAAGGGAATTTGAAGACCTTCTCTGCTTTGAAAATATACTCTGCCCCCTAATAGCCTGAATGTAATCACATGGAGTCTGGTGGGAGGAGTTTGCTGAAGGGTGGAGCAGAGCCCACAGGAATCTGGGAGTCAAAGTAAGTTAGACAGTTGGGAGAAGAGGACGCTTCTGAGGGAGACAGATAGGTTTTGTGTTGGTTTGTGGGAAGGCTAAAGGATGATGTGGCTCTCTGTGCTGTTATGGCTTATTGACTTCTTTGCTACTATGATGGAATCGTCTTACTGGTTTTGAGATTTGGTTTTCTGATGTCTGAATAAGTGATTTGCTTCTGTCTTCTATATGGAGAGTCTGTTATATTTTGTGATCAAGCACCATGCAGGTCTATTTATAGTGGCTGTGGATGCTGTGAATATTGCATTGGCACTATATCTGGTTATTCTGAACAGTATAACAGCCTGCTTCAGGCGCCAATCTATTCACAATGATGCTCATGAGCCCCACCAACTGAATTCTTTTAAATTAGTCAGGACTCAAAATGTGACCTCATATTGTAGGGAGTACAAAAAGAATTTACTTAAAATGGAATGCCTTGTAGTATGAGGTACCAAAGAAAAAATAACAAAATATATCAAATACATATGGGGTAAGCCAAATCCTCTCATGCTCCATAGGTAACTCCAGCCATGGGTCTTCCACTTGTACTTTCCAGAGCAGTCTCTTTGCACAGTGCTGTAAATGTAAGACTCATTCATCAGATGAACATGAAAGGTTTTGGATCTTGATGTCCAGGTTCAATTGCTGGCCCTCTCACAGATCTTGAACAAATCAGGAATTGGTCACTGCTGTTTCCGTAGCAGATGAGATGAGGGCTCCTTGAGGTCTGGAATCACTGTGCTACCGTGAACACCTCATCAGGCCCCAGGGACAAAACACGTGCCTAGATAGTCAATCAGTAAGTGTTTATTAAGCATTAACTCTGTGCTAGGCTGGGTTCTAAATACTGGAGATAAAAATAAAAGTGAGTAAGACAAGCCCTACCCTCATCAAGCTGGCATTCTAGGGGAGGGGAGGCAAACACATAAAGGGGAGATAGGAATGGGAAGGGCCCTACAGCAGATTAGGAGAAGGAGGAGGGTTCTAGAAAGAATCCTTTGAGGTGAAGCATGACTTCCTAAAGTGGTGGTCTTGGGGAGGGTGCCACCAATGAGGAGAGGAAGGTCCCAGGGTAGCAATGAAGCAAGTAAGAAGGAGGAGAAATATGGAGAGTTAAAAGAGCAAAAGCAGTCCTTTCCTTTGAGGGGCTGCTATTTCCACTGGTACCTCATGAAATCAAGAGGTTAGAAACTCCTGGGTCCCTCAGCCAGAGCTGACTGGAAGCAAGAGGAGTGTATGCACTGGAGAGGCTAACTGCCATTCAGGAGGAGAAGGCCTCTCTGGCCACAAATCTTTGGAGCTGACTGATACATCCCCTTCCTCCTTAATGTGGTGGATCATTCATGGGCAGTGATGCCCTGGTCTACAGGTATCAGTAGTAAATAGTACAGCAGTTACCACCAATATGATGTAGAGTCAGGGGTAGAAACTGGGGAGATGGGGGCAGCAGTGGGGCAAAGGCCTCAATGGAGTGGGCTATAGCTAGACACCAGCAGAAGAAACAAACAGTGCCATGGGCCTCACCAAGGGAAGCACCAGCGTGGATAGTGATGTAGACAAGCCTATTGTAGACTTTTGATGGCTGTGATCTGGAATGGTACATTACTGCCAAGACAGTCTCCAGGGGTAAACTTCATAAATGCCCTCTATTCAAGGACCAAAAGGTGAAATTGTTGGAATTTGCTTTCTAATGACAAGGCAGAGACAAAACTATCTCTGTAAAAACTACCCAACTGTCATTTGGCAAAGCTTTCTTTGAAGGATGTCCCAGGGACAAGGAGGACCCGGCTGGTAGGCTAGGGAATGTTAAGCGAATGGTGGTGCATGGTGTCTCTGCATTGGCCCTGGTCTTGCATGGAAATGGGTAAACATCTCAGCTACCTTACTGTAGATGATTCCAAAGAGTGATAAAAATTGGTCACAATGCTAAAGAATCATCATTTGTGCTGTGTCCCTAATGTTTCTGGTGCTGTTTCTGCTCCTTATTTCTGATTTACAGCAGGTAACCCATTATAAACTACAAAGATTTGGGATTGCCCACTACGAAGAACAGATTGTGAAGATTTGGAAATTAGTTCTAACAAAGAGCAAAGCAAAACTTAAGATTTCTACTTTTTATTCTCCTCCATATCCAGTTATTCCTTTAGGGGCCATTATATTGCTGGTTTTCTTTTCTTTTTTTTTTTCTTATCTTTCTCTTTTTCTTTTTGTTTTACTTGTACTAAGCTCTTCCTCCAGTGCATTCTATGCCAGGATTCTTGCATCCCTGAGTCCATAATTGTCCAGTAATTGCCCTAAGGTCATTCAAGTGGTAAAAGGTCCCCTAGAAGGTTTTTAGGACTTTGCAACCAAGAAGTGGGATGGCAGAAGCAACATTTAATCCATAATAGTTAGGCTAGTTTCTCTCTAAAGAGAAGAAACCATCTTGAGATATAATTGGTCCAGGAGACTAAGGATTAAACTGTTGATATGAGTCCTATCACCTAAGTATAATAGCTCAGCACTGAGGAGTCAGGAACTCCTCAAACTTAATACATCATGCCGATTAGGTGAGCCACTGTGGCAAATATGGAGGCAGGAGAGCCCTGTCCAACTGATTCTATGCTGAGTAAATCTTCTTTTGTTCAATGTTAGGTGATCAATAGGGGTATTGTTTTGTTCCATTCCGGAGCCTTAACCCCCAAACCAACCTGATATGTCTTCACCCATTTCCCTTTTCTGTTCTCCAATCTCTCTCTGTCTCTTTCTCTGTGTCATCTTCAGTATCTCCCTATCTACTGGCTCACTCCCTTTCATCCACAAACATACTAAGGATTTTTCCTTCATCCTTGAGAACCTTTACTTGATCCTGCTAATCCCCACAAGCTATTATGTTATACGTCTCCCTTTCACTGCCCTTCTCCTCTTCACTAACTGCTTCCATTTCATCACCATGAATTCACAACAGAGTCATAACTAAGGAAGAGAGACAGGAGCTTTGCTAGGGGCACTGAAATTTATATGGTGCAAAAATTGAACAAATTTTAAATTGGTTCTATTTCTATTTTGACAGCACTTTCCCTCCTGCAGCAGTATAGAAACTAGCTGAGTAATTAGTTAAATTAGGAAGCTACCAGATAGTATACCTTCTCCCACTTCGCATGGGGCAAATGATATGAGCTCATCCTTAACCCCTCTCTACTGTCCTTTCTTTTAGGACAGTTATAAACTAACCTTGGCCGGGTGCATAAACAAAATTTTGCTAGTCCCTCTCTCTGGTACTCCCATATTCTTCCTTCCCAGTATCACCTTGTGGCTGTGGTTGGTGTCCTTTAGCAAGCAGGCTCTGTGCTCTGAATCAATGGGCTTCAAGCCCACTGTTTTTGTAGGACCTGAAAGCTAAGAATAGTTTTTACATTTTGAAATAAAATTTTATTGTATTTAAAAATATAAAATCTGTTCCTATCTCACAGGGTGTACAAAAACAAGCAGTGGGCCTGATTTGGCCCTCAGACTGGAGTTTGCTGATTCTGGTCCAGGGCACTGGCAGCCTTCCCAGGTTTATAATATCAGTGCCAGCCTTGACTCCTCATTCTCTTTCAAGCACTCAGTTGCCCAAGCCTGTCCTTTCTACCTCCGTGACGTCTTTCCTATCAATGTTCCTTATCCTTTGGCAAGATTGTAAAGGTCCATGAGGGCTTGAGTTCTGTCTTCTCCAAACTCTGCTTTTCCCCTGGTATCTAGAACAGTAATCTGCACACAGTTGATATTTAATAACTTGTTAAATAAATGAATGGCTGGGCAGATAACTAGTCATTTAATTAAATCCTTTATCACCCAATCTTTTACTTCCTCTTGGTCTAGGTGGACCTTTACTGTCCCTCATAGGGCACAAAGGGTTAAGAACTCAGGGACTTAAAAAAAAAATCTCTACCACAGGGAAACAAGAAAAATAATCACCACATCCTGATGCACTTGAAGGACAGATTGCTTATGATGGGATTGCAATTTGGTCTCTAAGTGGGAGACATGATTGCAGTCATCATCAATATTACTGCCAGCTAAATCTACAAGGGACACGATCAGGTAATTGAGGCCCCAAATTTAGTTTTTATCGAAACCCCAAGATTAATAGGAATGGTTTCAGGGAATTAACTGTTTCTAGGTGTTCTGAGGCACACGTCCCCTGGGTGTCAATCATCATAATTGGAAAGGAATCAGAACAATTGGGTGGGTGAGGGTGGTGATCTATTGTCTGGGCTGACTAGCTGAGATGCTAAGAAACCAATATCAGGGTGTTAATGAGATCAAGGTCGTGAGATCCCTATGTGGGTCAGTGAGCTCTGGTTTGATTTCTTTCCTGGTCAGTTAATTCTGTTCTATGGTTTAAGATAACAGCAGCTCGCGTTTATACAGCACTTCAAGGTTTTAAAATATTTTATGTTAAAAAATGTTATCTTATTTAATCTTGACAACAACCTGGGAGGGAAGGACTATTATTACTCCCATTTTATAGTTAGGGAAACCAATGAAGAAGGAGGTTAAGTGACTTGACCAGGGTCACATAGCTAGTAAGTATCTAAGGCCAGATTTGAACTCAAGTTTTTCTGACTCTAGGCCCAGTGCTCTCTCCACTGTACCATCCAAGCTGCCTGTCAATGATCTATTCTGTCTGTAACTTTGAACAAGGCAGTTTATAATTCTGAGCCTCAATTTTCTCATCAATAAAATGAGAGGGAAGGATAATCTTCTAAGGTCTCTTACAGTTCTAGGGATTTGGATTAGATGATCTCCAAGGTTCCTTTCCTTTCTAAACACTGGCCTCAAGTGGGATTGTAACCCTGGCTCCTGATGTGATTGTAACCCCAGCTGGCTATCTAGTAGTGAAAGTGTTGTTGGACAGAACAGGCTAGAGTAACTCTACCTTTTGGAAGAGGCTTTCCAAAGACCCACCTTCATGACCATGAGGTATCGGGCTCCCATTTGGATGCAAAGGTGAGGATATCACATTGGCTTGTGGATTCATTTGCCCATGGAAAGGGGAAATAGGTAGCACAGTGGCTAGAGTACTGGACTTGGAGTCAAGAAGATTCATCTTCCTGAGTTCACATCTGATCTCTGACACTTCCTAGATGGATAGACCGTGGGCAAGTCACTTCATCCTGTTTGCCTCATTTTCTCATCTGAAAATGAGTTGGAGAAGGAAATGGCAAATCCCGTCAGTATCTTTGCCAAGGAAACTGCAAATGGGGTTGTGAATTGTTGGACACAACTGAAAAACTACTGAACAACAACAACATGGAGAAGATTGGTCAGATCCACCACAACTGATCCAGTTAAACAGACCACAAAGGATGAGAGATAATATTGAATAGTGGATAGTAAATTGGACTTGGAATGAGGGTTCTAAGACCTGGGTTCAAGTCATGTCTCTGATACTTCTTGCTATATAACCCTGGGTACGTCACCTAATCTCTCTACCTAGCTTCCTTGCCTGTAAAGCGAGAGGGAGTACTATTAATGGCTTCTAAGGTTTAAGCTTTAAATTTGTGATTTTATGTACTAGTCATTAGCTCAGGAAGAAAAAGGAACATTTGGATCTTCATTTTGCATGTATTAAGACTCACTACCCTAAAAACCAAACCAAAAAAATTACTATTTCCAACAGCCAGGCCAAAAAAAAAAAAGAACTTTTCTCAACCTGGATGCTGAACAAAATGCTTCTGTGATTTCTCCCTTCTCATACTCTACCTGCCTCTCCCTTGGAACTCTGAATTCCCAGGCCTGAAAAAGAGAATGCCTTCAGAACGTGAGGCAAGTAGAGGTGATTGAGGGGAAGTAGCTTTGATTATTTAAATTTCAACAATCACTCAAAGCTTAGGGCACCATTACGAATTTCAACTACAGTCATCCCAGTGAAATCAGTCACCCTTTCAGGGACTCACTCAGGCAGGGGGGATGTTGATTTCAAGGCAGTTAAAGAAACAAAAATGGAAACCTTTTACCTGTGGCCCAAATTCTCCCCAGCTCTTGGGATTCTTTTCGGCATCCTAATGATGATTCTTCTGGTGACAATGAGAATTTAGGTATGCGAATTACAGCAGTAATGCTTCAGACCCAGGCTTCAGGTTGAATCAAAAGCCCCAGATTTTTTTGGAGGCAGCATCATGTGGTAAAAAAGAACCCCAGATCTGGAATGATATTGCCAGTTGTGCAACCTTGGGCAAATTTCTTGACCCCTCTGAGCCTCAGTTTCTTATGGGTATAATAACATTTGCACTCCCCCACCTCACAGAGCTGTTTGTGAGTGAAGACCCTTGTAAATCTTAAAATACTATGTTTTTTTAAAAAAAGTTTTATTTATACAGGTATCCCTTCTACACTGTGACTTTCCCCATTGCAGTTTCTGTATATCTTGGGTTGGCATAAGAGATTAAGTGGTATTTTGGGGGAGTTTTTGCGGAAGCTGTAGACAATAAGTGAAGGCCAGCAGATGACACAGACAGAGCCTATAATCAAATACTCAACACAAACTTTACAATAAGGTACTGTAAACACCCCATAAAAATTCAGATCTCTTCTGGTATGAAGGGAGAGCCAAAAAAGGTTTTTTTTTGTCTTTTTGGAGGGGGGAAGGCAGGGCAATTTGGATTAAGTGACATGAAGGTCACACAGCTAGTAAGTGTTAAGTGTCTGAGGTCATATTTGAATTTAGGTCCTCCTGACTCCAGGGCTGGTGCTCTATTCACTGTGCCACCTAGCTGCCCCCAAGGACCAAAAAATTTTACATGGATTTTCCAGATCAGGGGAGTGCCAGGCCAGATGTGGAAGCAATAACTGTAGTTTTATTAAAGTACAGATTATAGTTATTACTGTTGTTCCTTATCCTACTTCTTTCATCTTCAAAAGGCTTATCAGTACAGCGGTTAGAGAGAAGTTTTAGGGCCCAAGTGTCAGTGAAAGACTCTGAATCTCCGGTTTGGATGTGGTTTTTATAGCTGTGGGCCTCAGTTTCCCATCTGCAAAGTATCTGGTTCTTGTGGTTTCCCCAAAGATTAATTCAGTCTTTTAATCGAAAGTAATTTGCAAAGGCCATAAAGTTCAGAGAAGGAAAGTCTGAAAGAAAACCCTCTGAGGTTTTCCAAAGCTTAGAAGGCAAGGTAAACCTCTGGTATTTGACTCTTAAGAGGAGTGGAAATAGTTGTTCTCCTCCTGCTTGCTTGTGGGTTGTTTAAATTTCAGTCCCTATTTTCTGTGCTGTTGCTTTGTGCTGGATCTCACTAACTCGGGTCTAAATTTGCCTTGCGTTTATTGAGTATTATAAAAATGCAGATTGGGGATTGGCCCAACTGTTTTGGAAATCAATTTGGAATTATGCCAAGAAAATGAGTGAGATGCCTGTACCCTTTGACTCAGAGCTCCCATTGTTAGGTACATATGCTAAGGAGGGCAAAGCTAAAAAGAAAGGTCCCCAAATATTTATGGCAATGCTTTTTATAGTAGCAAAAGGCTGGAAGCAAAGTAAATCCCTTGGGAAATGACTAAAAATTACAGAATATGAATATTATGGAATATTGTCATACAAAGCCTAGGAAGACTTATATAAACTGATGCAAAGTGAAGTCAGCAGAACCAGGAAATCAATAGATGCAATGAGCCCCACGATGTGAATGAAAGCAACAACCACAACAAAACAAAACAGAATGCTACAAAATTATAATAACCTAGCATATGGCACTAGGCTTGGAAGCCTCAGCTTTGTGAGTGCAAATTTAGTTTCAGATACTTACTAGCTGGGTAACCCTGGGCAAGTCACTGAACCTTGTGTACCTCAGTTCCCTCTTCTGTAAAATTAGCTGTAAAATGCAGGAAATGGCAAACCACTCCAGTATCTTTGCCAGGTAAATGCCAAGTGGGGTCATGAAGGATTAGATGTGACCAAAACAACTAAACAACAAAAAATTATGGGTATAGAACGTGGCATGTAGGGCTGGAATATCTATTTACTTATATGGTGCAGTAGATAGAACATGAGGTCTGGAGTCAGGAAGACTTGAATTGAGTTTAAATCTGGCCTCAGATACTTGCTAACCACGTGATCCTAGGCAAATTGCTTAACCTCCTTCTACCTTGGTTTCCTCAGCTGTAAAATGATGATAATAATTGCACCTAAGTTGCAGGGTTGTGGTGAGGACATAACACATAGTAGGTGCTGTATAAATGCCTATGTCCTTTTCTTCCCCCTACTTATTACATCTTTTTTTTTTCCAATTTTTTTTTTTGGAGGGCAATTGGGGTTAAGTGATTTGCCCAGTGTCACACGGCTAGTTTTGTGTATGTTAAGTGTCTGAGGCCACATTTGAACTCAGGTCCTCCTGACTCCAGGGCCAGTGCTTTATTCACTGTGCCATCTAGCTGCGCCAACTTATGACATCTTGACTCCCCATTAGAATGTGAGGTCCTTAAGACTACAGACTATTTTTGCCTATTTTATCCTGAATGCCTATTTGTGAAGTGCTTAGTACAGAGACTGTGACATAGAAGGTATTCAATAAATGTTTGTTTACTTCTCTGCCCCCTTTTGATTGTTGTTATAAGGGCTGGCTCTCTGGGGGCAGAATGGGGAGAGGCATATTGAGAGACAAGGGTGCTATGAAAATACAGCAACAATATTTTTTTTATGAGAGGGGAAGGCAAGGCAATTGGGGGTAAGTGACTTGCCCAAGGTCACACAGCTAGTAAATGTCAAGTGTCTGAGGTCAGATTTGAACTCAAGTCCTCCTGACTCCAGGGCTGGTGCTCTATTCACTGCACCACCATGTTGCCCCAACAATATTTTTTAAGAAGGAAGAAATACCCAGATGGTCTCCAGATCTTGACACTTTTGGATTCCCCAAATCCTATATAACTACTTCCCAAATTCCTGATACCTTTCCCTTAGGTCAAGTGGGACCAGAGATGTGCTATTAAATATTTAATAATCAGTTCTTTGAAAAAAAGAATTTAAGCAGTTTAATCTGCATTATTATCATGTTCTCCATTGCTTTCTTAAGTCTAGACAACCAACAAAATATAAATCAAGCCCCGATTTTGAGTGTTTGCTGATTTCTGAAGTGTAAATTCTCACACTGAAAATTTAACAATTGACTCTCTGAGCAAATATAAGATGATTATAGTACACTCCTGGGTAGGACCCCTCCAATTTGGGATGAACAAAACCCTGATTCATCTTTGTTTAGAATCAGGTCTTGGATTAGGGAAATCATTCCTCTAATCCACTTAAGGCAGAAATGGCTGGTTTTATTTAGGTCAGTTCTAGGAACCTATTAGAGAGGCAGCTAAGTGGTGTACAGTTTGAAGTGTTAGACCTGGAGTCAAGAGGACCTGAGTTCAGATCCTGACTCAGACATTTAATAACTGGTGTGACCCTGGGCAAGTCTGTCAGCCTTAATTTCCTCATTAGTAGAGTGGGGAAAATAATACCACCTACCTCCCAGGGCTGTGGTAAGGCTCTTGAAGCCCTTGAAATGCTTATGTAAATGTTAGTTATTATTGTGGTTCATCTGTGGAATGGGATGGAAGTAGATGATGAGACAGGAAAGGTGGGTTCTAGTCCTGAATCTGTCACTAACTAGTGGCTTGATTTTGAGCAAGTCAAAGCCTTTTTCTGGGAATCTAAAATTTGGGAATTGGACTAATGGATTTCTAGGTTTCTTCTGCTGGAAGTCTTTTTATTTTTATTTTATTTTATTTTTTTTTTGGAGGGCAATTGGGATTAAGTGACCTGGCCAAAGTCACATAGCTAGTAAGTGTGTCAAGTGTCTGAGGCTGGATTTGAACTCAGGTTCTCCTGACTCCAGGGCCAGTGCTCTATTCACTGCACCACCTAGCCACCTCTGGAAGTCTTTAAAAATTTTTTTTTAATAACAAATCCAATCTCTATTTGTAAACTCTCTGGAACATTCTATGATTTCTCCCACCAGTCAGTTTACACAACTGTCTAATATTTTTCACTCTGGTGAGAGCCAGGGAACTTGAACAAATTTATCTTCTGGCTGACGCAACCTGCTTCCCAGGTTATTTTCCTAAACAATTAATCACCAGATACATGATTTAATCGTCTTAGGAATCCTCAAGGCCATCATTCTAAAAGATGCCATTTAGTTTAGGACAAGGAGCGCCCATCCCTTCTCATTCAAATGGAACTCCTATTTTCAAAGCTCCTTCCAAAGTTAATCATGCTGACTGCCAACTTTTAAAAATGACATAAGATGCTCAAACAAATCCTGCTTATGTATAGCTAGCTGGGCAATTTAAAAGACATTTCCATTGCATAATTATGAAGCGATCAGCCATAAAACACACTGCTGCCATGTTAAGTGAAATAACCATGGATTATTTGAAAGAGAAAGGCCTGTCACAAAGGAAAGATGCCATTGGCTTTGGCCCCTCATTTCTCAATAGTGCATTACTGCTGTACGTTCCCAGTGTGCTTTTTAAAGGATCAAAAGATTTAGAAGTGGAAAGAACTTAGAGGTCATCTGGCCCACCCATCCTCCCCCCCCCCATCTGATAGATGCAGAAGCAGCTTTATTTTAAAATTTCATTTATTTAGTATTTAATATTTAATTCCCCCCCATTTACATGTAAATAACAATTTTTAACATTTGTTTTTTT
>CM053584.1:139285509-139296456 GCA_028627135.1 Pseudochirops cupreus | reverse complement strand
AAAACATATCCATACTAGTCATGTTGTAAAAGAAAACATAGATTAAAAAAATAAAAAAAGTGAAAAAAAAAAAACCAAAATTTGCTTCAATCTGTATTCTGACACCATCAGTTCTTTCTCTGGGAATGGGTAGTATTTTTCATCTTAAATCCTTCGGAGTTGTCATGGATCATTGTATTGCTGAGAGTAGCTAAGTCATTCACAGATGATCATCCTACAATATTGCTGTTACTTTGTACCCATTACATTTCACTTTGCATCAACCCATATAAGTTTTTCCAGATTTTTCTGAGAGCATCCTGCTCATCATTTCTTAAAGTACAATAGTATTTCATCATAATCACATACCACAACTTGTTCAGCCATTTCCCAATTTCTAATTCTTTACCCCCCCCAAAAAGAGCTGTTATAAATATTTTTGTACATGTAGGTCCTTTTCCTTTTTGGGTTTTTTTTATCTCTTTAGGGATACAGACCTAGTAGTGGTATGGCTGGGTCAAAGGGTATGTATGGTTTTGTTTGGGCATAGTTTGAAATTGCTCTACCTAATGAATCAGTTCACAACTCCACCAACAGTGCATTAATGTCTCATCTTTCCCAATTCCCTCCAACATTCATCATTTTCCTTTTTTGTCCTATTAACCTATATAATAAGTATGAGATAGTATCTAAGAATTGCTTTAACTTGCCTTTTTCTAATCAATAGTGAGTTAGAATATTTTTTTCATATGGCCATAGATAGCTTTGATTACTTCATCTGAAAATAGATTATATCTTTTGATCGTTTATCAATTGGGGAATGGCTCTTATTTTTATAAATTTGACACAGTTCTCTATATGTTAGAGAAATGAGACCTTTATCAGAGAAGCTTGCTTCAAATTTTTTTTTCACAGTTACTATTGCTAACTTTTCCCCTCCATCCTATTCCCCCTGCCCCCATTTATTCTTTTCTCTCTCTTTTTCACCCTGCCCCTCCTCTAAAGTGTTTTGCTTCTGATTACCCCTTCCATTAATCTGCCCTCCTTTCTATCACCCCACACTACTCCGTATCCCTTTCTCCTTCTATTTTCCCATAGGGTAAGATAGATTTCTATACCTCATTGCTTATGTATCTTATTTCCCAGTTACATGTAAAAACAATTTTTGATATTCGTTTTTATAATTTTGAGTTCTAAATTCTCACCCTTCCTTCATCCCTACCCACCCAAGAAGGCAAGCAATTGATATAGGTTATACATGTGTAGTCATGCAAAACCCTTCCATAATAGTTATGTTGTTTCCTTTCTCTCTCCCTTCTCCAAAGTGTTATCTTCTGATTACCCCCTTCCCCAATCTGCCCTTTCTTCTATCACCCCCCCACCCCCGCATCCTCTTCCCCTCTACTTTCCTGTAGGGTAATATAGATTTCCAAACCCAATTGAGTGTGTATGTTATTCCCTCCTTAAGCCAATTTCAATCACAGTAAAGTTCACTCATTCCCTCTCACCTCTCCCTTCTTCCCCTCCACTATAAAAACTTTTTCTTGCCACTTTTATGTGAGATAGTTTATCTCATTCTACCTTTCCTTTTTTCCTTCTCCAGGTATATTCATTTCTCTCACCCTTTAATTTTATTTTTTTTATATCATCCTTTCATATTCAACTCACCCTTTGTCTCTGTCTATATATATATTCTCTCCAACTACCCTAATAATGAGAAAGGTCATCTTTCCATATAGGAATATAAACTGTTCAACTTTAATAAATCCTTTATGATTTTTCTGGTATGTGAAAGTCAAAATTTCTATTTCATTCTGATCTTTTCTCAAGAATGCATTAAATTCCTCCATGTCATTGAATACCAATTTTTTCCCTTCATTGATTACACTCAGTTTTGCTGGGTAGGTGATTCTTGGTTTTAATCCTACCTCCTTTGACTTTCAAAATATTATATTCCAAGCCCTCCAATCCCTTAAGGTAGAAGCTGCTAAATCTTGTGCTATCCTGATTGTGGCTCCACAGAATTGGAATTGTTTCTTTCTGGCTGCTTGCAATATTTTCTTTGACTTGAGAACTCTGGAATTTGGTTTTAATCTTCCTGGGAGTTTTCACTTTGGAATCTCTCTCAAGAGGAGATTGGTGGATTCTTTCAATTTCTATTTTACCCTCTGGTTTTAGAATATCAGGGCAGTTTTCCTTGATAATTTCTTGAAAGATAATGTCTAGGCTATTTTTTTGATCATGGCCTTTAGGTAGTCTAATGATTTTAAAATTATCTCTCCTGGACCTATTTTCCAAGTCAGTTGTTTTTCCAATGAGATATTTCACATTGTCTTCTATTTTTTCATTCTTGTGATTCTGTTTTATAATTTCTTGATTTCTCATAGAGTCATTAACTTCCCATTTGCTCCATTCTAATTTTTAAGGAATTATTTTCATTAGTGAGATTTTGGACCTCCTTTTCCATTTGGCCAATTCTGCTTTTTAAGGCATTCTTCTCCTCATTGGCTTTTTGGACCTCTTTTGTCATTTGGGTTCATCTATTTTTTAAGTTATTATTTTCTTCAATATTTTTTGGGGTCTCCTTTAGCAAGCTGTGAATTGTTTTTCATGATTTTCTTGCATCACTCTCATTTCTCTTCCAAATTTTTCCTCTGCTTCTCTTATTTGATTTTCAAAATCCTTTTTGAGTTCTTCCATGGTCTGAGAAGAATTCATATCTTTCTTGGAGGCTTTAGATGTAGGAGCTTTGAGTTTGTTGTCTCCTTCTGAGTGTATGTTTTGAATTTTCTTGTTGCCAAAGTAAGATTCTATAGTCTGAATTTTTCCCATTGTTTGCTCATCTTCCCAGCCTATTTCTTGACTTTTTAACTCTTTGTTAAGGCAGGGCTCTGGTTCCAGTATGGAAGGCATACTGTCCCAAGCTTCAGGGGGTTTGTGCAGTTGTTTTTAGAGGTACTTCTAGGGACCTGCAAGTTTCCAGTTCTCCCAAGGTGGTCTGGTCTAAGGAGAGGTGTTTACTCCTGTCCTGGCCTGTGCTCTGGTCTGTGAGTGGCCACAAGCACTCTTTTCTGCCCTGGAACTGTGAGTAGGGTTTCTTCTCCACTGTTGCCACAAGCTCTGCTATTCCAGGGCTCCTCCTTGCCCCAGGACTGCCACCCAGATCTGCAACCCAGATCCAAGTATGGGCAACGCAACAGATTCTTGCCTAAGTACCAGCAAAGAGACCCCTGTAATCTCTTTCTGATCAGTTGTTCAATCCCCTTACTGCCTATGGGCTGAGAGCTTTGGAAACAGCCTTTGCCACCACCAACACTGCTGATTCAGTCACTCCCCAGGCCTTCTCCTGATTTGCTGGGTCCAGGGCTATGTTGGGACTGGGGCTGGACGATGATCCTCTCTCACCCAGGTCTCACAGCCCCTTCCCACTGACTTTCTAAGTTGTTTTTGGTATTTGTGAATTGAGAAGTCTGGAAACTGCCATAGCTGCTAGTTATTCAGTCACCCCAAGGCCTGCTCCAGGTTTTCTGGGGCCCAGTCTATGGTGTGGCCTGTGCTGGACTGCACTCCTCTCTCAGCTTGGTGCAACAGATCTTTCCTGTCAATCCTCCTGGTTGTCATGGACTGAAGATTTGTTTCACTGTCATTTTGTGGGTTCTGCTGCTCTAGAATTTGTTTAGAGTCATTTTTACAGGTATTTAGAAGGGTTTGGGGGAGAGCTCTGGCAAGACCCTGCTTTTATTCCACCATCTTGCCTCCAATCTCCCCAGAAACTAGCTTGCCTGAAGTCAGTTAATAGTGAAGCTCAGATTTTTTTGGTGTTGTTTAGTCATATCTGACTCTTTGTGACCCCATTTGGGGTCAGTATCTTGGCAAAGATACTGTAGTGGTTTGCCATTTCCTTCTCCAGCTCATTTTACAGATGAAAAAACTAAAGTAAAAAGGGTTAAGTGACTTGGCCAGGGTCACACAACTGGTTAGTGTCCAAGGCTGAATTGGAACTCGTGAAGATGAGTCTCCTTGACTCTAGGCTTGTCACTCTAACCACTGTACCACCAAGGTGTCCCAGATTTGTATCCTGGATTTTTGGCCAACTCTAAGACCAAGCTCTTTTCACAACAGTTTCCATTAGGATGCTGGATATTCTCTTGCTAGGGATGGAAGATCGCTGTGGCACAATGGAAAAAGGGCTGGTTTTGGAGCCAAAGGACCAAGGTTCAAATCTTGTTTCTCTCATTTATTACTTGTGTGACCCTGGACAAGTAACTGAAATCTTCCGGCTCTCAGTTTCCTCCTACTTCAAATAAGGGGGTTGGGTCCTTGATGGTCTCTTGTTCTGTGTTATAAAGCAGGCAGGGGTTCTTGACTTTTTTGGTATCATGGACCCCTTTAGTAGTCTGGCATGACATTCTCAGAATAATGTTTTTAAATGTATAAAATACATAGATAGTATTACAAAGGAAACCAAAGGTTAGTGAAAATAAAGATGTGATTTTTTTTTTTTGCTATCTAAGTCACGATAGAATTTTATCCATGAATTTTATCCTGAAATTTATCCAAAGAACCCTTGGGGATCTATGGTCCCCGTGCTAAGAAGCTCTGCTCTAGATTCTAGGCCTCTGAGAATCTTTTCAACTCTCAGATTCTATGATTTTGTGATTTTACTTCTTTAGGCCTTGATTTCCTTATATAGAAAATAAAGGGGGTGGGGGTTGTAATAGGTGACATCTAAGGTCTGTCCCTTCCTGCTCTAAATCCTATGATATAAATTCAACGTTCCCATCACACCCTGTAACTGTGGGGGTTTCCCAAGGTTTTGTCCTAGGCCCTCTTCTCTTCTCTCTCTATATTCTCTCTTGATAACCTCATCAGATCCCATGGATTTATCATTTATGTACAGACTTCCAAAGCTACATGTCTAACCCTAGTATCTCCCTTAAGTTTCAGTACCACATCACCAACCACCTATTGTACATTTCAAACTGGATTTCTAAGAGATATCTCAAACTCAACGTATCAGAAGTAGAATTCATTACCTTCCCCTAAACCTTCCCCTCTTCCAAACTTCCCTATTTATTTTAAGGCACCACCATTCTTGCAGGCTCCCACATTCATAATCTTGGCATAATCCTGGATTCCTCACTCTTCTTCACTCACATATCAAATCAGCTGCCAAATCTCACCATGTCTAGCTCCATCACATCTCCTGTATCTGACTCTTCTCCACTCATATAGCTAATAGGTGAGTTCAGGTTCTCATCATCTCATCACCTTTTACCTAGATTATTACAACAGCCTCCTAATTGGCCTCTTTGCCCCAAATTTCTCACCACCCCAGTACCTCTTACGCACTTCTGCCAAAGTAATTTTCCCTAAGCACAGATTTGACTACGTGACTCCCCTATTTAACCAACAGCAGTGGCTTCCTATTGCCTCTAGGATCAAATATAAACTCCTCTGTTTAGCTTTTAAAGCCCTGCATAACCTTTCCCCAACCTGGCTTTACAGCTCCATTGGAGTTTATTCCCTGACCCACACTCTACAAGCCAGCCTAACTACCTTCTCTTTGCTTCTTCCAGCATTCTACCTTCATCTCTGTACTTTTATACCGGGAAGCATTTCCCATACTTGGAAAGCACTCCCTCTTTACCTCTTCCTCACTGAATCCCTCTCTTCTTCTGACAAGTGACCCAAGCTAGGTCTTCTTCATGAAGCCTTTCCTGATCTCTCCCACTCCCACCCCTCCCTCCTAAGTCACCTTGTCTTTACTTGGTAAATATTTGTAATCACTAAATTTACATTTATGTTGCATTTATTTATATATGTAATTGTTCTTCCTCCCTTTAGAATGTAAATTCTTTTAGGGCAGCTAGGTGGCACAGTGGATAGATAGTGCCAGGTCTGAAGCCAGGAAGACCTGAGTTCAAATCCAACCTCAGACACTTCCTGGCTTTGTGACCGTGGGCACTTAACACCGTGTCTGGTATATAGTAAGTGCTTAGTAAATGCTCACTTATTGTATCTATCTATCTATCTATCTACCTATCTACCTACGTGTCTCCATCTGTTTCTGTCTCTCTCTGTCTCTCTTTCATGAGGATAGAGCAGAAGGGAAGGTTGCAGTCAAGATGGCCAAGCATGATTGGTTTGGAGCTTACTTCTTATTGTCATTCTACCCATGAACTTGGCCAGGTAAATAGCAGCCAGGGGCACACAGAGAGCATTCTAAAAGGAAGAAAGCTTTCAGAATTTAGGACTAAGACCTGGAAAAGAGATATGGGTCAGCTCTCTGAAATAACTTGTAGAGAGAAGTCATTGAGTTCTAGGTATGAATAAGGTCAGCAGGGTGGTCTATGATGGAAAATTAAAGATGTACCTGCTCTTCCTGGGTGCTATGGACTTAAAGGTTCCTGCTTTTCTTCATAATTCCATGCAAAAGATAAGAATGCATCCTTCTGATCTATTGTCCACATGACCCAAAGTCAAGCTCCTTTCAAAAACTTACATGAAGCCTTTGAACAAATCAAAGAGCAGAAAAGGGCCATCTCTCTTGGAGTCTACATGTAGTTAAGGAGCTATGGAATACACAGGGATCACTGGATCAAGGATTCCCATTTTGTCACCATCTGGTTTATCTGGAAAGATTCATGCTGGGTATGAGGATGTTTCAACATGAGTGTGAAATGGAATCACTGAAGACTTGTAAGAGCAGAAAAGGAGCCAGGCTGGTTGACTAGTAAGATTAAAAGATAACAAGAAGATAAGTGTGTGGTTTCTATCGTAATTGATGGCTGACATCTATTTACCTCCTAGCTGCTTACAATAACCCTTCTCTATTTGGGCTCCCACTAGAAGATCCAGTGGTCCCCCCAAAGTGATGTTGATTGGATTGAGGAGGCAGCTCTCTGTTTTTTTAATATTTCAGGACTCTTCAGATTCAAAACTGGACTGGAAATGGAGACTTTGATGGAAACTTCAGTTCTGGTAGAGTTTGAGACACAGAAGATATGATGTCACTTCTAGTTTTTCAGATGGTTTGTCTAAGAAGGCTTTGCTCCCAGGATACATGATCTGACTAGAATGGAAGAAAAAGTTGAGGCTTCGTGATACAGATGTTGTGAGGTTACATTCTTTTGACCTTACTCTTTTTCCTACTGAACTGAGTAATTTTATGTGTAAGCTGAGGAAACTTATATCCTCTGTAGCCTTACCTGGCAGACAGGAGACCCAGAGCCTCTGTTTTCTCTCCATCACCTTTGCTCTGGAGATTAGAGCATCATGGCCTTTCATCTCCTCTGTGGGCAGTGATAGATAGAAGAAGCCTGCTATTCTAGAGGGCATGAGTGCCTAACTATTTTTCAGTCTATCTCTGTCTCTCTCCTTGTCTTTGTCTATATCTCTTTCCCTACGCTAAGTGTTCTGGTAGAATGTAAGCTTCTTGAGGGCAGGAACAATTTATCTCACTTTTGCAGTCATAACCATGTTATCTGGCGTAGCACTTGGATTATAATTGGCACTATACTGGTAACTATACTGGGAAGTTGATATGAGGTAGGCCAATTGGGCCTAGGAGAGCTAAACCAATTTCATCCTCCTTTCAGAATTCATTATATGTCTCATATCTTTAAGGTTATTATTAAGCATTCTATTCTCATTATATAGACATCATATTTCATAGATTTGTATGTTTTCTGAGCTAGGAATTTCCCCTGAAATTCATGATAGACCATGTGCTTGATGATACCCATTAAATACCATCATCACCAACATCCCAAAGCAAAATTGTGCGTATTTATATTTCTTGGTGGAAGTTGGGGAAGAGGATAATTCGGTCTGTTAGATGCCCTATTGGCCAAGAATAACAAAAATCCCCAGGTAAAGAAAGTCCTAGCTCTTAACAAATGTGGGTGTTATAAACGTGGCAATGGTTTCTAGTAAAAACATGTAAGTAGTGAGATAATTAGCTTGTGGAGAAAATCAGGCAGTCTTATTAAACCAGTGGTATTGAACCACGAACAGTACTGTTCCAGGTGCTAGAAGACATACAAAGTTTAAATATCATGTGCTTCCTGCCCTCTTGAAGCTTGAGATGATGACAGCAATAAAATTTCTCTCTTTTCCCTAGTTTGAGTGATAGGATGGGGGAAGACAAAAATCCTTAATTATTGGGGCAGCAGACCATTACTGAGATTTGGAATGAGATGGTACTGCCAAAGATGGGATAGAGATCCAGGGGAGGGTACCCCAAAACAAAGATTTCCAAATAACTAGCCCTAACCCAAAGACATCTTCCAGAGGGGACACTACCAAAGAAGAGGTGATCAAAGATTTCAAAAACCTGTCACCTATAATGTCATGTAGGCTGAAAAGGGTAACCCTCATGAATGGATCAACTTCTTTAAATGTTCTCTGATATAGACTAATGATCTACTGATTATGATGTGTAAAAAGTTTGAGAGACATAATTTTTGGGTAACCAATCATTATATTAATAATATTAGCATATCATTAATAAAAGAGGTCAGTGGCACTCTTGAATGCCAAAGATCCCTCCTGGAACCCATTCAACACATATGCCCTTGGAAGACTGAGTGTTCCTGAGGGTGACAAACAACTCTGATTGATTAATAATTAATGAGAATGAATATTATAATGAAAAATGGCTTTACTCTAATGAGGGACTGGGTGGGGTATAACTCTAGTCACCCAGTCTTGGTCAAAGAGCCTACTTATCCAGACCACCCCCCCCCCAGCAATCTAGACAAAAGGGGGTACACTTCTGGTCAGACCTGGCTGAGTGGAACACAATGGGCCAGAATTTACCATAGATTAAATTCTTTGTAAGATTTTTTTTCATTGGGTGGGGCCACAACTCCCACTCAGGATTAAAAGGCACATGTTCTGGGGATTTGGGCAATCTCATCCATCAACAGTGTCCTTCAGAGGCTGACTCGACCTGGTAAAGAATTAGGATATGGGAAGAGATCCCCCCAATCATTGGTCATTTAATAATCATTTCTCTCATGATGATGTAGTTGAATGGGTCTCCCCCCTTCCTTGGAGGATTTACCAAACTGTGGTCTTGGAACTTCTTTTCTCATTTGATTAAGTTTCACGCAACCTTTCGACCCAATAAAAATATCTCTTAATCAGTTCTCATAGTATTTATGGAAAGGAACTGATCAGATTGTTCCCTCTTCCTGCTTCCTCCTCCCCGCTTTACTGCCCCACTCTCTTCATACTTCAGAAAGAAGGGAAATGAACCAGAGAAAACCAATGCTTTGGTCATGGTCACAGAGGAGATTTAGTCCTTTAGGCAAATCCCAGTTCTATTATTCTCTATGAGGGGAGTTTGCATGATTCCGACTCTAGGTCTTTTAATGACATAACCTACTTGTATCACTCTATAGTCAAATCAGAGGTGTAATTAGGGGAGACTGTGCTCTGCTTTGAGTATAAACACTCCTGCTCCCTTACCTGGCACCAGGCCACCATCCCTCCCCAACTCCCACCCTAGGGTTGGTCCTTTTAACACTGCTCTCTTGGAACTCATATTCTCATACCACCATTCTCCCATTTTTGTGCCCAGGGCAAATTCAGGTGAGTGGAGGTGGGGTGGGTAGGAAATGCAGAGGCAGACTGTTGCAATAATTTTAGTTTATATGTCTTACCTGATTGAGGGGCTTTCATTTAGCTAGCGATTTTGTGAGTAGCTCTGTTACTGCCAATGGTCCTTTTTCCAATGCTTGATTGGAGAATTAAGTACCGTGCTGTTTGGATTCATCTTGTAACATCTTCTGCTGGAGAAAAGGTCCAGCTGGTTTTGAGTTTGTAAATCCCTCCCAATCCTATCAGTAAGAGGTTATGCCAGACTAACTTCATTTTCTTTTTTGAAAGAGTAACTAGATGAGTTAGCCAGGGGAACACTGCAGGTGTAGTCTAACTAGGTATAAGCAAAACATTTGGCAAGTGTCTCATGAAGACAAGACAGAAAAATGTGGACTGGGTGGATAGTGCAATGAGTTGAAGACAGAATTGATTGAGAGACCACAGTATCCATTAATGGGTCAATGTCAACTTGGAGGGCCATCTCTAGTAATGTGCCCCAGGGATGTGGCCTTGGCTTTATGTGCTCTGTAAATGTTGATCAATGATTCAGATGAAGTCATAGAAGTCATGCTTGTCAAAATTGTGGATGACATGGAGCTAGGAGGGCTATTAGCATGTTCAATGACTGGGAAAGAATTGAAAAAGATTAATAGGTTAGAGCAGCAGTTCTCAAACTTTTGGGTCTCAGAGACCCTTTATATTCACAAAAATTACTGAGGACCTGTTAAAGATCTTTTGTTTGTTTGGGTTATGTCTATCAATGTTTACCGTATGTGAAATTTCCATAAAATAGTTTTGCCATTTCAGACCTCCTAAAAGGGTCTCAAGGACCCCCAGGTGGGGGGGGGGGGAGGGTACTGGACATTTTAGTATACTTCAAGCTCAACATGAGTCAACAAAGCGGCATGGTAGCCAACCTCTACCCCCAAATCCTAGCACTATACTAAATACTAAGATAGGTGTAGTGGTCAAGATTGAAGAAGTAATAATCTTATTGTATCTTACCCTGGTCATATATCTGAAAGACTGTTCACTTCTGGGTGCCATATTTAAAAAGAAAGATATTGACAAACTGGAATACATGAAGAATCAGAGTAGTGAGAGTCCTAAAGAATATGTTCTATGAGAATGGACTGGAAAAACTATGATATTTAGCTTAAAAAAGAAAAGATTTAAGGGTAATATGATAGCAGTCTTGAGAGCTAGAAAGGCATAGTAGTAGTAACGATAATGATGATGATGATGATGACAGAAACAACAATAGTAATGATAACTGGCATTTATATAATGCTTTTGGGTTTGTAAAGTACTTTATAAATATTAAAAAAATTTTAGATGTATAAAGATAAAAAATCAACA
>CM053584.1:139253612-139285009 GCA_028627135.1 Pseudochirops cupreus | reverse complement strand
ATATTTAATCTTCATAACAATCTTGCTACTATTATCTCCTTTTTACAGATGAGGAAACTCTGGAGTCAGAAGACCTGAGTTGAAATTTTACCTCTAATGTTTATTGCTCATATGATCTTGGGCTAGTCACTTAACTTCTCTGGGCCTTAATTTCCTCATCTGTAAAATGGGGAGATTGGATTAGATTTCCTCTGGGCTCTCCTTAAATCTATAAGTATCTGAAGGGTGGTCATGGAGAAGGTGATTGTTTTACCCCATAAGGTAGAAATAAGGTCAACCTTAGAGAAGCTGCAGGGATGTTTGGTTGAGGATCCATTAGGCATACCTTCCTAACAATGAGAGCTGTGCCCAAGTGCAAAGAGTTCACCTGGGAGCTACCTGGTTCCCTCTCAATGAGAGCTTTACATAGAGGTTGGATGCCTCCTGAGGTCTCTCCTAACCTTGAGACTACATAACTGTATATAATTCTGAGAAAAGACTGAAGAACAATGAAATATACCTCTGTGTTGAGAAGCTGTGTGGCATAGTGGAGAGGGAGCTGGTCCTGGAGTCTAGAAGACTTGAGTTCAAGTCCTGTCTCAGACACACAGGGGTTGAGTGACTCTGGGCAAATTACAGTATCTTAATGCCCCCAGGAAGCTCTTTGCAAAAATTGTAGAGGTGATGTCAACCTGCATCAATAAAAGGAGTATTCTGAGAATTTCTTAAATAGATTAAATAAATTTCAGTGTTTGTCCCTATCTCCCCTCTTGTTTCCTTTGTCTATGTGCTTGGTTCCACTGGAAGTTAGTGATGAAAGAAACTGTGCCTACCTTGGCCTTTTAAGGGAGTATTTTGAGGGGGCCAGGGGGAAAGAGACAGACAGACAAAGGGAGAGAGGGAGACAGAGACAGACGGGGAGACAGAGACAGAGAGATAGAAAAAGAGTCAAAGTCAGAAAGAGACAAAGAGGGAGAGAGGGAGACAGACAGACAGAGACAGGTAGGTAGGCAGACAGAGGGACAGAGACACAGAGACAAAGACTCAGGGAGAGAGAGAGAGAGAGAGAGAGAGAGAGAGAGAGAGAGAGTAAGAAAGAGAGAGAGAGAGAGTGAGAGCTGATCAGAATTGGTAGGCAGGAAGCTTCATTGAAATGAGGCCTGCAGAGCTCACGCAGGAGGTTCCTAGAGACAAGCAGGAACATGGTAAGAGTGAAGTCACAGGAGAGATGCTGCTCGGAGCCTATGGCTGAGGTGCCTGGCTGCCTTGAAGAGAATGGAGCAGAGAGGAGGTGATGAAGGAGGGCAGCACTTGTTCTTTGACAGGGGTGATGCTTTATCTGTTTTAATGAGAGTGAGTAATCTCATCTCGCAACTATTGGATTTCTCTTCCAGCACAGTCTGGGAGAAGAAGCAGAAGGAAAAGGTATTTTTAGAGAAAGGAAGCATCACTTTCTAACCTGACTTTACTAAATGTGTTCGCTCTGCTAGCACCCACCGAAATAAACAAATCTGACAGAAGTAAATTACTCCTTCAGTGACTCCTTCTAAAGGCAGGGCTGATGGTGGGACATAGAGGCCAATAGCCCGACTTCCCTCCACTCTGAATCCAGCATTCCCAGCCAGGAGGCTTCCAATTAGTCCCCAAATCCAGTTGATTCTATGGTCTCGATGTCTCTTATAAGTCCCTTTCTCTCATCTGACACTGCTACTCCCCTGGGACAAGCCCTTGTCACCTCATGCCTGGGCTGTTGAGACAACCCCTTAATGCTAGTTCTTTCTCTCTACAGATATTCTCCTGTTTAATACTGTCTATATCTTGTTTGTATATAGTTGCATGTTGTCTCCCCCAGTATACCTCTTTGTCTGTTGCCCCTGTAAAACAGGTGGTCAGAGATCAGTGAATGGGAAACCTTAGGGTTGAGTGCACAGAAGCTGTGTGTGCTTTGATTGGCTCCCATCAAGGCTTAGGGGGAATCTGTGTTTGTCTAAACTGGCCCCCATTGAGGCTTGAGAGAATTTAGGGGATGCACAAGTTGTGCCTGTCTTGACTGACCCTATTGAGACATAGGGGTAGTTGCCCCTCCTTCTCACTGGTCCCTGCAAGAAGGGTGATTAGGGAATGCTGTAGGAGTTTGTACTCCCATTATCAGCAATCCTTTTCTGAGAAACTAGACTAGAATAAAGTGAGATTATTAACCCCTTCTTAGTGTCTTTCCTGCCTCACCAGATCAAGAGTGAACCTGTGCTAGTAGCCCTCCTGTGTGCTGTGTTTATTTGTCTTACACATATATAGCACATATCTTGCTTTAAGTAATCTGAAACAGGAAAATCTAGATTTACACAGAATAAGTTAGGTATGGCTCCACTAAATTTTGCAAAATAATTTACCATACCATTCCTTGAAATGGCCATCTTGCTATCAAATTTAAAATGATTCCCCAAATCACTGACTTGGAAACCAAATAAGCAACCAAAGGTCAAGGGAAAAAGGTGTAGAAATAAAAGAGGTGGGATGTGATAAGCAAAACATCTTTGAAAACTCTGGTTAGAATTTCTGCAATTAGCAAGTGCATTAAGACTAGTGATTGCTTGAGGACTCCGGGCAGAGCAAGCCTAAGCAATTAGCACTTTAGTGCTAATTGACAATTGCTGACACCTGAGCTTACCGAGATATCGAGAAGAGCATGAAGAGGCTAGCTTCAAAGCAGCATCCTGAGAGCTCAGATAAGTGGCAAGCAGGCCGCTTACTTGGGGGAGTTCTCAGAGTAAACCACAAGGGACTCAAGAATCAAGAGATATGGAAACTCAGGGGAACTACTACATATCCCCAGGGTTGGTGCTATGTTTGCCTTCCTGCCAGAGGCATGTGTCAACTGTGTTTTAAATACAGGTGGTTCTTCCAGCTAGAAGAGGTGAAAGAACTTGAAAAATACCTTTCTGAATTCCTGTTTATTAGAGAGAATGTAGAGGTCCTGGACAAAATTGGGTGGGTGGGGGAGTAACTAAGAAGGAATTTGGGGAGAAAAGAATTCTGTGGATAGGGAGAGAAGTCAAAGCTAGTGTAACTAGTTGCCCTGGGTGGGGGTGGGGTGAGTGGGGAGATGTGATATAGAAAAAAAATGGAGAGGAGAGGAGAAAAAATTTGATATAGGAAAAAAAACAGGTAGAGGGAGAATAAATTCTGAATCACTAGAACTATGTGATAAGTTCGGTTTTTCTTCCAGAGGTTGTATATGAAGACCCACAAGTACTACCATGCATGAGCAAATTTTTACTGGCCTCAGGAGGAAGAGATGCATTATGGTAGTTGATTGTTACCAGTTGAAGGATGTGGAAGTGACTCTTCAGGCTTGATGTGATCTTTTGGAGGGTGTACTGTTTTCTTGAAAACCAAAGACTATGAGGATGCACCAACTTTCCTGATATCTGTGACATACAGGTGAGACCTCTCAGATACAAATCTCTGGATTATCTCAAGGCCAGTGTTCCTCAGGAGTCACACAATCCTGGTAAACTAATCAATTCAGGACCAGCCTTGAATTCTAGTCCCATATGGGTTCACTTAAGCAAGCCAAAACCTTTAATGGATTTCTAGTCACCTAAGGACATAAATGACAAAACCCATACTCAAGGGGGTGCAGAATCAGCTCTGATTGTGAGAGCCCATGTTCCCTGTGAGCATTTACACCTAGGAAATCTTCCTATAAATCAGGGATTGACTAATTCTTATCTGTCTGTATATCTATCTATGTATCTGTCTGTCTGTCTGCCTATCTATCTACCTATTGTTGATCATCCAGACATAAAACAGTGTGAATGATGCAAATTAAATTTAAAACTATGTGAGCATATGTTTTTCCTCCTGGAGGGCCTGGTTGTTCAACATTTATGACCACACCCCACTACTGCTCTCTATAAACACTGCTTGAGCTTAGTTGAAATATAGTAGAAGGCTCAGGGAATGAAATCATCACCAGACTAGCAGCCTGGTTACTGTAGGGTAATAATAATAATAAATAATAACAATTATTATTATTATTAAAACTGGCATTAATATAATACTTTAAGGTTTGCAAAGTGCTCTCCATTCTCTCATCTGTGCCTCTCAACATCCTTGCCCATACTGCTTAGTCTGGTCACCTGTAAAACAGTGGCAATAAATCACATGGTCTTTAAGGTCTTTTCCAGACTCTAAATTTGACAACACATTTTCCCTTGAACCAAAGTCTCGGACTCTTGTGGTACAATGGAAAAGGGTTTGGTGACAGGATAGTACAAAAGCATTGTTCTGTGTTAGAACACAAATTTCCTCAACGTTTTATCCTTTATAACGAAGTATCCATAAATTACTCTACAGGGGCCTGGAGAGAGGGCCAAGGTCCTACATAAGCAGCAGAGAAGTGAATCATAGGCTTGGCAAGCGAGTCACCACCATGCCTCATCTTCTGGATGGATTTGGCAGTTTTCTTAGGGAGCGGCTGCCAGCATAGAATAGCAGGCCCCCTGCACAGGCCAGAGATGACTATTGGAAAGCTGTTCTCCATGGTGGGAACCTTCTATGTCACCCTACTGAGCCTAGTAGAAATAATTCTGATGTCTGACTTGCTGGCTCTGACAAATAACCTGCTGAGATTTACCAACACCAACCAATACTATCCACAACTTCTGGTCATAGGAATATAGTTTAGAGCTGGCAGGGACTTTAAGAAATCATTCAGTCTGAGAGTTCTTAACAGGCCCCTAGGAAGTCTGACTGGATCCACAAACCCCCAAGGGGTCCATGGGTTCAGGGTGTATGTGAACTTGAGTGAAAAAATGGTGTTATCATTTTCAAAAACCTCTCATTGAAACTGAGCATTTCCTTCCATTATGAATGCAGGCAACAAACATTATTCTGAAAAAGGAATCCATAGACTTCAACCTCCTACCCAAGGGGTCCATCACACACACACACACACACACACACACACACACACACACACACACACACACACACACACAGAAACTCTGATTGAGTCTAACCCCCTCGTTTGGCAGAAGAGGAGACGGGAGGTCCAGAGAGGTTAAGTGACTTGCCCAATATCCCAGGGGTCTTGAACCCTGGTCTTCTGACAGGAAACCTAGCCTGCTTTCCATGACACCACAGTGATTCAGGGAGGCAAGAAGGGTGTGATCCAAAGAATCAGAACACCAAGTTCTTAGCGGGTAACCGAAAGACACAAAGACACAGGCAATGCTTTCTTTGCTTCTTCTAGTTGATGGTTGAGACCTTGGGAGAGAAAGGGACATGCAGCAGACTTCATAGATGATGTTAAAAAGATATTGGTTGATGGCTAGAGGTGAAGCACATCTCACAAAGAATGCTATAAATGTATTTGCTAGAGGCTTGACAGTCTGATCAAGAGACATTTAAATTGGAAATGGAGTGGGGGGGGAGAGGAAGGAAGAATATGATGAGATAAAACTGCAAAATCAGATAATATTCAGGCCAACAGGTATGAAAGAGGAATAACAGTGAAGGAGGCACTCAGTCATTCACAAGAGGGAAAGCCAAAGAAGAAGAGCCAGGATGGTTCTGGTAACCTCAGATCGTCTTTCAGGAATGTATAGCATGGTGTGATAGATGGAGAGCTGGCCTCAAGCCATGAATATCTGCATGGAAGTCCTGGCCTTGGACCCTGGAAAATCACTTAGTCTCTTGGTGCTCTCAGGAAACTTCCTAAGACAAGTGGCAAAGCAGGTGACACTTGGCACTGGTATAGAGAATTCTTCGCTATAAATCCCTACCTGACCCAATGAAGTTGAATGTCTGGCAAAGCACATTTGTGTGTATACATATATATGTGTGTGTATATGTGTATATATACAATATACATATACACATATATGTGATACACACATACATATACAATGCACAAAAGTAGAAAAAAACAATATGGTTAGAGAGAGAAGACAATGACTTTGTCCCCTGGTTTTAGCTTTGTCTTGGTGCTTTTTTTCCACCTGCTTATCTACATTGGTAAATGAAACAAGTTTGAAGTTGAAAAACTGGGGGACCCTGAACCCCATAGCCCTTTGGTAGTTATTGAGTGAATATCTTTCTTGTGGTTAATGATGTGGCATAGTTGAGGATTCACAGATTAAAATGAAGAGATTTAGGGAATGCTCACCATAAACCAGGGTGAGGATTCTGAAAGAGGGATCCTAATCCTAGGACCAAGATATTTAGTCCAAAGACAAACCAGATTAAATTACTGAGATATTTGGTTGGAAGTATTTTCGTTTTTTGTTTCTAAAGGGATTGGCACCTGGGTCTGAGCATTCCATACTGGAGATGAGCCTTTGAAATCACTGATAGTGCTATTAAAGGTTACTCCTTAAAGATTCAGGAAGGTTCCATGCACCTCCTTTGAGGGTGACTGCTTTCCTGAAAGAGCAATTTAAAAGTCTCTAGACTTTGAGCTGAAAGAAAACTGCAGAGTCCCTCCTTATGAGGAAGAGCTAGGTAATGATATTAGCTGGAGCCAGAAACTAGAATCAGAGAGAAGCATTATAACTGTGTATCCAGTGGAGACCCCTCCCCACCCATGACTGGTGACCCAGTGTTCAGTGAAAGAACATTTGGCAGAGACTCTGAGTAAAAACAGACACAAGTAGGGGAAAAGGTCCAGCAAGATTAGTATGATGATATTAAATACTAGGATACATCAATAATTCTGAAAAGTTAAACTTACAGGTTGTCCCTTCAAACATGTTTCTTGGACATTTGTTTGTCCTACTTGTGTTGCCCTCCACATGTGTGCCCTGATCATTCAGTTTTCACCTGTCTGACCTTCAGGTTTATTCCCCTTCTGTGTCTAACCTTCCCACTGATAGTGTATGTATTTATGGCAGAATGAGCCACAGATTTATTGGGGAAATGTTTTATTGCTCCTACTCTTACTATGCCGCATCAGTAAATGCCATTACTTTCACTAATTGTGTCCTCTGGCTGACTGTTAAAGGAGAACACCTTAGTGGGGGCTCATGAGTTACCCTTTATAGTGATTGCTGACCCATGGAGTACCTTGCAGTTTGTGTGACCTTCCTTGATTTGCTGTCTCTGACAGAAAACCTGCTGAGACAGGGCAGCTAGGTGGTGCAATGAAAAGAGCACCAGCCCTGGAGCCAGGAAGACCTGAGTTCAGATGTGACCTCAGACACTTGACACACTTACTGTGTGACTTTGGGGCAAGTCACTTAGCCCCAATTGCCCTCCAAAAAGCAAAAAAAAAACCCAACCAAACAAAAAAAAAACCCAAAACCTGCTGAGACTTACCAAAACCAACCAGGCAGAATTCACCACTGCTGGTCATAGCACCATAGATTTATTGCTGATAGGGATCATTGAAATTATTTAGGATAAGAATTCTTATCCTGGGGTGCATAGATAGATTTCAGGGAGTGTGAACTTGGGAGGGAAAAATTGCATCTTCTCTGAGGGACATGTATTGTGAACTGAAGAATGCTCCCCAGTTGCTGTTGCTGTTGCTGTTGTTACTCGTCTTTCATTTTTAAAGAGGACCAATGACATCACAGGGTGAAGTCTTGACCTGTGTGTGAATTGGATTTAAATGAGGCAGAGTTAACCTTACTCTCACTGAACTTGGCTTAGAGAAGGAATGACATAAATTCTAAACTGGGTATCTTGACACACAGAAGCGTAGGGGGAATGGGGATAAGAGGCGGGATGATGGAGGGGAGGGCAGAGTGGGGGGGAGAGTCAATGAAAGTACACATTTCTGTAGAGGGACAGGGACAGGGTAGAGAGTGGAATGGGAAGGGGGGCGAGATAGGAAGGAGGGACATGTAATCAGTCTCTCACAATGTGCCCACTGTGGAAAGGTTCTGTGTAATTACATATGTACAGCCTGTATTTGATTGCTTGTTCTTCCAGTGGGGGTGGGTGGCGAGGGAGGAGGAGAAAGAATCTAGAATCTAAAGTTCTATAATCAAATGTTAAAAATATATATGGATGTATATATATTATATGTATATATACAATTATTATTGTTATTATTATTATTATTAGCTACATCCAACTGGAACTTAAGATACACAGGCACTGTGGTAGGGAGATCCATCCTGCGCTACCGGAAAGTCAGAGGGGCGATGGGGGAGGACATAGGAGAGAATAGATTGGGGGAGGGGTTATACAATGAGATGGCTGTTTTGGGGTGGTGGGTAGGGGAAGGTTGGGGAGAAAATTTGTAATTCAAAATCTCGTGGAAAGGAATAATGTAAACTAAAATAAATAAAAGTCTAAATTATAAAAAAAAAATGAGGCAGAGTTGCTCAAAGTCATTGGCCTTACTCCTTCCTGAGTAATCAGAGTCCAGTGGCAAGACAAAAGTCAGGATGATTGGCAAGATGTCCCAGAATACAGGGGATGACCTTGGTGTCTTTGATGTCTGAGTAAGCTCTAAGTGTTCCCGCCTTCATGGCCATTGGAACAAATTGTTCTCATTCACTTATTCCACTGGTGGAAGTCTTCACATGCTTGGGGCAGACATCCCCCTCACTCACCAACAGGTTTAAGACCAACTGGTTACCTTTAGCATGGTTTAGCCCATCTGTTGAGACAATTTTACTGGGGTATGGCCATGCTCATGCTACAGCTTCTTGAAACCACAGGTGCTACATACAGGTAGGTACACAGGGTTTTCAACACAGAGGTAAATATGACTTCAGCTGAGACTTGGTGGAATGGAACTGTAGGCTGAAATATGTCAATAGGAGGATGTGTTTTATTTAAAAGAGCCATTTCTGGTTTTAAAAAAAAGAATGGCTGAATATCACCATGTGTCAAGAAGATTTTTTTCTGTGTCACAATCTATGAACTGAAGAAGTTGAAAGCATTTGGGTGAAGATGAAAAGAGATAGAAATGCAAGCTATTTATTTTTTGGCATATTCCACAAATTCCCTACCCTTAACTCCTCCTTCCCCTCCTCACCCAACTAGATGGAACATATAGATGGTACTTTCATCATATAGATTATGGAACTGGCAGAAAGAAAGTGTATGATTGTGATGGGAGACTTCCAACTATCTAGACATATATTGAAAGCTTTTCTCCACTGAATGTATAGGACCTGATACAATCTTGAGATATCTTGCAGACAATTTCATCTCTCCATAGAGGAATTTATATTCTAAATCTAATTCCATCTGTAAAAGAACTGGTTGGTAATGTGGAAGCAATGAGGGCTTCAGGAGAAAGTAACCACACCGTCTTAGTGTTTGTGATAGCCAAAGAAGGGAACTCTTGGCATAGTCAAATTTTGGGAGAAGCAGTTTTTAAGAAAACAGATTTCAAAAAAGGCCAAGTAATGAAAGGTCTAATTCCATGGACTGACTTTAAAAAGTTAAAAAGCACAAGCACATTCTCAAAAATGAAATTTAATCTATGTAATTTTGAATAATCCCAACGGGAAAAAAGGGCACTGAGGTAGCAACATAAAGAATTCTATAATGAGCTCATCAAAAAAGAAAGGTATAAAAACTAAGGGGGAGAATATAACTAAGGATAAACATAAATAAGAATGGACCAAACGTAAGTAGTTTCAACAGCACTTAAGTTAATCATTTAACTAACATTTACTAAATGCCTTGATGTCATGGTCATTTTATAGTCTTATAATCTACTGGTGAAAAAATGCTGATTATGACAAAAAGAACTTTTTAATGTTGTATTCTGAGCAAGCATGCAGAGTCCATGACTCCCCTCCTCATGAAAGGCCCTTGAGATTTCTTCCAAAACAGCCAGAGAATTTCTAGGTTTGCTTCAGAAAGAAGTGGTCAGTTCAGACATTTCTGAACTGATATGGCAAGACAGCCCTCCCTCTATTCCCTATGAGCTAGGTACTGTCTAGGTCCTATGATCTTTGACTACCTAGGTCCCCTGACTCTGACATGGGTGCATCCAAGAGAATAGGGAAGGTTTCAGAATATGTTAGTAAGAATAGAGCTGTCACTGACCTAGAGACACAAATCTATCAGTGGCCAAATATTTTGGCCACTCTTTGTGACCAATACTTCAGTTCTAGCACAACCTAGTACACAAGACTTCTTCAGGAACAAACACCGTGCAGGGGAACACAAAAATAAACACTCAGAACAAGCCACCCAGTGACGACATACTCTTATGGCTGTGCTGTTCTGCCAAGAAGATTTGGTTCTTCATGTCCAACTAGTCCAGAAAGCAGGAGGATAATTTGCCAAGCTAAACCATCAGTTCAGAGCTTCATTGGCTAGTATTACCAAAACTAGGGATGCATTTAAAATTGACCAGTTGACCAGCTTGTCTTTCTTCTCTTGGTTCAGCTGGTGGCATTCCAGTGAGACACAATGTGGTAAGGGTAGAGGGCATGGGTTCTCTCATTTGAGGCCAACATGTAGCCTGTGAATACAGACTCAGTACCTCAGGGTTTATTTGTGAAGATGACTTTTTGAGTTTCAAAAAGTTAGTAGAGGAACCACCAGGAGGTCGAGGAATTGAGGCCAGGCCAAGTTTTTCAGCCAACTGAAAGCCCTAAAAAGTGACCTTTAAGACCCAGACCAGCAATAGCTGGGTTAAGAGACAAGGGCTCTATCAAGTCATTGGGAGCAATTCTATGGAAAAACTGTGCTAACTCTGAGCCTACTCTCCCCAGAGACTGAGGCAGTGTAGGAAAGAGTGTGCCCCTCCTGTGTTGAGGGGGAAATGTTTATCCTATTCTGGATATATCTTTGAAGTAATTATCTCCTTTAGGCAGCTAGGTGGTACAGTGGGTAGAGTGCTAGCCCTGGAGTTTGGAAGATCTGAGTTCAAATTCAGCCTTAGGCATTTACCACCTGTGTCATTTAACTTTTGTTTGCTTCAGTCTCCTTAGCTATGAAATGAGAGTGATGATAGCACCTCCCTTGCAGTGTTGTTGTGGGGATCATATGAGAGAGTATTTGTAAATCATTTCGCGCAGTGTCTGGCACATAGTAGGTGCTGTATACATTTTTATTATAAAATTATTATTGTAAAAGCTAACTGATGTTAAATTGAAGCCAGTGGTGGCTAGCAGTGAGGGCATTTGAATGGGGGCTTGAATTTGTGGCAATAAGGATTCCTCAACTCTTCACAGGTACCCTGAAGGAGAAATGGAGCCAACTTGGCTCTGGGGGAGAGAGGCTAGAGTACTCCCTCCATAAGTGGGAAGATTCTAACCCAGATCCTTTCATTCTAGGGTCAGGATTTTTTTTCCATTGTATCAAGTTGCTACTTCAAACTATGGGACCGGAACAAAAAAGAAAAATCTAACTAGGCTTTCATCATGTTATGGAAACTCCTTGTGGAAAAGGGCAACATGGACAAGAATTGCACAAGATTAAAAAAAAATGTGGCTGAGCTGCAGCTTTCCCTGTTAGAGGGAGATATATCCATCAAAATAGCTCTGTTAGCCAAGGGTACAGCCTGGCTTTTCCCACAATGCTTAGGAAGTATCTTCCTGATTAGGAAGCTCACTAGGGCGCAGGGAGAAGGAGGGACTATTAACTCAAGTGTCTAAGGGCTGATGAACCAGCCAGGGCTGGGGAAGCTAGCACACCTGATTCAGCTATGCCCAGGGAGCAGCCCACACAGTTGTGGGAGGGTGTGAGTTACAGCTTCTCAAATCTGGGGGCTTACTCAAGAACATTTCAAAATGTCTCCAGGCCCGCATGCAGGGTGAGGTGTGGCTAAGTACCAGGAAGAGACAGGGAAGTGACAGGGCCAGAGGAGGTTCAGAAGTACCCGGGCATGACTCGGCTTCTGTTAGATTTCCCAGGGAAAACAAACTCTACCCAGCTCCAGAGAAACATGTTTCCCATAGGTGAGAGGAGGGCTCACGGCTCCAGTAGGCATTTGCTAGACTGCACAAACCTTTCTTTACTCCACTGCAGTCCAGGCTTTCTGGGATCCCATGGATGCACCACTCATTTCCATACGTCTGTGTTCTCAACAGCAATAATGTGTCGGGTGGGAAATTGCCTGTGTTAATGCAGTTTGCCTCTCTCTGTTACAACGTAGACGTCTGAGCCCCAGCAAAGCAATCTAGAGTGCACCAGCTGTGGATGGAAAAACAAGTGAGGAATCGAGGATGAAGGAGAGAGTGACTCTTCTCTGTCCTCCTTAAAGCACCACTTCTAACATTAATAGCAGTCTTTTACATGGCGCTTTATATATTTCAAAGGACCCTTTACATGCATTTTCTCATGACAAGTTCACGAGGTATTGTCCTTAGTATTATTAATAATTATCCCCATTTTACAGAGGAAAACATTGAGGCTCAGAGAAGAAGTGACTTACCCATGGCCACATGGCTAATTTCAGAAGTAAGATTCAAACCCTTCCCTCTCATTTCTTCCACTACTTTGACCTTTCATTCCAATTCTAAATGTTGTTCAGTTATTTCTTCATTTGAGGTTTTCTTGGCAAACATTGGAGTAGTTTGCCGTTCTCTTCTCCAACTCATTTTTACAGATGAGGAAACTGAGGCAAAGAGGGTTAAAGTGACTTGCCCAGGGTCACATAGCTAGTTAGTATCTGAGGTCAGATTTGAACTCTGGTTCTCCTGACTCCAGGCCTGGTGCTCTACTCACTGTGCCACCTAGCTGCCCGTTTCTAGGTAGAGAAGACAAAAGAGAAGGCTATTGTGTTTGACCTGTGGATGGCACCAAGCTGCTAGGGATAGGCAAAGACTCTGAATCTAGAAAGAACTTGACAAGTTTAATAATAATTATAAATGCTAGTGTTTATATAGTGCTTTACATATGTTATCTTATTTCATCCTCACAACTTTGTGAGGTGGATGTTATCATTGTCATGATACAGATAAGGAAACTGAGGCTGACAGAGTTAAGTGACTTGCCCAGCGTAACACAGTTAGTATATATGTCTGAGGCAGGGTTTGAACTTAGATCTTCCTGACTCCAAGGAGGTAGCTGGGTGGCTCAATGGAAAGAGATCTGGGCCTGGAGTCAGGAATACCTGAGTTCAAATCTGGCCTAAGATACTAACTGTGTGACCCTGGAGAAGTCAATTAACTTCTGCTTGTCTTAATCTACCACAGAAGGAAATGGCAAACCACTCCAGCATCTTTGCCAAGAAAACCCCACGATCAGTACGGTCCACAGGGTCCTGAAGAGTTGGACACAACAACATGACTGAACGCCAACAAATGTAGGTAATAATTAGCTGAGCTGGGAGTCAAATTCAAGCCCCTTCACTCTACGTCCAGAACTCTCTCCACTGGGCCATACTGCTTGTAAATTCCTCTATATCCAGGCAGGGGCTGGTACAGTGGATAGAGCATCGGGTCTGTAGCCAAGAAGATCTGACTTCAACTCTGGCCTCTGACACTTACTAGCTGTGTGACTGGGCATATCACTTAACCCCTATTTGCCCCAGTTCCTCATCTGTAAAATGGAAAAACACTGGAGAAGGCAATGGCAAACCACTCCAGTATCTTTGCCAAGAAAAGCCCAAAGTCCATGGGGTATATAGAGCTAGACACGGCTGAACAGCTGAACAACAACAAAGTCCTGACTCCAAGATTAGGATTCTGTGCTCTAGACACAGAGTATGTGACCTGCAACACTCCTGAGAGCAGCCCAAACTAGATTAAAATATCATTGGGAAAAATTTAACTAAACAAAAAATACAATAAAACATAGATAATGTCAGTATATAGTTTTCTAACTTAATATATGGCTTGCAAGGATCCTTAGATACAGTTTAGTGGTCCCAGTTCCTATACACACACTCTCACACACGTAGCCAATTCTAATGAGATGAAATTCAGTTGGGATACATCTGAGTTCACAAAGTCTCCTTCATAAGCACAAGATGACGGAGGCCTGTGTAGACATTAGTTTGTGGCTAAGAAGATATGGGGTTTTAGTGGACTTCGAGCTCAGTGTAAGCTCCATGTAATCATTTAGTCAACAAGCATTTTTTTAAGTGCCTGCTATTGGCCAGACGCAATACTAAGAACTAGGGATAAAGAAAGACAAAACAACAAAGAAAGTTAAAAAACAATCATTGTCTACAAGGAACTCGCGGTTTAATGGGGGAGATAACATGCAAACAGCTATGTCCAAGCAATACGCAGACAGGACAGACTGGAGAAAATCAATAGTCACTAATGTGATATGATAGCCAACAAGAATGCTATTGTCTTGGGCTGCATTAAGGAAAGTCCAATGTATTCACTGGACCAGGGCAGCTAGGTGGCACAATGAATGCAGTGACATGCCTGAAGTCAGATCTTCCTAGACTCATCTTCTGAGTTCAAATACAGCCTTAGACACTTAGCTGTAGGACCCTGGGCAAGTCACTTAACCCTGTTTGCCTCAGTTTCCTCATCTGTAAAATGAGCTGTAGAAGGAAATGGCAAACCACCCCAGTATCTTTGCCAAGAAATAGGGGCACAAAGAGTTGAACATAAATAAAACAACTGAACAACGATACTCATACTATATTTTGATTATACTTTTTCAATTATTGAGCATTTATTTCCTCACTCTGAACCCCTATGTGAAAAACAAAAACAAAATCCTTATATGACACACGAACAGCTGAGTTCCCACATTAGCCATGTCCAAAATTATATGCTGTGTCTATGTATTAACTCCATCATTTCTTTCTGGAGTTACATAACATCACGGCCCTGGAATGACAGCTGCTCATTGCATTGGTCAAAAGTCTTGTCTTTCATAGTTATTTGTCTTCACAATATTTTTTTTTATTAGTTGCATAAATTCCTTGCTTTGTATCAGTTCGTACAAATCTTCCCAGGTTTCTCTGAGTCTCTTTTGTCATCTCTTATGGCATTATACTCCATTATGTAATAGCTAGCATTTATGTAGCACTTTTAGTTTTTAAAAAGATACAGACTATCACAGATATCGTCACATTTGAGCCTCACAACAGCTCTGGGAGGGGGTTTTATCCATATTTTACAGATGAGGAAACTGAGGCAGAAAGCGATTAAGTGACTTGCCTAGGTTCACACAGCTAGCAAGTGTTTGAGGCTGACTTTGAATTGAGGTCTTCCTGAATCTAGATCCAGAGCTCTAGCCACTGTACTACCTCTGGCTGGTGCACATTACATTCATATATCATACTTTTTTAAAGCCTATCAATTTTTCTTTTTTTTTTTTAAATTTATTTTTTCTTCAGGTCTACATTCCCTCCCTTCCAAAAACAAATTCCTCATGGTGGCTAGGTGGTGCAGTGAATAGAGCATCGGCCGTGGTGTCAGGAGGACCTGAGTTCAAATCCAGCCAATTGATGGACACCCTCTCAGTTTTTCATCTTTTTTTTTGCCACTGCAGAAAGAGCTGCTACAAATATTTCTATACATATGGTTACTTTTTTCTTTCTTTGGATTTTTTGAGGTACAGGCCTAGTAATGGAATCACAATGTCAAAGGTTACATACAGTTTAATGACTTTTGGTGTCTAGTTCCAAATAGCTTCCCAGAATGGCTGAATTTATTCACATCTCCATCAACAGAACGTTAATACATCTCTTCCTGTAGCCTCTTCGGCATTTGTCATTTTCCCTTTTTTGTCATCTTTGCCAATCTGATGGTTTGAGGTAGAACCTCAGAGTCGGCTTTAATTTGTATTTCTCTAATTAACAGTAATTTGAAATAGTTTTTGGTATCACATTTAAAAAAGACATTGAGAGACTCAACAGTGTACAAAGGAATGTACAAATCAGGATGGTGAAGGACATTAAATTCCGAACATATGAGGATTAATAAGCAAGTCTTTATTTTTTTTCTATTTCATTTTCAGGAGAGGTATTTTGGAAATTGGAAAATATATCCAAATATAAGCCGGAGTAAATTTAGAATTCATAGCTCTATCTTTTTTTTTTTTATAAATACAATCACTTAAACTTTCTGGTTCAAAGAATGAATATGAGGACCTTGGATTGATTTATTTGGAATATTAGTTTTTCCAAAAATACCTACCAAACTATAGATTTCAGGAGGAAATTCTTGTTATAAAATGAGTATTTTCATTTTTGTAATAACTATTAAGAAAAACAGCAAGTTTGTCAAAGTACTTTGCCACAAGAAAATGAGTATTTCAAAACAGTATAGAAGGTCCCTATGCTTTGCCGTTATATTGTCATATCATTTTGGCAAAGGCCTTCCTGTTAATGGACAGTTGTGGTTTTTTTTAACCAAGTGGATTATTCTTGTAATGACTTAAAAAACCATATGTCCCTTCTCACTGATACTTTCTTGATATAAGTGATTTTAATTGGTAAAGTCTGCTATGTATCCAAATTGTACAAGGAGCCACATTTTCATTTTAAAATTCATTAATTATTTTGAAATTTTATCTTACCTTGTAACTGTCATTAATAGGTTTGTGAAGTAATGAGTGTTTTCTGAATTAGTTCCAACAATACATCATACACAAGTAAATGAGCATGACTAACTACATTTGTTGCTTCATCCATGTGCAATGCAAACTAAAAAGAGTTTACTTTTTAAGTTAATTGATCTCAAGTTGTCTTCCAACAAATGAGCAGTTCTCTTCGCCATCGTATCTCCTGCAAGTGAAACCATTTGAAATTTCTTTGCATAGAATTTGCAAAGTATCATTCTATAATACCAATAGGTGCAGGTAGCAATAACATATTTCAAATCAAATTAAGCTATTTACACTTAGCAATTCCATAAACAATCTTATATGATGCAAGAAATCCTTCTAATGTAACAGTTATGGTTTTTTCTGAAAGCTTGTTATTTTGATGAAAATGAAGACTACAGTGAAATATGCGAAGGCTTATATGAAGTAATGAGAAGCAAGTAAGTACCATGAAAACAACATATACAATAACTACAAAAATGAAAAAAAGGGGGGAAAAAGGAAAATGAATTCTGTGTAACTAACAACCAAACTGGGTTCTAAAGAAGAAATAGAAGAATGTATTTCCCTCTCTTTTTAGAAAAGGTAGAGGACTATGGGTATAGAGCACTATATGTATTATCAGACTTGGTTTCTGCATTGGTTGGTTTTTCTGGCCTTCTTTCCTCTCTTTTTTTTCTTTATAAGGAATTGCTTTCTGGATAGGGGAGCAAGGAGGAATAAATTGGCAAATGAAGATATCAAAATATATCAACAAAGATATTTTTAAGAAAAAAATTTAAAACATTTAATTTTCTCAGGAAAATTTGTATTGTTTAACCAACATATTATGCACACACACACACACACACACACACACACACACACACACACACACCTTTTTGTAAAAGAAAATTTCATTTTTTTAGACCCTCTCAATTTTTATTATTTTTTAAATTTATTTTTTCTTCAGGTCTATATTCCCTCCCTTCCAAAAACACATTCCTCAGGGCAGCTAGGTGGTGCAATGAATAGAGCATCGGCCCTGGTGTCAGGAGGACCTGAGTTCAAATCCAGCCTCAAAGAACTAGCCATGTGACGTTGGGCAAGTCACTTATCCCCAATTGCCTTACCTTCCCCCTCCAAAAAAGGCAAAAAACAAACAAACACAAATTCCTCCGTTGGCCATGTTTAGAAAAAAGTCTCAATCTATACAATGATTCCATCACCTCTTTATCTGGAGGTAAGAAGCATACTTTATTACAAGTCCTCTGGATTTTTGATTGGTTGTTATGTTGGTAACAATTCCTATCTTTCAAAGTTGTTTTATGTTTACAACGTTGTTACTGTACAAATCGTTCTCTCAGTTCTGCTCACTTCTCTTTACATCCATTTATACAAATCTTCTTATGTTTCTCTACAGCCATTCCCATCCTCATTTCTTATAGCACAGTGGTATTCCATTCCACTAATATACCCTAACTTGTTTAGCCATTCCCAGATTAATTCCTCCCCCCCCCCCAGTTTCCAATTCTTTGCCACTACAAAAAACTGCTACAAATATTTTTGTATATGTGTCTGTTTCCTCTTTCTTTGATCTCTTTGGACTATAAACCCAGTAGCAGTATCACTGGGTCAAAGGGTATGCACAGTTTAGAGACTTTTGTGGGACAATTTCAAGTTGCTTTCCAGAGTGACTGGACCAATTCACAGATTCACCAACAGTGCTTTAAGACGCCTGATTTCTCAGAGCCCCTTCAGCATCTGTAATTTTCCTTTTTTGTAAACTTTGCCAATCTTACATGTGAGAAGTGGTACTTCAGAGTTTTTGAAATTTGCATTTCTCTAATTATTAGTAATTTAGGGCATTTTATATGACTATTTATACCTTAAATTTCTTCTTCTGAAAACTACCTATTCATATCTTTCAACCATTTATCATTTGGAAAATGGCTGTTGTTCTTATAAATTTGAATTTACTCTCATTAGAAATGAGACCTTTTCAGAGTCTTGCTGCAAAAATTTTCGCCCCAGTATCCTGTTTCTCTTCTGATTTTAGCTGAGTTGGTCTTATTTCTGCTTGTATACTTTCAAGATATTTACATTTTTAAGATTTTGATGCTATCTACAACTTAAACATTTATAAAAAGCAAACATATCAGTCTTTCCATTAGTAATAGTACTTGTGAATTCCAATGATAAATATAGTGACTTTCATTTTTTCTGGATTTGAATTTTTTTTAACTTAATGTTTCTATATTTTCACTACCTAGAAATTATCTAATTGGTTTCTCTTGTATCAGTTTCAGTTGCTCAAGTGAATTTTCTCTTCATAAGAGAGCAATGTATTTATCTATAACAAAAGGATATAATCCTACCTATTAAAAATTAGAGGTTAAGTAAATTACATTTAAACTAAATAGTTGAAAATTTCAAATGATTATGAATGCTATTGTTTTTTTCCATTTTTAAAAAGTTACAAGTTGGTTTAGTGTGTGTTTCTTTTTAGCGGTACGTGTGGTGAACCAGCTTATCATGTTGTATTTACCTGAATGAATGACATTGAGAACTATGACAGATATCTTGTCATTCTACTCTCAAAGCCAATTGGTATGGGACTCTCTCCTCATTGTTAGAACTCAATGCCTTAAGCCTGGGTGAGGGCATCAGAGTTACACATGGAATTATTCAGAAGAAAGGGTAGAATTCTACTCTCTTTGAACCTGTTTTGAGTCTCTCCTCAGGTGTCATTAAGAATTTCAGACTTTCGGTTTCAAGAAAGCAGACGATCCAAAACTCTACTTCAGGTTGCTGAAGGGAAAATAAGAATCGAGGAAGAAGCCAACATGAGAAGAGCTGGCGGTCTCCATCATGCCCCCACTCTAGCTTGCTACACTAGAGACTTTGGGGAAATTTCTCCTTAGGTGAGATCTGGAACTCTCTTGTTTGGGTCAGGTTACCTTATTGCCAATGGGAGAGCTTCTTCAATCTGTATTGTCTGGGATGTATTCTCCTATGCATACCTTCTCTGATTTCTGTTTCGCTACTGACTGGATAAATGGGTTTCTTTGCTACTGCTATATGTGTTCATTGTAGAACTGGTATTTGGTAGGAAAGGAGTCAAACCTTAGATATAAAGCTTGGGTCCTCCTTTCCCCAGTGGGCAACAATGATCAGAAATTTATCTTGTGCCTGATAACATATCCCCTGGATGAATAATATTTAAGGGAGCTAATTCTAGCCTGCTACCCTCTCCCTCTCAGGAGAGTAGAGTGGTCAAATTTCTGGTCCCAACCTTATACTCCCCCTCCTAAAGTCTCCCTTGGAGAAGGGTGGATAGAGAAAAGGCTAGCGACCCTTTGAGCCACACAATGACACTGCCATGCTACATGTAAGGGTACAGCCCTTAATACAATGGTACTTTTAATTTCCACACAAAGAGTATTTCACTTGACTCAACTCAGCTGTGGCAGTAACCCATGCCCAGTGATGGGCATGTGGCAGATCATACCCAAATTAAGATGTGGAGTTTCAACATGTGCCAACTCAAATTTGACTTTGTTTGCACATGCCAAATAACAAATAATCATTATGCTTGTATTCATTGTCAGTTGGCCTATTAGTCTTGCTTTTGCTGACTTTGATCTGAACTTTGTTTTCATTGAAAAAAAGTGATTGTATTTATGTGAGAATTGTACTGAAAATGCCAAATATTTCTGGTCAGTGCTTCAGCTGGCCGTCTGTGAGGGGGTAAATCCTCACCCCCACAGACTGGGAAATTCTCTGTTAGGAGAGGACAGGAGTTGAGAGTGAAACTGGGTTAGAAGGAGAGGGAGAATGTAATAACAACAGTAGCAACAAACATTTACATAATGCTTACCATGCACCAGGCACTGTGCTAAGTGCTTCACAGTGATCTCATTTGATCCTCACAACCACCCTGGGAAGTGAGTGCTATTATTAGACCCATTTTGCAGATGAGGAAACCAAGGGCTGGAAGTGGGAATTGATTCACTAAAGATCACATAAGTGGTAAATGACAGAGCCAGGATCAAACCTGGGTCCTCTGATTCAGTTTGTACATGATGATGTGTTTGCCTTCTATCCCATTCCACATGCTCAGATTACTGTTGGGGAAGGGAAGGAAAAGGGAAGAACTCAGTTCTGTTATTTTATTGGTGTATAAAGAACTCCTGGTGTGGAATCCCCTTCGACCCATATAAATCAGCAACTCCTCAGTCACTTACAGTCAACAGAGAGTTTCCTGGAGGCGTGACGGGTTAAATGACTTGCTTGTGGTGCCACAGTAAGTGTTTCTCAAAAGACTCAACCCCAGGTCTTCTGATATTCAAAGCTGGTCCTCTATCCACTACACCATTATACCTTAACCATATTAAAAAACCCCAGGGGCAGCTAGGTGGCACAGTAAATAGAGCACTGGTCCTGGAGTCAGGAGGACCAGAGTTCAAATCCAGCCTCAGACACTTGACACACTTACTAATGGTGGGACCTCGGGTAACTCATTTAACCCCAATTGCCTTGTCTTTCCCCCTCCAAAAAACAAACAAACAACAAATCCTAACACATCCCAGTATCTCAAAACAATTGTTACTAAATCCTAAAAAAGCTTTATTAATAGTTCCCATGGATAGAATTCTAACATGTAAACATTTTTATCATGTATCTTTCTCAGCATTTGTTAGCATCTGGCACTTAGATGGTACTTGCTGTTGAGGGCAGTTACTGGGGAAATGGTATAATCATCTTTGTTGTTCAAGTCATTTTAGTTGTATCTGACTTTTCATGACCCTATTTGGGGCTTTTTGTCAAATATACTGGAGTGGTTTGCCATTTCCTTCTGCAGCTCATTTTATAGGTAAGGAAACTGAGGCAAGCAGCATTGAGTGACTTGTTCAGGGTCATACAGCTAGTAAGAATCTAAGGCCAAATTTGAACTCAGGAAGATAAGTCTTTCTCACTCCAGGCCTGGCAGTCTATCAACTGCACCACTTAGCTGCCTAGTATCATAAGTGTCCTTTGCAGTTTTGCAGGAAGAGGGTAGTTGAAGTAGATTTCAAAGTAGTTTTCAAAAAGGGAAGACAGTGGAAGTTCTTTAAGCCATAAAATTGGAGACCTTAACTTCAATTCCTGGCAAAATTCTACCACATGTTATTTAAGGAATTATTTATGAGCATTGAGAAAGAAAAGCAGTGATCACTAACACAAAACAAGGGTTCACTAGGTAAAAATAATGTCCTTTTTAAAAAAAATGGTTTTTGTCCTATTTCTTTTTTTTTTTAACAGTTATTAGATTAGGGGAATTAGACAAAGTTATTAGAAACTATCAAAATTATTAGTGGAATGCTTTAACCATAGTAAACTTTAATTTTAATTTTAATTTTTTTTTGCTTTTTTGGGGGGGCAATTGGGGGTTAAGTGACTTGCCCAAGGTCACATGGTTAGTTTTTGTGTTAAGTGTCTGAGACCAGATCTGAACTCAGGTCCTCCTGACTCCAGGGCCAGAGTTCTATTCATTGCACCACTTAGCTGCCCCCTAAACTTTAATTTTTAATCAAGAAATGTGACATCTCTCATAACAGCCTTGTAGAAATAAGGTAGAAAAATTTATATTTGATGATGGTATATTTAGTTGTATTTGGGACTAACCGAATGACTGGGATCATAGACAAACCTAGAAGTTATTTAATCCAATTTTTTTTCCTTTATAAGTGAGAAAACTGAAGGAAGTTAAGTGACTTTTCCAAGGTCACATAGGACTGGGATTTGAACCCCAGTTTTCTGACTTGATAGCTGCTGTTTCTTCACCTTTAAAATGAAAGATTTGAACTAGATGATCTCTAAGCCCTCTTCCAACTCCAATTTTGTGATTGTATGCCTTCAGTACAAAATCAATGTTAGCCTGCAGGGAGGGCTCTAGTGTGCCCTGTAGATCTGTTTCAGACTCATTTCTATTTAACATTTTTCTGTCACTTATTTGGATGAAAGTAGAAATGGCATGGTTAGTGAATCTGCTGTGACATGAAGCTGGGCAGGACAGCTAACAAATTTGGTGATAAAATGAGGATCCAGGCTGGAATGATGGGCCAAAGCCAAGAAGTTAAAACTCAATAGGAATAATTATAAAGTCTTCCACATGGGTTCAAAAAAAAATCAACTGCCCAAATAGAGAATAGGCCAGATGAGGCTAAATGATAATTCTGGTGAAAATGACCTTGGAGAATTTTATTGGGCTTTGTCACACATAGCAGACATACAAGCCAATGCCATCTTGGGCTGAGTTAACAGAAGCTTAGTGTATGAAAGAGGCAGCATGTGGCACTGTAATGCACAGAGCTCTGGAGCTGGAGTCGAGAAGACTCATCTTCATGGGTTCAAATCTAGCCTCAGACACTTCCTAGCTGTGTGACGCTGGGCAAGTCACTTAACCCTGTTGGCCTCAGTTTCCTCACCTGGAAAATGGCCTGGAGAAGGAAATGGCAAACCACAACAATATCTTTCCTAAGAAAACCCCAAATGGGGTCCTGAAGAATGGGACATAACTAAAATGACTCAACAAAAGCAAAAGCCTAAAACAACTGGGGATATTTCCCTTGGGGGGAAAAAAAAGACTTGGTGTATGCATAATACGTATGCTTTCCAGTACTTAAAAGAATGTCACATGGGTAGGGGCTTTGATGTGTTTTTCATGACCCTCAAGGGAAAAACTAATAATAATGGGTAGAATTATCATTTTTACAGCGGAAAAAAAATCGTTGACTTTGGAATCAGAGCATCTGAGTTCATATTTCCACTTCATATTCCATATTTCCTGTGTGATATGGGACAAATCACTTAATGTACTCTCAGTTTCCTCGTCTGTAAAACGAAAGATATTGGACCAAATGGCTTCTAGCTTTCCCTTCAGACTGAGATCTGTGATACTAACTAGCAGATCCTCAGCAATGTGACTTCTGACAGTGAGGATTCCTCAGCACAAGCACTTGAGAGCTTAAGGAAGGGCTCAGAAGGTTCTCTGAAGAGCTTGGCCACTGTCGACCTTATAATAGAATGTCACCATTGCCCAGCCCCTTAGCATATTTTGCACCTTCAGATTTCTAGCATTTGGAATACAGACCACTGCATAAGACTCTCCCCAGGGATGCAAGCCCAGGAAAATGTAAACATAGGCACAGCCCGAGTCACCCAGGTAACCAGACTCCCTAGGGCGAGGCTGTATTACTCTTTCACAATGTTACCTGGCTCTTTCGATCTTTCTCCTGTCAACCTCAACAGCTCCCCCATATAAGGGCAAGTACAAGAACGTGGGTCTAAAACAGGGGTGTGGAATCTGCGGCCTCCAGCCCATACATGATCCTCTAGGACTGCAAATGCAGCCCTTTGACTGAATCCAAACTTCACAGAACAAATCCCCTTAATAAGAGGATTTGTTCTTTAAAACTTGGACTCTGTCAAAAGGCCACACCCAAGGACCTAGAAGACCACATGTGGCCTGGAGACCACAGGTTTCCCACCCCTGGTCTAGAAGCCTGGGCCAGTTCTGCTTTTATTAGCTGGCTAAAGGAGTCTCAGAACAGAGGAGAGGCTGGTGTTCCACCTCTATTTCCCTCAATACCTTCTGCCCATAGATCAATTGCTTTGTCTTCAACTGTGTGTACTGGAGACAGATTTTGACCTGATGTGAGTAAAAGCTTCCTAACAATTAGACTCTCCCCAAATGGAACGATAATGAGTCCTCTCTTTTTGAGTTCTGAGAATGACCTTGCAGGGATGTTGTAAAGAATATTGTTCATTAGTTACAGGTTGGACTAAGAGGCTTCTGACGCTCCTTCTAACTTTGAGACTGTGAATTTTTGATGAAGTGCTTTACATTTTATTTTTTATTTTTGCTTTTTTTTGGAGGGCAATTGGGGTTAAGTGACTTGCTCAAGGTCACATGGCTAGTTTTTGTGTTAAGTGTCTGAGGCTGGATCTGAACTCAGGTTCTTCTGACTCCAGGGCCAGTGCTCCACTCACTGTGCCACCTAGCTGCTCCTAGTGCTTTACATTTTAAAGATAAAAGCTCCATCAGCCCTGATCTCAATCTTGCTCGAAGGGCAGTGGCCAATTCGATATACTTCTGGAAATGGAGAAAGCATGAGTTTGCTTATCAACTCACCTGCCCACTACTCAGCAAAATCACTTTGTTACCTATGATACACACATCATCATTGTGTGATTCGTTGTTATTTAGTCATTTTCAGTCATGTTAGACTCTTTGTGACCTCATTTGGGGTTTTCTTGGCAAAGATGCTGGAATGATTTGTCATGTCCTTCTCTAGTTCATCTTACAGATGAGAAACTAAGGAAACAGGATTTAGTGACTTGCCCAGGGTCATACAACTAGAAAGTGTCTGGTAGGCTGTAAGGCAAAGCACATTCTCCAAGGAGTCAATCAAGGCATTTGAGAGCTCTGAGGAATAAGTTATGGTGGTCAAGATGAGAGTTAGCTTTGGTTGTTGGAAGTTGACCTGTGGAGAAGAACAAACACAGAGAATTCAACTGAGTAACTTGCCCAACAGTACAGTCAAATAGATGAATGCTGAAGTGCCTACTATGTGCCAGTAACTATGCTAAGTTCAGGGGATACAAAGACAAGCAAAAACAGTTTTGCTCCAAGAAGGTTGTAATATAATTGGTGAGACAATATGCAAAGAATTATATATGAGCAAGATACATGTATATACAAGACAAATACATAATCTCAGAGGGAAGTCACTAGCATTGGGAAGAGAGGACCACAAAAGGCTTCTTGCAGAAGGTAGGATTTTAGCTAAGTCTTGAAGGAAGCCAGAGACTCCAGGAGGCAGAGATGAGGGAGGAGAATAGTCTAAGCCTCAGGGACAGCTAATGAAAATTCATGGAGCTGAGGACTGGAGTATCACATATAGGGGATGTGAAGGAGGCCAGTGTCATTGGATTGCAGAATACATGAAGGGGAATATGAAATAAGAAGTCTGGAAGGGTAGGAAAGGGACAGGTCATAAAATCTAAACAAAGGATTTAATCTTTGATCTTGGAGTTAATAGGGAGACACTGAAGCTTCTTAAATATGGAGGGTTAACATAGTCCAACCTGTGCTTTAAGAAGATCACTTTGATAACTGAATAGGGGGTGGACCAGATTGGGGAGAGGCTTGAAGCAGGGAGAACTCCAGTAGGTCATGACAATAGTTAGGTATAAAGTGAAGAGGGTCTGTACCAGGGTAGTGGCAGTATCAAAGAAGAGAAGAGGAAAATATTGAGAGAGCAAATCACCAGGACTTGCTAACTGATTGAATATGGGAGCTGAAAGAGAATGAGTTATTGTGGATGATAGTAGGTTTCAAGCTTGGTACCCACCTCAGTAACAGGGAAGTCAGAATAAGGGGAGGGTTTTGAGGAAAAGAGGATGAGTTTAATGAGGTTTCAAGAAAGGAATATCATGATTATGATGAGTTGAAGATATTTATGAGATATCCAATACACAGTTGAGATTAGAAGTCATGGCATTTTATCCATGGAGAATAGCATGAGCTACCATGAGAAGAGAAGACATTTGGCCCCTGCAGAGCTAAAAGTGTGAGTTGTTTGGGTCACATATATTCCTTACCTGAATGCCAGTGTCTACTGGCATCTATTCTTCCTACTGATGTACAGACTGAGGGATAGTGTGTCTAGGGACTTATGAGGGAATGTTTTGTTACTATTCATGCTATGTCACCTCAATAAATGCCTTTGCTTTGAGCTAATTGTATCTATTGCCTGACTGTTAATGGTAAGTGGATCAATGGGGGCTCATGTAATACAGACCCACTGAATACCTTGAACCTGAATTGGTTGCCCCTTTGGAGCTCCAACCTTCAAGTGCTAGTTGGGGGGAAGTCCAAAGGTGGCATAATACCTATTTTATAGATGAAGAAACTGAAGATCAGAGAAATTACCTGATTTACCTTATGAAACTAGTCATCATTAGAGCCAATCCAGGTCTCTCCTGACTTTAGGTTCAGCACTTTTTACACTACCCCATGTTTCATACAGCTAAAATATACTACATACATAAATTAATGCAAATGAATATAGAACATAACCTTTTCAAAAGCAAAGATTTTCATTTCTGTCTTTGTAACCCCCCTGACTAACCCAGTCCCTGGCACATAGTTAGCACTTAATAAATGCTTATTGAATTGAACCTGAACTGTTTGTTTACTATGGTTGTTGATAGACTTCAATTAGTCATAAAAGGCTCCATGACAAGAAGAACGCAGGAAGAGGGAGCTTCACCAAAAAAAAAAAAAAAGGTGAGTTTCAATTGCAATTTCAAAGGGATTGTTGCTTCCTTGGAAGGTGCTAAGAATGAAGGCAGATATAACGAAGTTGCCCTTTGCCAATCAGAGTGGGGGCAAAAAAAGTCTGGAATAATCTTCAAAATGTTCTGTGAGTTTCCCCTGCAGGGAAGAGGGTATTATCAAACTCCCCTTCATGTAAATAGAGATACTGTGCTCAGTGTCTGACTAATTGCCTTCTTGCTTTTAGGTCCTGGCAGCAAGGCTTCCCGATATTTGGGGTTTTTTTTTTTTGCTTTTTTCGGAGAGGGGAAGGTAGGGCAATTGGGGTCAAGTGACTTGCCCAAGGTCACATGGCTAGTTTTGTGTTAAGTGTCTAAAGCTTCCCACTATTGTTCTGTTACTTGGAGCTATTTAATCTAACATCCTCGCTCATCCACATATCACAGTAACATCTAACATTTATTTAGAACTTTAAAGTTTACCAAGCCCTTTGCATGTATTATTTCATTTATGGATGAGAAAACTGAGGCTGAAACTGGTGAAGTAATTCATTTACCAGCATCACACAGGTACTAAACATCCGAGGTGGGATTTGAACTCGGGTCTTCCTCAATTCAAGTCCAACACTCTATTCATTCCCCCCTACCATCTGTCTTGGTATCACCTCTAAACCATACATTTTGTCTGTAGGGGAGAGGTTTATCTGTCCAATAGGAATATGATGGAGGTGGGGGAGATTGTGGGAGCTGATTTCATCACAGGGTAACAGTATGTTGGCTGGTCTTGCTTTTGTTGTCTTATTTCATCTTCAGATCATTTGGCACCATTTCAAGGGCCATGTGGGAACTATTACTATCACACAGAAAGCAGCTCATTCATGGATATTAGAAATGCAGGTAGTGTTTCTTTTCCCTTGAGGATAAGCCAACAACTTCCCCAGAAAGAACTAAGTAGGAAAATCTCTTTATTTTTCCATGGGAACTCCCTTGCTGTCTCACATCAGAAATCCATCTTGCTTCAAATTTAACTTCTACCATCCAATGGTGACCACAAGCTGTCACCATGATCTCCAGTGTCTGTAGGTAAAGAACAAGCCACTGCTCTAATTTCCAGAGAGAGAGAGAACAATCATGGATTTAACTTCCTGATGGGGGTTGGGGGGGGGGGGAATGGCAGTTCATAACCAATCTGTGAACAGTTAGGAAGCAACATAACTGAGGTTACTTAGAGATAGACAATGGATAAAAATATTGGAAATAATATCCCTAGAAATATTACTCCAACTGAAAACAAATGTCCTTCTAACTCCTCTCCTTCCTGAAGCAACATTTATTAGTTTGTGAGCGGCATGGAGCATGTCCCAATGAGACTTCAGTCAAATGTGAAGGTGCAGCAGAAGCTAAAAAGAGACATCGAGAGGTAAATGGGGAAGCCTTCAGACGCAAAACAAATATTTCTATCCTCCAAAGGAAGGGAGGCATTTTTAGTTTCATTTGAAGAGGCCAGCAAGATGAGCAAGACCAAAAGTCAGCAACCATTTATTAAACATCTACTGTTAAGGCACTGTGCTTAACAGCGAGGATATAAAGAAAGGTACAAAAAATGAGCTTTACTTGAGAGGAGCTCAGAGTCCACTTGGAGGAAGACAACTTGCAAATAGTTATGTACAAACAAAATATAGACAGGATAAATTGGAGATAATCTTAGACAGAAGGAAAACAGTTATTATACCCTTGCTTCTTGAACTTTCCCCTTCTAACCTTTAAAGTGGGGAAAAATTAACTTAGAAGGAACAGTTACAGAAATAAGATTTTAGTTTCGTTAAGTCACCAGAATGTCCATTGTTGTGTGCAGCCTGGATTTTTATCAATTCTTCAACGAGACTAGTCTAAGCCCTGGGTAATTTCCCTTATACTTGTTTTGTTATATACCCAACATTATCATCCTAAACAATTCTTCTCCAACTTTGCGGGCTCTGCATTAGGAGCATTTTGGCCAGATTCTCCCTAAGGTGACATTACCTACTTACAGGGGTGGTAGAGGGACACGATGATACCTCTCTTTTCAGACATGGCCAGTGTATTAATTTTTTTGTTTGACTCTACTTGGTTTGCTCTTGGATATTCTCTCATCTCTAGGTTTTCATGACTCTGCTCCCTCCTGGTTCTCCTGTGTGTCTGACCATTCCTCAGTCTACTTCTCTAGTTCTTTATCTGTCATATCCTCCAACTGTGAATGTTCTCCAAAGTCTTTTTTTTTCCTTTCCTTCTGTACTCACTTGAAGACCTTATCCGTTCTCATGGATTTAACTACAATCGCTATGCAGATACTTCTCAAAGCTCACTTACTAACTTCATCCACTCCCACGGGTTCAATGATAATCACTATGCCAATGATTCTCAGATGTATATATCCAGTGCTAGTCTCTCTTCTGAGTTACAGTCTTGAGTCACCAACTGTCCTTTGGATATCCTGAGCTGCATATCCTGTAGAAATCTCAAATTCATCATGTCCTAAAGAGACCTAAAGAGAATTCATTACCTCCTTCCCCCAAAAAAGATTATTTAAATGCTTCCTATGTTCTATATATTTTGCTGAGTGCTGAAGGTATTAAGAAAAACAAAAACAGATTCTATCCTCAAGGAACTCATATTCTCATGGGAAAGATAACATATAAATAACAAGGTACATACAAGATATGTTGTTGTACACCCTTTGTGTTCAAAGAGGACTAAAAACATCACATCATTGGGTAGAAATCCCCATAACTAATTCATTGATGTGTTTGAGGCCTGCTAGTTGGCTTCAACCTGGTTTAGCCCATCTGCTGAGATGGAGTGTGGTTGCTACATATACTACAGATTCTTGTAGGTGCAGGTGAGCGTTGGGTGACCAGATATGTACAGAAGAGGTGGAAGATAATATTAGAAGGAAAAGACACTAGCAGCTGGGCAGCGGTCCAGGACAGGCCACCTGTAGAAGATGAGATTTGAATTGAGATGTGAAGGAAGCCAGAGAAACCAAGAAGTAAAGATGGAGATGAAGGTACTGGGGAGAGCTAGTGCATAATCATGGAGAACAGAGATGAAGTACTGTGTGCAAAGAATACAACATAGGCTAATCTAGCTGGGTTGTAGCATTTGTGGAGGAAGATAAAGTGTAAGGGACTAGGAAGTGTAGATAATGACCAGGTTCCAGACTAGATCCCAGAGATTCCTTCCTGCTCTAAGTCATGACCTTGTGATCCTATATATGTGACTTGTTTGGATAATTTGCTTAGCCTTTCTAGGACTCAGTTTTCTTAACTGTAAATGTGGGAGTTAGACTGGACTTGATAATCTCTAAGTCAGCTGTTCTCAACCTATGGGTTGCGACCCCTTTGGGGGTCAAACGACCCTTTCACAGGGGTCACAGAGGTCGCCTAAGACCATCGGAGAGACCATCGGAAACACATATTTCTGATGGTCTTAGGAACCGAGATACCACTCCTCTTTCCGTCTCCAGGCGGGTGTGCCCACATGCAGATAGGCCCACATACGAGCATTAAGGGGTCGTGGCATTAGGAAGGTTGAGAACCGCTGCTCTAAGGTTTCATACCAGTTCTAACATTCTGTGAGTTTGCCATTAGCTTTGTTGTGCCTTAAGGTACCAAGAAAGGAACAAACCAGGAGCAAGCCACACCCTGTTTCCATGACAACATTGTCCCCTTTATGACTTTATTAACCTCTTAGCTCAGAGGAAGGTCACTCATTTCAAGAGCTTTTCTTCACCTTCCTGTATTACGCTGTCTGCCCAAGGAATGTGACTGAGTAAAGTTGTTTTCCTGTCGCTTTGTGACTAGTGGAAGTGCCTGAGGCTTGCATCCTCCTCTCTGGCAGGAAATGACCTTCTGACTGGGCCTGGTGTTTATGAAGCTTTAAATGGCTCAAATCTCCTTGGGTTAGTGACATCTGACCAAATTTTTTTTAAAGTCATTTAAAAATTACTAACAGTAACTATTGGCAAATTAAATAAGCATGCAAAGTAACAAGTAAATTCTCCTGTCAATATTTAGCATTTAACAATGCAGAGCCAAAGGATTCAGAGCTGGAGGGGACTTTATAGGTCATCTAATTTTCCTTCCCTCCCACCCTCCACCATTTCAATGATGAGGAAATCAAGATCTATGGAAGTGACGCAGTTGCCCAGGTTCAAATAGGTAATGTGACAGAACTGATTTTAAACCCAGGTCCTATAATTTTAAATCCCTTCCTCTTTCCACTAAATCACTGCCTTTCCAGAAGCAAACAAATGAGTAAATAAAAACCATGAAAAAAATGCATTTTTAAGAAATCATAGCAAATTATGATTATACTTCCACTCTATCCCCAGGAATTACAACTGTCCTTGTAACAAAGAAAACGGGCAAGCAAAAATATTTGAAACAGTGACAGTTTCTGACAACAAATATATTATACCCCACTGGCACCCCTCCTTTCTGCTGAGAAAACAGAGATACATTTCATTATCTGTTTCCTGGGACCAAAATTTATTATTATAATTATTCAGAGGTCAATTTCCTTTTAGTTCTCTATTCTCTCTTTTTTTAAAAATTTTTTTTATTTACTCATTTACTTTTAATTTACAAGATTCAGTTCCACAATCACTTGAGTTTCAGATTTTCTCCCCTCCC
>CM053584.1:139232908-139253112 GCA_028627135.1 Pseudochirops cupreus | reverse complement strand
GGAATTTTGATGCTATACCGCTTGGTGCATATATGTTAAGTAGTGTTATTGCTTCATTCTCAATGGTGCCTTTTAGCAGGATGTAGTTTCCTTCCTTATCTCTTTTAATTAGATCTATTTTAGCTTTTGCTTTATCTGAGATAAGGATTGCTACCCCCGCTTTTTTAACTTTCTCTGAGGCATGATATATTCTGCTCCATCCTTTTACCGTAACCCTGTGCGTTTCCCCTTGTTTCAGATGTGTTTCTTGTAGACAGCATATTGTAGGATTGTGGTTTTTAATCCATTCTGCTATCTGCCTCTGTTTTATGTCGGAGTTCATCCCATTTACATTCACAATTATGATTACTATCTGTGACTTTCCCTCCATTTTATTCCCTCCCCTATTTATACCTTTGTGTCTTCCTTCTCCCTTAGTTCTCTATTCTTTTGTATTATTATAACAATTGAGTAGATTGTTCTTCTAGTTCTGCTTATTTTATTCTGCATCAGTTCATACAAATCTTCCCATGTTTCTTTGAATTCCTCATATTTGTAATTTCTTATTACACAATAATATTCCAAAATATTCATATGCCATAGTTTCTTTAGCCATTTCCCAATCAATGAATGTCCCCTTTTTTCTTGTTTTTTTGATATCACCAAATGTGTCATGAGTATTTCACTAGATGTTGGATCTTTCTTTTTGTCTTTGACTTCCTTGGGGTATGTACCTAGTAATGTGATTATTAGGTCTAAGAATATGAATAGTTCATTCCCTTTTGGTGTCCAGAATGGTTAGACCAGCAGCAGACTCACCAACAGTCTATTTGCGTTTCTTTCATCTTCTAAAACTCTTCTGACATGGAATATTTCTTCTTTTTATCCTCTTTGCCAATTTTTTGGGGGTGAATTAAAGTTATTTAATTTGTATTCTTTTATTATTAGTTACTTAGAGCATATTTTCATGTGGTGTTGGAGAGTTTGCAGTTTTTCTTTTAAAGACTGACTACTTATCTATTAAGGAAAATTTCTTAGTCTTCCATATTTGCATTAATTCTCTAAATATCTTGAATACCAGACTTTCGTCATGATATCTGATGCATTTTCCTCACTCTACATCTTTATTTCTTATTCTAGCTGCATTGCTTGTATTAATACAAAAACTTTTTAGTTTTATGTAATTCAAATTGCCTAGTTAGTTTTTTATTATCATCTCTAGCTCTTATTTCATTAAGGATTATCTTCTAGTTGAAGTAGTATCTTCTTTCACTTTTCTTAAAAAAATATGTGACCTTTTATATTCAGGTATTGTATCAATTTTTGAGTTAATTGACATATGATTGACATAAGATGCTGGTCTAAACCTAATTTTATCCTGCCAAACTGTTTCCTAGTTTTTCCAGCATAAAATAAGGAGTTCTTTTTGGTAGTAATTTATATTCTCCCCAGTTATTTTTTTTCCATTATTTCTATTTTAAGTGTTTATAATTTTATTGAAACAAGTCCTATGAATGTCTTAGTAGATTGTGTACCAGATATGTATTTTGTAGTTATTTTGAATGAGATTTTTCTTAGTATCATTTCCTCCTGGTTTTTATTAGTACTGTGTAGAAATGCTGACTTGAACATTTTATTTTGTATCCTGCTACTTTACTGAAGCTTTTAATCTTTGATGATTTGGTGATTTTTTTTTGATGACCTTTGGTGATTCTCTAAGGTGGTAAGTGGTCTCCACATTTTAAAATCACATGTCAGTATATTAATTTTGAGCATGAACTCCCAATATGTATATATTTATATTATATACATGTCTTATTATGATAATACATCATAAAGTTTACATAAAATACAAAATTTAAAATAATCATATACATATAATGGGGGACTCTCTTTTCCCCTTCCATATTACATGAAGATGAAATAATATTTAGTTTGTCAATAATGTGAAGTCACTGGAGTTATTTGAGTGAGGTAAGAGTGACATGATCAGACTGTGATGTAGGAAAATCACTAGGGGAGTTACGTGGAAAATAGATTAGAGTGGGGAGATAGTTGAGGCAAGGAGATCAATTGAGAAATTACTGCAGTAGTCCAAGTAAAAAAATAATGAAGGATTGAACTTGGGTGGTAGCCATGTGAGTAAAGAGTAGGAGAGAGATGCAAGAGATATTGAGGAGAGAGAGAGATCACATGATTTGGTCACTGATAGAACATATGGAGTTAGAGAGAGTAAGGAGTTAGAGATAATATGGAGAAAATATGACAAGTTGTAGAGTAGAAGGAGAGAGAATGGATTAGAGAGGTGCTGGAGGATAAAGTTAGGCATAGTTGTGTTAGAGACAAACTTTGGCTCTCATGTGGAGGATGGGATATAACCTATCATTCCACCTTCCAACTGGACGATCACACTCCTCAGGTCAGACCACATCATCCCAGTGGGTTTCAACCCCAACTTTAGAGACCACTCGTTCTAGGATTTTCCAAGTAAATCATTTGTTTCTTCTTTGTGGAAGTTTATACCTTTATTTTTGAAAAATATATTTGCTCTGTATCTCTTCCCAAATTTCTTTTTACACGAATGAAGTTGTAGCAATATGTCTACTGTTCTTCTTCTCCCAATCTTGTTTAGGTTTCATGTATTGCCTATGTAGGTTATATATATATATATGTTCATATTGGTTGTCTAAATGTGACTTGTGGAGAGGCATAAACAGATAGTTTTGGAACTTTGCCCCCCATCTCTCTCTAAGGGAAATTTTAATTCCTACCTAGAGGAGAAGGAAAAGGGGTTATGAAGTTGGCCACTTTGCTTTCCTTTGAGAGACAAGGGTAATGGAATAGAATTAGGTCTATCTGTCTCCTAAATATTGCTGCTCTTAAAATAGGATTTTAAAATATTCTAGCCATTTTTCTGGTCACTGTCCCTTAAAGGGGAAGGCATATTCCAAGTTTAGGTACTCTAGCTTGACTCCATCCTACCAAATGATAGTTACACAAAAGACCATCACAAATCAATTCAAGTCAAGTTAATAAGCACTGATTAAGTGGTTACTATGTGCCAATCACTGTGCAAAGTACTGGAAATTTAAAAAAGGCAAAAATAGTTCCTGTTTTCAGGGAGTTCACCTAATGGGGGACAACAATATGAAAACAGCTAAGTACAAACATGATACATTCTTTATTAAGTGGGAGGTAATTTCAGAGGGAAGGCACTAGCATTAAGGGAGATCAGGAAAGATTTCCTACAAAAATTGAGATTTTAGCTAAGGCTTGGGGGAAGTCAGGGAATCCAGGAGATGGAGATGAGGAAGAAAAGAATTCCAGGCATGGGGGACAGTCAGTGACATGCTGGAGATAGAATGTATTTTTCAAGGTATAGCAAAAAGACCAGTGTCACTAGATTGAAAGGGAGTAAGTTTAAAAAAAAAGATTTGAAGGGTGGGAAGGGACTAGATTATGAAGGGCTTTGAATCCCAAACAGAGGATGTTTTATTTGTTCCAGGAAGTAATAGGAAGCCACAGGAATTTATTGATTGGGGGTATATGTGTGACATGGTCAGAACTGTACTTTAGGAAAATCACTTTAATAGCTGAATGGACTATATTGGAAAAAGACTTGAGACAGGAAGACCAACCAAAAAGCTGTTGCAGTAGTCCAGTTGTAAGTTGATGAGGGTTTACACCAGGGTGGTGTTAGATAAGATAATGGTGTAGATAAAGAAACAAAAGAAAGGCACATATATATGAAAGATGTTGCAAAAATAGATCTAACAAGATTTGGCCACTGATTTTTACCAAATGGCAATGAGGAATTTAAGAGCTAAAGAATTGAAGATGGCATTTAGGTTGAAAGCCTGTGTGGCTGAGAGGATGGTGGTGCTCTCAAAAGTAAAAGGGAAGGAAGAAGAGGGAAGGATTTGGGAGGAAAGATAATGAGTTCAGTTTCAGACATGTAGAGTTCAAGATGCCTGTAAGGCATCCATTTTGAGAAGTCCAGTGGACAGTTGGAATAACAAAGAGTGAATAGCAAGTAAACCTATTCACTTAAACAAATAGTGCGGGAAAAATCTTGAGAAGTTCTATTGATTAAACAGCGATTCTCAACCTGTGGGTTGCAGCCCCTTTGGGAGTTGAACGGGATCACCTAAGACCATCGGAAAACACATATTTCCGATGATCTTAGGAACTGAGACACTGCTCCTCTATCCATCTCCAGGCGGGTCCTCCCACATGCAGACACGACCACATACAAATATTAAAGGGTCGTGGCATTAGGAAGGTTGAGAACCACTGGATTAGAATATACAGAGTGTAAATGAGCTTTCCCACTGGGGGCAAAATTCACCATTCAACAAAGACAATCTCTTATCTTAGCCAAAATCTCAGAGTCAAACTAGAAATCAGGGACATGTTGAGGAACTGGCTTTTTCAGACTTTTCAAAGTCTGTTCTCTCTCTCCACAGCACATCTCCTGAAGAGTCTGGAGCTTTATGTGTCCCTTCTTGCTAGGAAAATGAAGGTCTCTCTCTCTCCTTCAGAGCTTTTGCACCAACTCTGTCCCTTAAGCAGGTTCACAGGGAGTGATTATTTTGTCTACTAATCCTGAATCAGGCCTGAGCAAAACTTCCTTGGTCAACCTGGGTTGCTCTTGTGTTGCAGATTCAAAGACTTATGTCTTTCAATTTTCCCTTGTGTATTTTATTAGATTGTGAACACCTCCATTATATTGTGAGTTCCCTGAGAGCAAGGACTGTCTTTTACCTCCTTTTGTGTCCCCAGCACTTAGCACAGAGTAGGTATTTAATAAATGTTTGCTGAATAATTGATTGATTGATTTTTATGGCACAATAATATTCCATTGGGGAGTGGTCAAGAAAACTCCTTACATCTATATGGATGGACAATTCTTCTGTAATTTACAGCCTTAAATACTTGGAACACCAAGGGGTTGAGTAATCTGCTCATGGTCACACAGTGAGGGTAGCAAATGGCCACAACTAAGAAAAGGATAGTGAAATACTTGTGGTCTGTTTCCTTCACCATTTACTGCCCTTATTAACTTGAGATCTGAAAGTCTATGAATACCTAATTCATATGCCAAGCTTTTAAGAGATCAACACCACTGACTCATTTTGTCTAGCTCTCCTAAACCAGATCCCACTCACCCCTCACTCTTTCCTTCCATCCAGTTCATTTCTCACCAAACTTTTGATCTTTCTAGAATGAAAAATGCTCTCTACGTCTCCCCTCTAATAAATTTTAAGTAAAATGTACACACAGCTTAATCTTTCTATTGACCAACAATTTTATAACATTTGCTGACTTAAGAAAAAAAATAAACCTTTACAATAAAAGTCCCAAGCCAAGAGGAAACCAGTAGGTTCAAAGTGAGTCATTGCCCCACCATATAATTGCCCTCTGTAGAGAGAGGGAAATGGAAGGGGTAGAAAGATCACTGGTCTCTATCTGGAATCAGCAGTACTGGGTTCATCCAAGACATGGTTGATGTTCTTATCATACTTGCCACCCTGGATCAGGAGTCCTCATAACTGTTCTTGAAAGCACCTTCACAAGGTAAAGTTGAAGGGTACCCTGGGTAGACTGCCTCATGTCGAGTCTGAAAATCCTTTGGAGTTTAGACAACAAAGAAAAAGAAACTATCCTCCAGTGCTGTTGCCCCCCTTCCCACTCTTCATTTGAGACCAAGACTTTCGGCAAAGCTCCAAATAGTAGGTTACAGTCATTTACGGGGAACAGTAAGTAAACCAAAGTTTGAATGAACGATAAGAATGTTGGAACTGAAAGAAATCTTAGAAATCATTTATTCTGACCCCCTCATTTTTTAATATGAGGAACTAAGGTCCAGAGAGAGAAAGTGACTCAAGTCACACAGCTAATAAGTGTTGAAGAGAGGACTCATACTCAGGCCTAAAGAACCTTGGAGTCAATTGTGTGACATGGGAGACACTGGCAAAGGACTGCCCAGCATGGAGTACCAGCATCAAAGAAGATACTGTGCTCTAAGAATGAAGCAGAATTGTAGTAGCTCAAAAGAAGTGTGGGATATGTGAATTTAGAAACATTTTTACTCCAAATGTTCACGTGGCCTATTTGTGCCTGACCTGTAATAGAGCCTTATGATCTTGTATTGGTCTGATCAGCCACAGTTGGACACACTGCACCTTGACTCCAACATGGTGGTGTCATTTTGGTCCTCTTCAAGAACAAAGGATAACAACCAACTAACCAACTTAGGTCTTCTGACTTGTGGTCTTGAGGTTTTTTTCCACTGTCCTGCTGGCAAGAGAGACTAATGGCCAAAACCAAAAACTAGCTGTTGAGAACCATCCTGGTAATGTTCCATAATGAAATATCACACTGCTTGTATTTCTGTTCAATGTGTTCATTTATTATTTTGTAGGCAGTATTTATCACTTGAAACTGACATCAAATTATACTTAACTTATCCACAGCTGTGAGGCAGAGGTTGGGTGGGAATTTGAGAAAAGTGCTCCCCCCTCCTCTGGTCAGTCAATTAGTCAGTCAGCCGTTAGCACTTAATAAGGGGAGGTAGAGTATAAGTCATTACTACTTCCTTTTACAAGTACATGAATTATTCAGTAAAGAGCTAAATTCATTTTTATTGCAGCCTCAAATTTATGGAAGTAGGATTGGGTTGGGTCTTTTTCAATTCTTGTTCTTTTTCCTGTTCACTCATGTACCAGAAAAGGAGCATCTCATCCCCCTATCCTACTGCCCCACTGGAAAAGGTCCCCTGTTGGATGGTGTAAATAGGGAAGGGACCACTGCTTTCCACAGCAAACACTGTCATTTATCCATATGCCTTTCACATTTGTCATGAATACTAATGAACTTGTACCTCAGAAACTAGCAAACTATCCCTTTCAGAAGAAGAATAAAATATTCAACCTTTTGCGATGATCTTAATGTCAGCTGTTACAGACTTTAAAAAAATGTTAGTGATCTAATCAATGCATTGGCCTCTTCTGAAGTCTGACCTTAACAAGAAAGGTGGAAGAGAAAGTTATTTCTGGAAGGAAGAGGAGGAAAAGAAGGCAGATAAGTAAATGGGACTGGTTAGTTCTAATGAGAATACTGTTCAAGGGACCAGGTTGGAGTCATTTTCCCAGGGAGACCGCATTTCTCCTTAGGGACTTCTAGAGAGCCATTGGTTCTTTGCAGAGCACTCAATGCACAGGGTAAAGGCCTTCAAGAAATGTCTGGGGAAAGGGAACTTCAGGCTAGTCTGATGAACCTAATTCACCTGGGAAAATCCGACCTTACACAGATGGAGCTGTGAATTGGTCCAGCCACTGAGGAACACAAATTGGAAGGAAGCCAGGAAAGCGATTAAGATGGCCCTATCTATTGACTCAGAGATCCTACTTCTCAATAAATAACTAACCCAAGGAGATCAAAGATCTTCCTGGTCCATATAGATCAAAATATTCACGGCACCATTTTTTTGTGGTAGCAAAGAACTGGAGATAAAGTAATCGTACAACAACTGGGAAAAGCTAAACATATTGGGGCATGTAAGTATAAAGGAATATTACTGCGTCAGAAGAAAAAATAATTATGATGAAATCAGAGAACTTTCTTTCTATGTTGTTGTTGTTCAGTCACAGCCAACTCTTTGTGACCCCAGTTGAGGTTTTCTTGTCAAAGATGCTGGAGTGGTTTGCCTTTTCCTTCTCCCGCTCATTTTACGGATGAGCAACTGAGGCAAACAGGGTTAAATGACTTGCCTGGGGTCACATCTAGAAAGTGTCTGAGGTTGGATTTGAGGATCTTCCTGTTTCCAAACCCAGTGCTCTGTCCACTGAGCCACCTAACTGCCCTAATTCCTTCTATAATGGGAAGTAATCTAATCCAGTAAATGTTTAAGTGTCTACTATGTACCAGGCACTGTGCCAAGTGCTGGGGATACAGAGAAAGAAAAAAGAAAAGAAGGAAGGAAGGAAAAAAGGAAGGAAAAGAGAGAGTGAAAGAGAAAGAGAGAAAGATAAGGAAGGAAGGAAGAAAGAAAGGAAAGAAAAGAGAATGAAAGAGAAAGAGATAAGGAAAGGAAGGAAGAAGGAAAAGAGAGTGAGTGAGAGAGAAATAGAGAGAGATAAGGAAAGAAAGAATTTAAGAAAGAAAGAAAGGAAAGAAAGAAAGTCCCTACCCTCAAGAAGCTTATAATCTAAAGAGGCAGACAACACAAAAAAGGAATCAGAAAGGGTGGGGATGGGATGGAGACAGCACAGGGTACCTTGGCACTGGAACATCTTATTCTGTGGAGTTGAAATGAGGGTAGGAGGGAGCAAAAGATACAAATTGGAGGAACTATCACACATTTAAGTAGATACATGGCAATAAGTGGAAGCCCCAGAACCTAGAAAAATCAAGAAGGGCTTCATATAGGAGGTGGTGCTCAACCCGAGCTCTGGTGGAAATTAAAGCTTCTAAGAGTGCAAGGAAAGGAAAAAGGAGGCTATGTACCTAGGAGAACGAAGCAATTGGCAGAGGCGGCTGCTCTGAAGAAAGGAGCCAGGACTCAAGAAAAGGGCGTTGAAGCCTCAGGAGAGACGTTTTGTTGCTGTATCTCCCCAAGATTACAGTCACCAGTGGGGTAGTATTGTATTTCTTTTTTTATCTTGTCCTCTCTCAAGGAAGTCTGAAACCTTTTCCTCTGGGCTTAAGAAAGTCTCTTGACTCTTCTTTATTTTAGATACTTGTTTTGTTTTTATGAAAAGTGCTAACCCTAGGCTTTGGTAGTCTGAGTGTACCTATTTGAAATGCATTTAGAGAGTCTTCCAGTGGTCTAGACATCCTCTGTCTAGCATTCGTGCCATCCATCAGCCTGGCACATGACTCTTCTGGAGGTCTCTTGCCTGCTTGGATACTGAAACTAGCTGGGAATTGGGCCCCAAGAGTGAACAACACTATGACCCTCAGAACTAGGAAGTTCATGACAAACAGACTTCTTAAAAATAAACAGATGGTTCTAGATATCCTTCATCCTCAGAAGGCCATGGTGCCTAAGCCTAAAATTTGAGGGAAAACTGATCAAGATATACAAGACAACTCCAGATGTCATTTCTATCTTTGGATTCATAACCCATTTTGGTGGTGGCAAGACTTGGCATGATTTATGATTCCCTTGACTACATAAAGAAAAATGAACCAAAGCACAGACTGGCAAGGCATGGTCTGTATAGGAAGAAAAAGACATCAAGAAAGCAGCAAAAGGAATGCAAGAGAATGCAGAAAGTCAGGGGACTGCAAAGGCAGATGTCGTTGCTGGTAAAAAGAAGAAATAAAAGGCTGGAATATAGTTTGGGATCAGGTAGTAAAGAGCTCTAAATGTCAGGACAGTGGGTTGTTTGAGGATTTTTTTTGGTGGTTTTTTTCTTTTAATCTTGGAGGTAATAGGGAGCCATTGGAGTTTATTGAGTAGGAGAGTTGACATGTGCAGACCTTCACTTTAGAAGAGCCACTTTGGCAGCTGTGTGGAGGATGGATTGAAGGGAGGAGAAATGAATCAAGACCAATTAGAAGACTGGGTGACCACAAAAATGATGGTGTCCTTGATAGAAACAGGAAAATAGGTATCCAAACAGGGACAGAATTCCTAAACTGGTATATAAAGGAAAATAGTGTAGATACAGTATATCAGGATTTCAGAATAGTCTTTCACAAGATCCTTGTAAAATTTATTCTAGGTAGAGGAACGTGGTGTGAGTAATAGTACAATTAGGTTTGGAACTGATTGAATCATTTGAATAATTGATCAAGTGATGTCAAACTGGGTCGAAGTCTGTAGTGATCCATAATTCTGGGGACTAATAATAATAGTATTTATATAACTTTTCAGGTTTGCAAAATGCTTTATAAATATTTTCTCATTTTATTCATGCAACAACTCTGGGAGATAGGTGCTATTATAATCCCCATTTTACAGATGAGAAAATTGAGAGAGAAGATAAATGACCTGCCCAGGGAATAACTAGTGTCAGGCTATATTTGAAAGCATATCTTCCTGACTCCAGGTCCAAAGCTTTATTTACTGTGTCACCTATCTGCCCTTGACCATATTCTGTGGAGTATTTTAATCAATTACCTAGAGTATGAATTTTCAGAGGACATAAACCTGGTGGGAGATAGCATTGGACAATGAAGTTGGTATCCAAGTAGATCTTAATAGGTTTTAATGGTGGGTAGAAGCTAGTAAGATGAAATTTAATAGGAATAAGTGTTAAGTTCTGGACTTGGGTTCAACAAATCAACTGCTTAAGTATAAAATGAGAAAAGTCACTCTGATAATGCAGATTGTCATCTCTTCTGCAATTTATAATCTTTGAAAGTTGCCTGGAGAGTTGAAAAATTAAGTGACTTGCCCAGGATCACACAGTCAGTATCTGTCAAAGACACAGCACAACAACTAAATCTCCCCAGAAATGACAGCAGAATTGATTCAAAAAATCCCCAGAGTGATTGAGAAGCTTAGAAAAAAAAACTTAAAAAATAAAATGCAGTATTTACCTTTTATTAAATAAAAGGTGATAATTATCAAAACTATCTGGTACTGGTTAAGAAATAGAAAGGTGGATTTATGGAACAGAGTAGATGATACACAGTAGTAAATGATTATAGTAACCTTGTGCATGACAAATGTAAAGATTTACGCTTTTGGGATATGAATTCATTGTTGGGTAAAGAAAAATAAATGTTGGGAAAACTGGAAAGCAGTCTGGCAGAAACTAGGTATAGACCAATATCTTACAACATTTACCAAATAAGGTCAAAATTGATACATGAGCCAGATACAAAGGGAGAGATCAGGAGTAAATTAGAAGAACATGGAACACATTACCTATTAGATTTGTGGATAGGAGAATTTATGAATAAATAAGACAGAGAGTATTGTGAGATATAAAGTGGATAATTTTGATTACATTAAATTAAAAAGGTTTTGTGCAAATAAAACCAATGTAGCCAAGATCAAAATGAAAGGAGAAAATTGAGGGAAATTTTTTAGACAGTTTCTCAGATAAAGGTCTTATGTCTCAAGTATACAAAGAATGTTGTCAAATTTATGAGAATATAAGTCATTTCCTAATTGATAAATGGTTAAAGGATATGAACAGGTAATTTTTTCATGAAGAAATCAAGCTCCATATAGTCATGTGAAAAAAATGTTCTAAATTATTATTGATTAGAGAAATGCAAATTAAAATGATTTTGAGATATCATCTCACACCTCTCTGATTAGCTAAAATGATAGAAGGGGAAAATGACAAATGTTGGAAGGGATGTGGAAAAATTGGGACACTAATGAACTGTTAGTGAAACTATGAAACTCATTCTACCATTTTGGAGAGCGTGTCCAAAGACTTATAAAACTGTGTATACCCTTTGACCCAGCAATACCACTATTAGATCTGTTTCCCAAGGTGATCAGGGAAAAAGGGAAAGAACCTGTATGTAGTAAAATATTTACAGCAACTCTCTTTGTGATGGCAAAGAACTAGAAATTGAAAGGATGCCCATCAGTTGGAAAAGGGCAAAACAAGTTGTGGTATATGATTGTAATGGAATACTACTATGCTGTAAGAAATAATGAGCAGGTTGATTTTAGAAATATGTGTAGAAACTTGCATGAAATAATGAAGAGTGAAATGAGCAGAACCAAGAGAATGTTGTATACAGTAACAGCAATATTGTTCAAAGAGTAACTGTCAAAGACTAAGCTATTCTGAATGTTATAAATATTCATATCAACTACAAAGGACCCATCAAGGAAAATGTTATCCATCTCTGGAGAAAGAACTGATAAATAGAAGTATGCATAGCATGGTTTTACGTGTGTGTGTGTGTGTGTGTGTGTGTGTGTAAAGCCAAGCATGAGCAGCTCTCCAGAGGACTGCTGCTGTGAATAGCTCTAAGGTTCTGATCACATAGTATAGTGAACTCTCTATTTATTCAGCAGTAAATTAAAGCAAAACATTCACAGAAACCAAAGTACAGCATTCACAGTGTTATAACATAACAACTTATCACTAAAGTGGCCACATAGTTTTCACCAAATTGGTAACATAGTTTTAAACCAAAGATATCATTCAATAAGTCCTTAACTCAATCATCCTTAAGGAGCAAGCTTCCTTAAGGGACACAAAGTACAAAGGTCAAAGTTCTCCACCCCTAGGTCACAGTAAATCATGATTTTCTCAGTCAGCATTAAGCACTCAAGAAGAGGTCTTTTCATCTTGACTCAAGACTGGCTCTCAGATTCCATTGTTCCTCTTCCATGGTCCCACCTCCTGCCTGAATCTACCCAACTGTCACCTGGATTCATGGGTAGGCAGCTCTCAGCTCCTCGTCCAGCTCCTCATCCAGTTCCTTGTCCATTTCCCATTCCATATTGAAGCTCACAGTGTCCAGTCCACTCAAGTCCTTCACAGTTTCTGTTTCTAGGAAGACAAACTATTAAACAACATTCATACACATTGCTGGTGCCATCATCAATTCACTATCTCCCTGTGAAATCAACACAGACCCACATACAAGGTCTGAGAACTCAGTATAGTCTCAGGACCTCCTAAACCCTCCTCCAGGACTTCTGTAAACAGACAATAAGAAAATCATCTTTCAGAGCTTCCAGTAAGGTCCCAGGTCTTCTGTACAAAGTATCACAGACAAGCAGAATGCCTGGCCACCATGAAGTTTCCCTTCTCAATTCTGCTCTCTCCCAGTTTGGGCTTCTCATTATATATGATCATTCGCTCCTCCCTGTTTTGCCCCTTCCTGTTGCATCAGCAAGTTCCTCCCACTGTGGGGTTCACAAGTTCTGTTTCTTAACAAAGACCTTGGTCAAGGCTCCAAAGAAACTTGAACTGAAACAAGATGCTAAATAATTAAATAGCTGAAACAAGGCACTAAGTACATCTTTGCATATCATTACAGTGTGTTTGTGTTTATGTGTATGTTTATATGTATGTGGGTCTGTGTCTGTAGGAAATGGTGGCCTTTTCTAGTGTGGAGTGGGGAGGGAGGGAGAAAGGGAGACAGTTTAGAACTTAAAATGCAACAAAAAAATTAAATTAAAAAAACAAAAGGGAGAAACAAGAAGGGAAATTAGAGTTCTTAAAGTAGAATTTGAAATGACAAATAAGAAAATCAATTGTATAGAAAAGAAAATGTAAACTATTGGCAAAACAATATCCTCTGAAAAGAAGAATGACAGATAAAACATGAAATGCAATCATGCAACAGCAACAACAAAAATATTAGAGGAAAGTCCAAAGATGGCAAAATTGGAAGGGGGAAAAAAACTCTTGAGATCTCTGTAAACCAAAGCAAATAACCTTGAAGACAGAGCTCAATAAGACAATCTGGAATCACTGGCTTCCAAGAAAAACATGATGAAACAAACAGCCTGATTTCCATATTGCAGGAAACATTTTAGAAAATTATCCAGAAGTATTCAAACTAAAAGACAGATCAATACAATACATAGGATGCCATTAGAAAAAAGCCCCAAGTTAAGTCCATCCACAAATGTAATTGCTAAACTTTAGAGTTTGTAATCAAAGAGAGAATCTTACAACTTGCAAGGAGGAGACCATTCAACACGTTAGAGTCCTAGTTTGAATTGTCTAGGACTATTCATCAATGAGGAGACAGATTTTTTTTAAATGATAGAATATGATATGATGAAAGGGAAATAAGAATGATTCACACTCAAGGTTAATTTATCCTTAAATGATGAACATTTTCTTATATGAAAAGGATGGATTTTCGTTAAAATTAATATCATGTGATCAGAGATATAAAAACAGAAATAATCTCTGGGAACCATAGAATCTAATCTCTTCATTTTGCAGATAAGGAAACACTCTACAGAGGTTAAGTCCTTGTCTAAAGTCATAACAGTAGTAAGCTTGAGATGGATTTGAACTCAGGTCCTTGGACTCCAAGGTTAATATTTTTTTGATTGCATTGTGTTATCTTTGGTACTACTCAAGAGGGCTGGGCAGCTAGATGGCACAGTGGATAGAGGACAAGACCTGGAGTCAGAAGACTTATTTTCCTGTGTTCAAATTTGGCCTCAGAGGCTTCCTGGCTGTATGACCCTGGGCAAGTCACTTAATCCTGTTTGCCTCAGTGTCCTCATCTATAAAATGAACTGGAGAAGGAAAGAGCAAACTACTCTACTTCTTCTGCCAAGAAAACCCCAAATGGGGTTATGAAGAGTCTGAATGAACAACAACAACTCAAAAGGACCAAAAAGTGAGCAGATTATTTGAAATCAAAATGCAGTAAATGAAAAGTAAATAAGTCCATATAGTATAAAAAGGTCAGGTGATGACTCATTGCTTACATTGCACAAATGGGATACAAGACTATTGTCCCTTAGAGAAGTCATGGAGGAAACAAAGCAGAATAGGCATAGGCTAATCCCATGAAGGGGATCAAGCAGAAGAAATGAGAGCAGTAGTCTCCAGTATTAGAGTTGGGGCTTTGGCCAGATCCCAAGAGATATGTGATTGGCTAATTAATGGATAGGAAGATGGGTGGGAAGAATCCCTGTGATACCTCAGCCGTGGGACTTATCTCCAACACAATCTGAACCATTTTCATCCATTACACTCAACAATTGCCTATTGTACCCCTCTGTTACCATTCAACCTCACAACCTTTCCCTTTATGACCCTGCATCAGCCCCTTAAGGCAGTCAGAACCTAATTCTTTCTGGGCATTCACAATAGTAGCTACAGAAGTCACACTGGGAAAATCTCCCCCAGTCCTCCTTATCCCCTAGCATACCCACAAGGGGGAAAAAGGGAATTTACTGGTATGCATTTTTGATTTTTAAAAAATGTTTAGAGATTTCTGTCCTAGAGGAAAGAAGGTGAGGGGAGGAGAAATCAGGGCACCACAGGTAAAGGTAAATTAAACAAAGAGGTAAAGGGAATGAGGAAAAAGGACCTCACGGGCCACACTCTTATCTGGATTGGGCAAAGGAAGTATAAAAAAGATTATATCACTCAAAGTAGAATCAAGGGATTTGGGACTTGCCTGGGCAAGGGAGGGGAAGGGGAAGGGTGTATGATCTGAGTCTGAAGGTAGATTGCTTCAAGTAAAACAGATTGCAGATGCCTAAAATTGGTTCACATAAAATTGGCTTTATATAAGAAAATGAAGGCAAGATCCAACATACTGAGATCTGGACTGGGAAGGGAGATGAAGGGATGACCCTGGAATTGAATTCTTTCAAGAAACATGTTCTTATTACTGATGTGTTTTTAAAGAGTAATAAAGTGGAATTTGATGATGAGAAAAGAACAACCAAATTACCAAGGGGTGCTGATAGCCCTTGACTAGGGAAACTCACACTAACTCTGTGAGTTTATACCTGCCTTGCTGGGGCAGAAGTGAAGTAAAATTTATGATCTTTTTGATTCTCAGTGAGTCGGTGACCTTCTATGCCTCAGCTCTCCCTGTCTCTATGAGGCAGTGCTAACCTGTTGTTACGGGGTATTTGGATCTGTGAATCTATCCCATTAGAACTTAGCTCTGAGCCCCTACCCGCTGGTGAACTCTGCATCTTTTTGGAAACTTGGTGTACTTTCGTGAGTACTAGACAGATCACCTTGGCATGATGAAGTCAGCTTTCCGCAGAAGTCGGTAAGTAGGCTTGGATGTTGCACACAGCTATTTTTTGTTCTTAGCATAGAACTGATAGGTAAATAAACAGGACATGATACCAAGCACATAATACACAGCAAAACAATAAAAAACATCTATCAAGTGGCTGCAAGGCTATTGCTTTTGAATTCCAAAAGTCCCTCTAGACATTGGATCAATCTAGATTTAGGAGCTCTGTGTTGTTGTTATTGCTCAGTCATTTTTCAGTCATGTCTGACTCTCTGTGATCTCATTAGAGATTTTCTTGGCGAACATACTAGAATGGTTTACCATTTCCTTCTCTAGCTCATTTTACAGAGGAGGACACTGAGGCAAATGATTTGCCCAGGGTCGCACAGTTAATAAGTGTCTGAGTCCAGATTTGAACTCAAGATGAGTCTGTCTGACTCTAGGACTAGCAATCTATCCACCCTGCCACCTAGCTATCCTTAGGAGCTCTAAGACATACATAATTTTACGTTTTTTAGTTGCCCATTACTGTGCCACCTCTGAGTGAGGAAAGAAGTATAAAAAATAAAGTTTCCACAGAACATTCAATTTAAACTTCCAGTAGGACTAGTCATCAGTAGCTGAGGTAGAAAATTCTGGTCCTAGCACTTATGGCATGAGATCGTGGAACTTGGTATCTAGTGCAAAATGAACATAGGAAGGGTTGCTGTTTCCCCGGTCTTAGCCATCTGGAGGGCTTAGGCATCAGGAGGGGACCCACAATTGCTTCCTTAGCTTTAGCTACTTCATCATACAACGGAGTGAAGGAACTCAGCAAGCAACTCCAGCAAGGAGCTGTGACTCCATTATCTTTCTTGATTTCTCTCTTTTTCTAGACTTGAATGCCAGTCTCTCCTGTCCCCTCTTTTCTACCTTGAGGAAATTCCCATCGTTTGGCACAGCAAGGTGGGAAAGGTGTGGACATAGTGAGGGGGTTACTATACCATCAATCATTTGGGCAGCACAGTGGTTGGAGCACTGGTCCTGAAGTCAGGATGATCTGAGTTCAAATCTGGCCTCAGACACTTACTAGCTACGACCCTAGGCAAGTCCCTTAATCTTCTGCCTCAGTTTCTTCCTCTGTAAGATGGGGGTGCTAATAAATAGCACCTACTTCCCAAGGTGGTTGAAAAGATCAAATTAGATTTTATACACACAAAAATATAAATAAAACCTTATGACTATGTAACTATATATGTGACCAATTATATAATATATAACCATAAATAATATATAACCTATACATAACCTTGAAGTTCTATATAAATACTAGTGACAAAATCTCTTAAGAGTATGAGCCTATATTTGTGATGATGGACAGGTTATTAACCTGTCTTGATTTCAGTTCCCTTAACTACAAAATGAAGAATTCAGACCCAATGACCTTCAAGGTCTGTGTCTGTGATCCTAGGATACATTCCTTTAGACAAATAATCAAAGGTTATGAACACACACTTTTCAGAAGAAGAAATGCAAGCTATCAACAGCCATCGAAAATGGTTCAAAGTCACTAATTAGAGAAATGCAAATTAAATCAGTTCTGAAGTATTGACTGACAACTATCAAGTTGGCAAAGACAAGAAAGACTAGAATATTGAAGATGATGTGGGAAGACAGGCATGGTAATCGATTGCTGGTGAAGCCATGAATCTGGATCACAGATCTGGGGCTAGATGAGCCCTAGCCCTGAGAGATCATTAAATTTAGTCCTCTTTCTTTATAGATGAGAAAATCAGTCTTAAAGAAGCAAAGTGATTTATCCAAGGTCACACAAGTAATAAATAGCAGTTCTAGGATTTGAACCCGTGTACTCTGACTTCAAATGTACCATATTTTCCACTGCACAAATTGATCCAAACAACTGGAAAGAAATTTGTACATATTACACAAACAGGGTTATTAAATCATACCTGCTTTTTAATTCCTCCTATGTTTACACTCCAATGAGATTAAGATGCCAAGTGAAGGTCTTTATGTTCAAAAATGCTAATCGAATTATTTGTGATAGCAAAATCTGGAGAAGAAACCATATGCCAAACAATGGAGGAATGTCTAAACAAACTGTGATTGAATATTATGGGGCCATTAGTAGTAAATTAATATAATAACTTGAGGAACACGAGGAAACACTTGTATGAAGTGATGAAGAGTAAAGGAAGTAGAGTCAAAGGTATAATAGTCAAAATGACTACAAGTCTGTAAATGAAATCAATACTGCTGTTGAGTCACTTTTTAGTTGTATCCAACTCTTTGTGACTCCATTTGGGGTTTACTTGGCATAGATACTGGAGTGGTTTGTCATTGCCTTCTCCGGCTCATTTTACAGATAAAGAGACTGAGGTCAACAAGGTTAAGTGACTTGCTCAGGGTCATACACCTTGTAAGTCTCTTAGAGGCTGACTTTGAACTCAAGACGAAGAGTCTTCCTGACTCCAGGCCCAGCACTCTATCCATAGTTCCAACCTAACTGCCCTAAGTCAATAGTGAAAGACTATAAAACTCAGCTCAGATAGGAGGGAGAATTTTGGTACCCTACTATCAAAGTACACATAAAATTCCCCTCTACTAATAAATGATAAACTACAAGGGGAAAGTGACATGTAATATCTGTTGTAATTATTCTATTAGGTGTCTGGATTTGACCATTTTGAAGAAATGTACTTTGCGAGGTGTGGGAATGGGGGGAGGGGTTGATGGGGTGATGGTTGTCCAGTGTCTGTTGTATCAAGATATAATGAATGAGACCTAGGGGCGTTAGTGAATTGAAAGCTTAACATTAATCAGTGGTATGACATGGCAGACAAAAACCTTAAAACAACCCCAGGCAGCATTTGGTAAAAATGATAACGTTTAAAATCAAGGGTTCAGTCTCATCAAAGTATGTCCCAGTAGCATCACAACTAGAATACTTAGTCGATTTGGAGCATTGCATTTTAGAATGGGCCTTGATGAGCAGAAATACAACCAGAGCATGGCATCCAAAGTCTGTGATGACTTGAAAATTTTGCCATACAAAAATGGTTAGGGGAATTGGAGTAGTTTAACTTGCGGAAGAGATGACTGTGGAATGATGCATGACAGAAGTCTTCAAGTATTTGAGGGGCTACCAAAGATTTAACTTCAAAAATTAGTCTTGTTCTGCCTAGGTCTGGAGAGCAGAATGATGATGAATGGATGGAAATTACAAGCAGGAAGAATTCAATTCTACTTAAGGAAAAAACATCTTAACAATTAGAGCTACCCACAAATGGAATGGGCTGCCTGGGAGGGCAGGGGAGGAAGTGCATTCGTCATCACTGAAGGCTTTGAAGCAGAGTCACTCCCATATGAGATTACTGTACATACCATTCATGATTTGAATAGGAATTGGACTTGTTGGTTTTTAAGGTTCCTTTTAAGTCTTAAGATTTTATGATTCTACAGTTCTAATACTTGTCCTATCTACTTCACATAACAAATAACCTCACAGGGTTATTATGAGGCTCAAACATCTGCAGGAACATTTGAAGGATCTCCTCCAATGATGACCCATCTATACTTTAGTCTCAAAGAGTTGCCGAGGCACCTGAAAGTCAAGTGACTTGCCTAAGGTAACACACCGGTTTCAGTGACTGTATTTAAACCAGGCCTTCCTGCTGACAAGTTTAGAATTTCATCTTCTATATCATGGTATTTCTTAACAAAATGAAACACTGTATGTAAAAGTGCCTTTCAGACCTTAAAGTCCTACAAAGATTAAGGGATGATGGTTGACTGTGGTGGCTGTGATAAACTCAGCCCTTGGGAAAGGGTCTCCCCTAAGCTTCTCTTTAAGATTCAGATGTAAATTCGGCATCTGTGACAGCCGAGGTTAAATTCAACCTCTGGCTCTGGCTAAATTAAAAGATCTAAAGAGATTGAGCCACAGAAAGAGCTACACCCCCCACAGTCCAGCTTTCCCAATGACTCTAGGCTCTTCCTATTGACTTCTTTCCCAGCTATGGCACAAAGACTTTTCTTCAGTTTTCAGACTAGCTTTGTTGTCTGATGCTGGTAATCTGTCTAGCCTCATTTGTCCTAATTCCTTGGGGCTGAATCGTGACTCTCCTTGTCAAACTCTGTGTTAACTCCTTAAAAGAAAAAACAGACAAAATTGTTCTGGGTATTGTTTGGGCTTTCAGTTAAGGCAAAATTCTCTTTGACAGTGAGATTGGGCCCTAAGAAGAGGCCAAGAGTGGAAGGAGAGTCTTTGGTCTGGCTGTCTCCACAGCAAACTTAAAATATGGCCAAACTGGCATCCTTCCTCATTCCAAACGCCCCTCCCCATCTGCAACCTGCATACACACACATAAACTGTGCACTGCAGGATTTTTAAAGACCTGTGATCTCTAAACTTTTTGAATCATAAATCTGTATTATTTTTAAAAATGAAGCACGCATTCCTAATATGCATTTATTTATTCATCTGTTCTTTTATTCAATTATTTATTTATTTATTTATTTTTAATTTTATTATAGTTTGCATCATTCATTTCCACAAG
>CM053584.1:139216843-139232408 GCA_028627135.1 Pseudochirops cupreus | reverse complement strand
TGTGTGTGTGTGTGTGTGTGTGTGTGTGTGTTTGTGTATGCACATGCACCTATCCACATTCCTCAGTCTTCTTTTCTTTTTTCTTGATATACTTTCCACTGATAACTCATTTCTTCTCATGGTTTACATTATTATTAACTCATTTAATGCTTACCAACAACCTTTAGAAGTGCTATTATTATCTTTGTTTTACAGAGAGGGAAACTGGGGGAAACTGAGGCAAACAGGGTTAAGAGAACTTGCTTAGGGTCACATAGCTGGTATCTGAGTCCAAATTTGAACTCAGGTCTTCCTGAGTTCTCTCTGTCCTGGCACTCTCTCTACTTTGTTACCTAGTTGCCTCTGTAAGTTAACAGCTACTCTGTAACCTATAGTCTTTGAGCACTGAAATGGGGAGGGGGTGACTTTCTGTAATGTTAAGGGGATATAAGATCTTCCCTGCCCATTAACAGACCTCACATAGAGTCCATTAAGGGAAACTTGCTTAGGGGAGGCTTGCTTGTAGGAAGGCTTTCACACCTGTTGATAATTTCTAATTAGGTACTGAGTCAGGAGGGTTGTGATACCTTCTGGCTCTGAGAAGTGTACATACACTCTGAGTTGGTATTTTGTTTTTGGGGCTCACTTATGGGAAGGGTCTTGTGATTCCCTGATTGAGATTCTGAGTGGTCATATGTTCAGAGCTCCCCAACTGCTCAGATGTAAAGACTCTCTTGATCCAGGGGTGTATGTGAAGTGTATAGTTGATTAAAGCAGTCAGAGCCTTGTCTGTTGGTCTTTATTTCTCTGCTTGTATTTTCTCTGAAGTTCAAGGGCTGACTTTTCCCCTGAACTGGTGAACGTAATTTAAAAAAGATTGTTGACCCCTTAAATAGCCATCTTTCCTGGTAAAGCAAATCTAAGAACCTGTGCTAGCATCCATCTGGCATATGCCAGTATGGTTGCCACTGTGCTTGCCCAGGGTTACACAGTCAGCATATGGCAGAGGCAGAAATTCAGGCAGCCAGCTCTCTTGCCAATATGCCAAAGTAAACGTGTATAATTCAAAATTCCTATGAAGAAGATGGGGAGGTAGACAGTGACCTATAGAGATTCAGATAAAATATTAGACAGAAGCAGCAAAACATCAGATGGCATGGACATCATGGTTGTTGTTTGTCCTTCATTTTCTAAAAGGGTCAATGACATGGGTGATTTCTTGACATGGTGTGAATTGGATTAAGTAAGGCAGAGCTGAGCAAAGTCATCAGCTTAACTTTCTCCTCCAGAGTCACTGAAGTCTAGAGGCAAGGGAAAAGTCAGGATGACTGGTGGAGGCCCAGGATGTAGTGGATGACCTTGGCGTCTACAGTGTTTGACTAGGTTCTAAGTGCTTCACAGCTAGCTACATAGAAATAAGAGTAACTATGATGGGAAAAGATGGGTTCCTTCATTGATTAAATTATGGACATACTAGGGACAACAGTGTATGTATGTAGGTACATTAACAAAGATTAGAGGTCAGACAGGCTGTACAAAGGTTCACTTCATTGGGTCTTTTTCTCGTTTGCATGTTAAAATTATTTACCAAAAAAAATCAAAAGTATGCCACAACATTTTATTTCCCTTTCATAATCAGCTATAAATCTATCACCTATGAATTTATCTCACTCCTTCTCAAACCACTTTGGATTAAAACTCTAGAAGTTATTATTTTTATGTTTCCCTTTAGTTAAAAAACTACTTAAGTGGTGAAACCATTAGCTGGGAGATCAACAAGTTAAGCTCCTAATCCAGTAAGACTACAACAGTAAAGATGATTATTTTCTCACTCACTCTTTAAATTATACATTTCCAGTGTACTTTCTGGTCCTTTTCTTCTTCTTACACCTCCTCTTCCTTATCATCATCATCATCACCATCATCACTAGCATTTCATTTATATAACACTTTAAGATCTGAAAAATGCTTTACAAATATTATCACATTTTATCCTCACGATAACTCTGAGAGGTAGGTGCTGTTATTATACCCATTTTACAGATGGGTAAACTGAAGTTGAGGGAGATTAAATGACTGCCCAAGGTTGCAGGGTTCACATAGCTGATAAGTGTGGCAGGCTGGATTGGACCTCAGATCTTCCTGACTCCAAGTCCAACACTTTTTCCTCTGCGTGTTAGCAAGATTTATGATCTAGGTTTTTTGTTTTGTGCTGTTGTGTTGTGTTTGTTTGTTTTAGAATAAGGAAGGCTCTACCCTTTGCATATGGAAGTACTCAGGTAAATCTCTACTTCTTATTCTATTCAATTCTAGTCTCTTCTTGTCTAGTTATATTCATCGGGCATAGCATAGTACAGAGGTAAGACTGATGAACTTTGACTCAAGAAGCCCTAGGTTCATACCCTGATTCTGATGCTTATGAACTGGACAAAAATGTACTCTTTCTATGTCTCAGTTTCATCATCTGTAAAATAGGGATAATATTACTTCACAGGCTTCTCATAAGGCTCAAATAAGATAATGGAGTTAAAGCATTTTGCAAACTTTAAATCACTATATAAATGGCAGCCAAGGGTTAGGGTAGAATGAGGGCTAGAAGGAGATGCATGGGGTCAGGAAGATCTGAGTTCATGTCCTGCCTCCTAAATATACTAATTGTCTAATCCTGGGTAAATTGCCTAATTTCTTGGTACCTTAGGTATCTCTTTAAGAGTATAGATTATAAGGGCAGTTAGGTGGCATAGTAGATTGAGTGCTGGACCTGGAGTCAGGAAGACCTGAGTTCAAATCTGGCCTGAGACACTAGCTGTGTGACCCCGAGCAAGTCACCTTACCCTGATTGCTTTCCCCCAACAAACAAACAAACAAAAAGAGCATTTTGGATGGATTGCATTATAGATGAATTGCAAATCCACATTGTTGGAGCTTGTTTTCACAGGGAGAGAGTTCTACATCATACAAATAGCAGTTCTAGACCTAAATAAAAATATTGGCTTTTACAACTTGAAATGTTATTTGAAAACATGCTTTATAGCTACACAATTTGCTTAATCTTGGTTTTGCTCAGCTATTTTAATGGTTTGGAGTTTTTATTTTCTTTAAAGGCAATCATGGTGATCCTTGCCTCAATTAAGCATGCTTCTAACTTTGACTTTGCTACTTGGCAGGGCTGGCCAGAGTAGGAGCAGTTTTGGGAATTTTTTTTAAGGTTTAATCTGCAAAGTTTCAACCTCATATAAATCACTTTTGGGGAAAAAATAACTTGACCATTCCCCACAGATTGAGTTGGACATCTCCACAAAACAATTTGAGAAAACTTCCATGCTGCCATCCTACTAGGCAGTATTTTCAGGAGCTCCCACCTACTGATGCTTCCTTTACCTTCCCGTAACAGTACAAAGGGTGCAGATTGTCCTCCCTGACCCCACATTATCATAAAATCATAATTCTATAGCTAGAAGAAACCTCAAAGGCTATGTGATCCTCAAACACTTAACACTTACTAGCCGTGTGACCTTAGGCAAGTCACTTAACCCCAAATTGCTCAGCCTTCCCCCCTACAAAAAGCAAAAAAAGAAAAAAAAAGCTATGTGATCTATGCCCTCATTTTACAAATAAGGAAACTGAGGCCCAGGAATATTAAGACACTTAACCAAAGTCACAAAGTAGTAACTGTCAGAGGCAAGATTTGAATTCAAGTTCTCCAACCCCAGAGTCAGTACTTAAAGAGTTCCTGTTGCCCTCTAGAGTAATTTAACCTTATATTTGGTTTCCAAAAGGGGAAAAAAAAACCAACCTCATTCTTAGCAGTCCTTTCTCAATTAGTATCATGATAATGAAGTGGATAGCAGTAGCCTAAAGGAGAGCATCTCAACCATGGATCATATTTTCAAAGTTGATTATAGATTCATTCCTAGGATCTTAGAGTTGAAAGGAGTACTTGATGTCATTATTCCTGCCAATCACCTCTGTTCTTGTTTCACTTCCTTCTTGTCACGGTAGAGGCAAATTCTGGTGGATATCAATTTCACTGGTGCTTTCTCTTTCACCTTTAAATCTATTGTCCCTTTGACCTTTTGGTGGTCCTACTCCACTAAATTTTAATTCTAGGTAAACTGTATTAACTATTTCCTCTTCTCTCCCAGTCTTATGAAAATGTCCAGGTGTCAACTCATATGGATGTTGGGGAATATGCTTCTAGAAGTACATAAAGTTGTAGAGTGAAGGGGCCCTGCTTATGATTCAAAGCATGAACAAAGTACTCTGTGACTATTTCCTGTTTCCTTCCTTACTTCTTTGGGGAAGAAAATCCTTTTAATTGGCTGCTGAGCCAAAACTGAGGGTGAATACAAGAGATACTAACTGGTCAAATTGCTCAATGTGATCATAAGTCTCTGTGTGAGGAGGGAGAGCATGCTACCAGACTCCTTTCCCTGCCCAGGGCTGAGATGAAGCCAAGAGAGCATGACAAAACAGCTTTCTGTTCCCTCTGTCATTCTTTCTTTCTCATAGGTAAATGAGTTTTGGAGGTATAATGGACCAGGATTTTGTGAGCTTTAAAAGATCAAAAGAAACACAAGGTCCAATAGCTGAGCTCAGGAAGAAAGTAATAGCCTGAAGGATCTACCTATTTGACCTAACTCAGACACTGCCCTACAAGCAAGGAAGTGTGACTCATCCATTGGCTATGCATGACCTGGTAGTATACTTGGTGATGGAAATATTTCTAGCAACTGCTTTAGGTTTGAATCCATTCCCTCCAGAGACCAAAGTGGTAGAAAGGAGAAGATGCCCAGAATCAGGGTGATGTGTTTATATTTTTGTTCTACTATGGTTTTTAAGTAGATTTCCCTTTTTAACAGTTAACCAATATTAATTGGTTACTTGATATTGAAGAGAAAGCAAATGATGAAAATGATATTGGGATATCAACCAATGGCTAGATTATATTAAGGAGTTATTAAATGTCTACTGATACTGAAGGGACCACAGTGAAATTGAGGCTTCAGTGAGTGGATAGCAATACATCAATCAACAAAAATTTATTAAGCACCTACTTCGTGCCAGGAACTATGCTAAATACCAGCGATGCCATAAGAGGCAAAAGACAATCCCTGCCCTCAAGGAGCTTACAATCTAATCAATATGCAAACAAATATATACAAAGCAATCTATATGAGGATAAATAGGAAATAATGAACAGAAGGAAAGCCCTGGAATTAAAATACCACAAATACTCAACCCTGACAAGGAGATATAGCTAAGCTCTTGAGGACTCAGCCTGTTCATGCCTGTGAGGACTGGGAGAATAAGTCCAGAGTCTATATTCACTATTATTCTCTGACTAGGTCCACTATAAATTGTTCTCTATCACAGGACAATCTTTTAATAATCATAGATGGACTCCCTATTATGCTAATAACAGAAGCTGTTCCCAACCTGTTCTTCTTTCCTTAAGCCCTCAGTCCCATGCTTCTCAGCAGAGAAACTTGCTTTAGACTTAATGAAGGCATCTTGATTGAATTCCTTCAATTCCCTTCCCCTACATCTCAAAAATATTTTTCCATATGAGTCCATTGTTTTATTCTTCCCTCTGGTCTCAGATGATAAAGTGGTAAGCCTCCTTTTCAAAGCTATTCATTTCTACCTATACCCTTGATTTCTTTCCCTTTTATTTGCTTTCAGAAGTCTCTCCATTAATCCTCCTTGCTCTTTTGCTCATTTTCATTCCGTCCATTTTTTGCTGGCTTTTTCCCATGTCTATAAAAATGCTTAACTTTTCACAATCCTAAACCAAAAACAACCACAGCCAAATACCTTCCCTTGACCCTTCTCTCTCTCTCTCCCTCCCTCCCTTTTCCTCCTTTCATTGCCAGACTTCTAGAAAAGAAGGTGTATGTCTACTACCTCAACTTCCTCATCACCCACTCATCACTTAACCTCTTGTAATGTCTTCCACCCCAACTACCCTATTGAAATTTTCCTAATCTCATGATGACCAAATCCTATGGTTTGTCTCAAGTCCTGATCCTCCTTAACCAGAATTCTGTGCTATTTGACATTGCAGACTCCTATTTCACCAACTCCCTTCATACTCTGGCTACAGCCAGAGTATTTTGCCTTTGCAGGCTTATTACACATCACTCTCCTTCAAGGTCTTCTTACTGTTCACTGTATATGATATTCCATCTGCATGTACAAGTTTTTCTTTAGCTTTCTCTCATGCCTAGAATATACTCTCTCCTCACCCCAACTCAAGCACTAACTCCTTTTGGACAACTCTAATTGTTAGAGTTCATCGCATTAATCCAAAATCTGTGTCCTTGTAATTTCTATCTATTTGCTTTAGTCTTATTCATTGGAGTAACCCAGAATAAGTCTATTCTTACTTTCAGAAGACAGTCCTTCAAACATTTGATTATCATGCTCTCTGCTTTTTTCTCCTCCTTACCACCTGGCCCAGGAATCAAGTCATTTCCTCTGGGTATGATTAAGTTTTCAACTTCCCTCTCAAAAAGTGTTGTCTGAAATGGAAGATGATACCCCAAATGTAGTCCAACTAGTACAGAGTAAAATAGCACTATTACTCTATCTAGATCCTATATTTCTTTCTCTTTTTTTTTTGGAGGGGGGAAGGTAGGGCAATTGGGGTTAAGTGACTTGCCCAAGGTCACACGGCTAGGTTTTGTGTGTGTGTGTGTGTGTGTGTGTGTGTGTTAAGTGTCCCAATTTGAACTCAGGTCCTCCTGACTCCAGGGCTGGTGCTCTATTCACTGAGCCATCTAGCCCTCCCCCCCATATTTCTTTTTGTAAAATAAATTTTATTGATGCATTTTGCTTTTGTATTAGTAATTTCTAGACCACTACCCCAAAATTGAAACTTTCCATGGTACAAAGAAAAACAGTCCAGCAAAAATACATCATACAGTGACCTCATCTGTCAATGTATCTATCATTCCACCCTAGTAATCCCTCTACACGTCTGTCGATAGAACCTATTCATATGATAGATTTCTGTAAAGTGGTGGCACAATATTGATCCCTGCTGAGCAATAAACTAAAACTTCCAAATATTTTTCATATGAACTGTTGGCAAGTCTGGTTTCCACCATTTTGGACTTCTGCATTCAGGTTTTGAATGCTCAAGATTTTCTGTGACCTACCTGAGTGGGTACAGAGCCTGGATTAGCACTCTTCTCCATTATGGATAATTTATCAAGCGCAAAGTGAGTTCAGTACCCTTACAAAACATGGAGCAATACCCAATCACTTGGGGTGGGAGGAATGGGAATGGGGGTGGGGGTGGCACTGGTATTATTGGATTTGAAAGATGGAGAATTCTCTTAGCTGGATTGGCAAGGAAAGAAAGAGCCATAATTAGCTACAAATTATTCGTGGGTTCATTCCTATTCCTCTTGGGATTGTTGCTGCTTCATTTTGTTCTAATTCTGGGTGTACATACCAAGAGCCTCTTGTTCCTCCCACCCATGGTCACATCCGCACTTTTATTTATTATGTTCTTTCCAAGTATTAGAATTTTTAGTATGGATGTCTTGCTCAGCAAATTGCTTCAGATCCATTCCCAATTGTTCTCATATCTACTTTTCCCCTTTCTCTCTCTTTTCTTTCCTTTTTCCTTCTTTTCCTTCTTTCTTTCATCTTTTCCTGCCTTCCTTTCTTCTTTTCCTTACTTTGTTCTTTTCTTTCTTTCCATCTTTCTTTCTCTCTTCCTCTCCCTCCCTTCTTTCCTTTTCTTCCTTTCTCTTCTCATTCTTTTCCCTTCCCTCATTTTTCTCTCTTTATTTCTCTCATTCCATTTTCTGTTTATTTTTTCTCTCCTTCCATCTTTCCTTCCTTCTTCCTTCTTCACTTTTTTCTTCCTTTCTTTCTTCCTCTCCCTTTCTTCCTTTCTTTTCTCATTCTTTTCCTTTCATTTTTTTCTTTTCTTCACTTCTTTTTTCTTTCCTCCCTTTATCTCTCCCTCCCTCCCTTCTTTCTTTTTTTCCCTTCCTTCAAGATTCAATTTAGGCCTGAGTTTATCCCATTCTCAGGGCAGATTACATTGTTGTTTCTCTCTTTTTATATTTTTTAAATTAGTTTTTTCAGTCTTTCAAAAACCATTGATTAGGAATTGCGGAAATGGCATTTAGGGCTGTTTCAGGGTCGTTGGCTTCAGATAAATGAGACATGAGAACTCGTACAGCATCGACTGGAGACTTCCAGGCCTTGAACTTAGAATTCTGTTTCTGCTGGGGAGACATCAGCTTCCCTTACTCAGCCAGTAGAGGGAGCCAACATGCATGGGAGCAGGTAACCCCCAGAATTGTCCAGAAGAGGGCGATGATTCCCACAGCCAAACACAACCAAAAAATCCCTTGTAAAAACGGCCAATTCTCCATTCTTCTCTTCCCTTACATTTGATTTCCTGAATTCACCAATATTTTCCTAGGAATTCTACAAGTTACATTTATGGTGTCTCTGCTTACTACTTTCCTGAGCTACTTTCCAAGAGGAAGAGGAATGAACCCACGAATAATTTGTAGCTAAAAGGAGAAAGGAAAAGATACCGACTACACCCCGCCAAACCCAACAGCAGCTATTTTTTCCCCCCGGCATAAACTACATTATTAGATATGTTGCTGGAAGGTCAGGCTGGCTAGGGGTCGGTCACAGGGATAAATATGGAAAGGTTCAGATCCCCCAGATGTAGCACTGACTCCCTGTGAGGAAGGGAAATGAGAACTGCCTGCGTTCCAGCTGTAACATTTCCAGAAAAGCTTGTGACCAGGTCACAGTGGGGTGAGCTCCCAGAGCACATGTGGAAAGTACAAAGAAAGAGGGTCTGTGGCACCATGTCAACAATTTCCAGGTGGAATGAAAGTACTCCCCATTCTCTGCTGGGGCCCAGGAATCTTTCATCAACGTGAAGCTGGTACCTGATTAGGAAGGAGAAAATGGAAGACAAACCCATGGGACAAAAAGGACAAATGGATTCCAGGTGGAAAGGAACAACACAGGAAGAAAATATTGTTATCTTGGTTGTATTAAATCCAGTTCAGTCTTTCAAGATGCCCACTGTTCTCCCACCCAGACTACTCTGGTGAAAGCGTGGATGATGATCCTGAATCAACAGGCCGGGGTGCTTACTGTTATTATTTTCAGGCATGTTAAGTACCGTGGTGGAGAGGGACTTGGAGTTAGGAAACCTAGGTCCAAATCCTACGTCAAGCACATATGAACTGTGCGATCCTGGGCAAGTCTGTTTCCTCTTCACTAAAAGGAAGGGTTTGGGCTTGATAATTTCTAAGGTTCAACATATAATATATAATCGACATAAGGCAAGTTAAGCTAGTGGTATCATGATCTAGTGCTGAGGTGTCTAAACCACCCCCCCAGGAGTTCCTGGAGACCTTTTTCAGGGGAGTCCTCAAGAAAAAAACTATTTTGTACTAATACAAAGATGCCTTAATCATAATCCTTGCTGGGATGCTGATAGGACTCTCATTCCCCTCCTTCAACCCAGTTAATTATTAATTACTAATATAGTAAAAATCAATAGATATAACCCGAATAAACTAAAGTTTTTGGTGGTGGGAGGTTCTCAGTAATTTTTAAGAATACAAGGGGATTCTGCGGCTAAAACGTGTGAGAAATGCTAGTCTAGTAGAAAGAGCAAGGGAATCAGAGTATCTAACCCTACCTCGGTCACTTATTACCTGTGTGACCTTGGAAAAGTCACTTCACCTCTCTGGGCCTCAGTTCCCTCATCTCTAATATGATGCCATATTAGCAGTTGTAATAGATGGCTTTGAAGGTCACTTCTAAGAGCTCTATGACCCTATGACTGTACCTTGGCAAGAAGTGGGGGGCGGAGGGGTGGTAGATTGAAGAGCAAGGAGGGGTGCTCCGTACAGCAGAAATGAGAGAAATAAAGGAATAATATAGAATTTCAAAAATCAATCTCTCTGAAGCCATCCATTGCTCTCAATTCTGCCCCTTGAAACAAGAGTAGAACCAGTGTTAATTCCTTTTCCAAGGCACAGCCCTTCAAATACAGGCCACTAGGTGGTGTGGTCGATATTGTGCTGGGGTCAGGAAGACCTGGGTTTGAATTCTGCCTTACACACATCCTAAGTGTGACCCTGAGGAAGTCACTTAACATCTCTAAGCCTCAGTTTCCTCAACTGTAAAATAATAACGATAGCATCTCCCTCCCGGGGTTGTTGAGGAGCGAATGGGCTAATGTATGTAAAACACTTTTCAAACCTTAAATCAATATATAAATAATATATCATTATTGCTGTTATTTTTGTTCAGTACTTGAAATCAGTTATCACATCTGGCCTAGTTCTATTATCCAGATTACATGAATGTCCCCAGTTCCTTCAACCCATTGTTACGAGTAGCTTCAAAGCCCTCCACTCTCCTTGTGCTCTTGTGGGAAATCTTGGTTTATGAAAGTCTTCCTTAAACTGTGGTGGGCCCCAGTGCCCACCTCTACACCCCATAAATACATTCAGACCCTATCAAGAAACTGGAAAACAGTTGCATCATAATTCTAAAACCAGTGCAGGGGATGCAAAAGCAACCAGTGGCAGTATCAAAAGGAGTGCAGAGTTCTCCTTGGCTTTGCTGAATTCCACCTTGGTCCCTCCAAGCCACTCTTGGCTATGACCCTCATGCTCCTGGAGAAAAAAGATTTCTTTTGTATCTCCTCACAGAACCTAGTGCAGTCCTCTGTACTCAGTTAAAGGCTGTGTACTGACTGACGGTTTGATCACTTTAATTCATTTGATTTGGGGGCATTTCCCAAAGTGGAGTTCTGTAATCTTAGGCAGAGAGATGAGGGGGCCAAGAGGCTCCAAATACCTCATGAAGAAACATGGGGCGTAAACACTTCAGTTATACATCTTTAGTTATGTTTCTCGGGGGAAAAGCTACAAGACTTATTTTTTTAGAGATGGGATTCTATTCTGGAGCATGTGTTATTTTTTCCTCCCAAATCAGAAGAAAAAAGTCACTCCAATTTTTCTATTCTCCTTACTTCCTCACTCTGGGGGACTCCACATTTCAAAATATTCTAAATATGATCATTTAGGTTTTAGGAGCTAACCAAGTTATATATAATATGGTTTTACAACCCCAATTCAGCAGAGTGACTTTAGATAAGTAAAGAATTGGAAAAATAAAAACAAAAACCTGTCACATATAACCCAGTCAGATTCAATAAGCATTTACTAAGTACTTACTGTATGCTGGGCCCCAGAGATATAAAGAAAACGTGGAAAACAATATGAAATATGTATTATAGCGTGCTATTTAACATGTAATTTAATCCTGTCCCCACATTTCCATTTTTTCTTTCTAAAAAGTCCTTTGAAACTTTTCTCCTCCATAGTTTCAAAAGTTTTAACATTACATCTTGTCATGGCTCTCCTGGGAAGATACCATTCTAGGTTCCGTGGACTACAACTTCATATGAACAGTTGGAAGTCTTGAACTTAGGGGTGTGTTCATTACTTCTGGGAAAAGCCCCAAATTTGTAAACATGTTCAGAAACCTCTCTCGTGTAAAAGGCAACTAAAGTTTGCTTAAGGAGACACAGTCAGCCACAGAAACTCAGACCGGGAATTTAGGTTTGTTGAAACTTTTCACGAATAAAAATGGCTTGATTAATTCCACCCTTCCCCCTCCTTCTCCCCCCAGGAAAAACATTTTATTTTTTTTTGAAGACTGGAGGGAAAATTCTTGGGTAGATTGAGTAACCTAAATGCAAGTCTTGTGTTATTACTATAGGACATGGCTGCGTGAAACGGACTCTTAGAGTAGCTTGGAGGTGAAATGGGATACGCGACTGCACAACTCTGTTAAGCAGCAAAGAAGTTGAAATGATTCTTTCTTTTCCAATTTAAACCATGTACATAGCTGTTAGTAACTGAATAAAGACATTTAAGTCATATATATATGTATATGTATAGACAATGACCTTTTATAAGTGTGCAATAGGGACAAGCCCAGGGATATTCCAAAGGAGCATTTCAGGTAATTGTATATGAAATCTGATGCTGTGTGAAGATGTTAATAATACATGAATTCCATGTTATAGCTAATATATAGCTCATTTGGTGGGAACACTTTGAAAGTACTTTGCAAAAGATCTCATTTGAATCATAACTCTATGACGCTTTTTTTCTTTTTTTTAACCTGTTTACAAGTGGGGAGACTGAGGTTTCACAGAGTTAATTCCCACAAGGTCAAGCAGTCATTGGCAAGGCCTAGAATAGAAAACTCCCTCCCATTCTGCTATTTGGTCCACATTTCCTTTCATTAAATATTCCCACCAAGAAAACAAAACAAAATTACCCATAAGCCTGAAAGCTCTATACACAAATCATCCAAAATTTGTTTCCTTAGGTTTTCTGAGATATTTTAAAGTAGAAGGAGGTTTTGCAGGGGGTAAATATGTACTAAATAAGGACCAGCTCAGAAGGCAGGAGATTTGTGTTCTAGTCTTGGGGTGAACTCTACGACTTTTGCTGACACCACCTTTTAGCTTCCTTTTACACATCTGTCAGATGGAAGGGTTGGACCAACTAATCCATAAAGCCCCCTCCAGCTCTTAAAGGCTGAGTCCAAATCCAGCCTTCTGAATTGATGCCTAGGTAGAACCATTGAAAGCTTTTGTGCCTCAGTTTCTTTGCCTGTGAAATGGGAGACTTACCAGCCTTAGCTATTGACAGGACAGTAGCAAGGATTAATAGACGCAAGAGAATAGATGATAAAGCACAATGGAAATATCAAAGGTGTTATAAATGGAACATGTTGAAAATTAAATGCAATGCTGACTCTCAGCTGCTGGGGTTGTTTTAATCAAAGTTGAACAAAGGGGCACTGGAGATCTGGATTCTAGTTCAACTGCTATTGACTTGGGCAAGATTCAGTTCCATTCATCAAATACCATTATTTTTTTTTAAATTCTGAAATGGGGAAAAGAAACTCCTTCTCCTCATAGCTATTTTTAAAAAATAAGTTTTAATGATGCCATTTAAATAGTTTTGTTGAAGGTATTGTGCTTTATTCTTACACCAGATACAGGCCCTGGTATTCTCCACAATTCCTCTCCCCACCCCTACCCAAATGGAAACAAACAAAAGTAGAGGTGGATACAACATTTTGCATCTTAGTGCCCAGAAACCTCTCCTGGAAGAGAAGGGAGTGTCCCAGTAGAGCCCTCAGAGAACAAGGATAAATGAAAGAAAAGATGCAAAGGAACATTGACACAAGAAGGAATAAAAATGCAAACAGTGAAATACTACATCAGTCTAAAATGCAATGCAATAGACTTACCTGTCACCCTATTAATTGGCACTTCACGCACCTATGGTGAGATAATGATTTATGTTTGTAATGATGATCTCAAGATCCAGAAACGTTTACTGAGTCATCAAAGATTAAACTGATAGTATAACTTTAGTTATAGGGCAGCTAGGGGGCACAGTGGATAGAGCACTGGGCCTGGAGTAAGGAAGATCTGAGTTCAAATCCAATCTCAGACATTTACTAGTTGTGTGACCCTCAGCAAGTCACTTAACCCTGGTGGCCTGTTTCTTCATCTGTCAAATAAGTTGGAGAAGGAAATGCAAACCGTTCCAGTATCTTTGCCAAAGAAAACCCTAAGATGAGTCATGAAGAGTCTGACGGAACACAACATAACTTCAGTGCTAAGTGGACAGTATTTTACTCTTTTTCTGTACAACTGAATAATCGGGCAACAATTGTTTACCCTTTTGAAATAGAAGCACCTTGAGGGCAGGGACTATTTTTGATTTTCCAGGCCCAAAACAAGTATTTAATTAATGGTACTGGGTTAATTTCAATTGCACAAGACTTACAGAATGGAACTGAATTGGATAAGGTTTTTGTAAGAACTCATATTTAGTTAACCAGAAAAATGAATGCTAAATCATTCAGAGTTTACCATAATAATGACTAAAGTTACTACTACTACTACTAGTACTACTACTACTACTACCACCGCCACTACTACTAGTAGCATTAATAAATACAATATGTGCAAAGGTCTATCATCTCCTTGGATAGTAGGTGCTATCTAACTGAAAAGCTAACTGAAGCTTTTGTTGCCTTGGGCAGCATAGTAAACTGAGAATTCTGTAGTGCCTCTGGAACTACAATCTTTTTTTTTTTCCGGAGTCCGCTTTTTGGAGTGGCTAGCCCTCAAAACCTTTGAGGTCTTATGATATTTTAATAACTAATAGGTTTTAGTGCCTTGGCTGGAGGGTCGTTAGCATGAGCAACTTGGGAAATAATAAAATATTTAATATATCAATTAAATGAGCTCAGGAGAGTCCTTTGAAACGACCCCTCCCCCATTTCTTCCAATTTACATGAACGATTTCTCCCGTTGTATTTTTACTTTGTACCAACTTCACTTGGCCTTGACCTCCATAAAGAGGCGTGTGTGTATATGCATATATATTAAAAGCTGCATTACTAACTTAAAAGCCTTCCTCCAGGCACCTAGTCCCGGATACTGAACCCGCCTATCTTTCCGAAAGTTCCAAGAAGACCTTTCTCCGGGCAATGTTTTTCAGGAAAAGCCGGAGAACAGCGTGGCACGTTCCAGTGTGGGGGCCAGGGACGACTTCCAAGGGGAAAGAGATAATTAAAGTGATAGAGGGTAGTGGTTTCTTTTGGGAGGGGGGGTAGAGGGAGGGTAGAAGATTGAAGGGACCCCAGAAAAATAAAACCCCACCCTGTCTTTTCTCCGTGGCCAGCCCAAGTTCGCTCCCAATGTCCTTGACCTAAATTTTCTGCGATCGGACTGGAAATCGAGGAGAAACCCGGAGGCGGGTGACAGCTCCAGGTTAGGGGCTGTCTGGCAGGGATGAACTAGCAAACTTGAATGGAGTGGATCGAACTGGAGGAAGGATGGAAGGGCGGTGGTGCCCTGAACACCTCCCCAGGAGGGAGGGAGAAGCCAGCTAACTCTCCCGGTCTGCCCGCGCCCCTTCGCAATTAAGGTTAGGTATGGCTCATCTTTATAATTCTCCACCCCACCTCCACCCGACACACACCTTCGGGCGCCCACCCCCCTTTCGCCCCTCCCCAGCTATCCCTGCCCTTGAGATCCTGGGAACCCGGGGAGCTCCTCTCCCGCTCCACTCGCCTCGCGCTCCAGCCCGCAGGATCCAGGGCAGGATGGGTCTTTAGGTGTTAGTGCGATCCGCGCGCGCGCGCGCGTGTCTCTGTGCTTGCGTGCGTGTGTGTGTGTGTGTGTGTGTGTGTGTGTGTGCGTGCGTATTTATGTGTGCGTGTGCACATCTGTCCCGTCGGTCGGTGTGTATGTATGTGTGCGCGCGCGCGTGAGTGAGTGTGTGTGTCTGTATGCGCGTGTGTATGTGCGCGCGCGCTGGGATTGTTAGGGTTGGTGGGAGGAGGGCGGGAAGGGGGCCGCACCAGGCTGCGTGACGTCACCGGGATTGGTTACACGACGTTCTAGAACTCCGCCCCACGTGCGCCGGGGGAGGAGGAGGAGGAGGAGATGGGGGTGGGGAGAGGGAGGGGG
>CM053584.1:139162439-139216743 GCA_028627135.1 Pseudochirops cupreus | reverse complement strand
GGCCGCTGCTCTTCTCAGATCACTGTGGGGCTTAATTTTTTGGGGTGGGGGGGCGGGGGGGCCTCAGATATGGAGGCAGATGGGAGCCAAGCCACCTCTGGAAGCCCTAACGACTCACAACACGACCCTGGGTAAGTTTCCCACCCCCTTCCCACCACCACCTCTCGGATTGTTCCCCTTGCAACAGAGACGACCATGCATTTTGTAGGACGTCTTCTCCCCCGTCCCCTCCTCCTCCTCCACCTCCACCCCCGTGGAAGTTCCACACCTTTGTTTGATTGCATTTCGCTGTAACCTTCCCCCCCACCCCACCTCCCAGTTCTCTCCTCCCCCCCTCTTCCTTTTAGCTTTTGTAAGTTACACGTCAAAATGGCCGATCTGACATCTGTGCTCACTTCTGTTATGTTTTCTTCCTCTAGTAAAATGTTTATCGGTGGCCTGAGCTGGCAAACCTCACCAGGTAAGGGAGGAGGGGAGGGGGGAGACTAGGACCCCCCCTTCTTGGCTTCTTTATTGCTCTTTGTTATCCCAGTGCAGACCCCCCCTACCCCCCCGCCATTGGCTCCCCACTTCTCCTGTGCAAGGTTATTTTTTTAAATAGCAAATCCTTTCCGAGCCCTCTATTCGACCTCTATTGCTGTATTTTTCCCTGTGTGTGCAAGAAATGCAAAGAAAGAAAGAAAGAAAACACTACTTTTGGCTTTTGTCAGTGATAAAAATTTGCATTGCCTTTTCTTTTTTTTTCCACACCTCTTCCCCCCCCCCCCTTCTCTCTCTCCACAGATAGCCTTAGAGACTATTTTAGCAAATTTGGAGAAATTAGAGAATGTATGGTCATGAGAGATCCCACCACCAAACGCTCCAGGTAAAATCATCCCCTTTGAATTTGTTTTTATTTAGAACAAAGTTAAAGTTTTATTTTGGGGGTGGTTGTGGAAGTATCAATGGGATAGAATGGGTGGTGGTGTTTTGTTTTGTTTTGCTTTTCGACGAATGGCCCTGCATTCCCTCTTTCCCTGTCGGGCCTCCCTCCCCTCCTTCCAAATTATTGGTGGTCGATCATATGGACTTAACTCCGGGAGATATGTTTGCTTTATATTTTCTTCACCCCCCTTTTCACTTCTAGAATGACGTTTTGCAGCATCCACTTTGCAAATAGTTTAAACGTTTACACACTTACACACACACACATAAACACACACATTTCCACTTCTCCCATGCCCCCTGTTCCCCAAGTCTTGAGCCTCTTCCTAGGAAGGTGATTCTCAATTGCCCTGCATGCTTTGGTATAAAACAAAGCATTAAGGGGAGGAGGAGGAGGAGAGGAAACGGAGGTGGCAAATGATTGGAGAGCCAGAGCAATTTCTAAGTTACCTCTGCGCTCTCTCCCCTCGTTCCTCCTTTGACCCTCATTCTCTTCCCCCCCTCCATTTCTGGATGACTGGAGAGAGTAAGCGGAATGGACTGGGGGAGGGGAACTAGCGGGGCGGGGTGGGAGGGAGGGAGACTTTTGCGCCCATTTCCAGGCTGGTGTTCATTCATTCTTGTCTTTTTCTTTAAAATAGCCTTTTCTTTTTTATTTTCTCCCTTTCCTCTTTGTTTTATTGCAGAGGCTTCGGTTTCGTCACGTTTGCCGACCCAGCAAGTGTAGATAAAGTATTAGCTCAGCCCCATCATGAGTTAGATTCGAAGACGGTATGTTTTTGTTGCTGTTCGCTCTCTTTCTGCTACGTTTCCGACTATGACAGGCTCATTTAAAGAGACAGCGTCCTTTTGCAGGATGTGCTTGGAGTTCTGTGTAGGTTGCAGGGAGAGCTTGCAAACTGGGCGCAGAAGTTCGCTTTGGGGAGGGATCAACTTTTAGGCTGTGGTTTGTAAGTTTCTCAACTGCAACCCTGGGAGTTTGGGGGGGGGCAGCATTGCAGGTCCTTATCGGGGAACTTTTCTATAGTGAGGCGTTGCTAAAAAAGACCTACTGAAACTTCAAGCTGGAGCAAGCAACTTTTCTTTGTCAACTAACAAGGCACATGGTGCCACCGGCTGAAGGGAGAGATTCCTTTTGGGGCGGGTTTCTGAAAGGCAGAGTCCACTTCTCCATTCAGCAGTGACTCCATGGGGATGAGGGGAAATCCTATTTCCTAGGGATTCTCCTTTTCCTCCATACTAGAATCTCCCCTTGAAGGGTCCAGGCACAAGTGTGAGTTGGCTCTGTGCTTGAATTCAGTTTTGGAGGGGAAGAGAATGCAGAAACCAGAATAACCCTTCTTCAGGATTGCTTTAAAGCTTCACCTCCAGATGGTGTGATAAAGCCTTGGATTTTGAATGGATTTTTTTTTCTTTGTCACATCAAAGCCTTTCAATGTGGGTCTAGATACTTATGTATGAATTCGAAGCCTTCTAAACCTAGAGTGGGTGAAACAAGACAAGTAGAGGTCAGGCATGAAATTGGCCCATTGTCTGAACCGGGAGGGAAAAAGATAGGTTAGGTTCTATTTCCTTGGTGGAAAATAAGTTACTTTGGGTGGTTTATTCATTTGTTGTTTTTTTTTTAGTGGGAAGATGAGGGGAGGTGGGAGGGGAGGAGAAGTGCCCTTTAAGCTGTTTTATGTATAGCAAATGATGCCGGTTACTCCACTGCCCACCATCCAGGAAAGCTTCTGATAATTTTAATATTGCTGCATCAACCAGGAGCATGAAGGTGACATTGAGATTTGATATTGGGGCGTGGATGTGAGAGATTTTATTTATTTAGGGTGATGGAAAGAGCATTCAGTCTGGGGTGAGGGGCCCTGGGCACAGTCACTGACTGGCTCTGTGACCTTGGGTAAGTCCCTTAACCTCATCTGTAAAAAGAGGGGTTAGGGTAAGATCATTTCTCCCCAGCACAAAATAGTCCTAAGACGAGATCAAACCTGGGAATGATTTCTGGGATCCTCAGATTTACTCTCCAATTTTGACCCCTTACCCAGATTAGAGAGAAATCACTTTAGTGTGTTCCTCATCGTCTCTCTTCTCTTCTAATATTGCTGAACATTCATTCAGTCCATCCATTCTAGGGATAATTATTTTTGGTATGATCAATGGTTTATGTGTCCAAAGAATATCATTCTCTGCCCTACCCCCACCCCTACCCCCTCTTCTTCCACTCCCCTAATAATATTTGGGCTGGATATTTTAAAGACTGTAAAAAAACAAAGAAGAAAAATGTTTTGAAACAGATTCCAGGAATTTATTTTAGCTCTTTCCCCTTCCTCTCTTCTCCTCAACCCCCTGCCCTCCAAGAAACAAAAATGCTATTTATTTTGGGAATATGATCCTGCATAGAGTAGTCTAGAGGTACTGTGGGTAAGTCAAACCTTATTTGGAGTAAGATATAAATCAATTACTTTTTCACTCATTCAGTGTTTGTAGCCATGTTTCAGTCACTGTTATTTAGTATAACATAGCATTTGACTTTGTTTCAACTCAGCGCAGGAGGCGGTTGGTTTATTGACATGGAAAGGAGGATCTTGTTTACAGTTGCGTTTAAAGTTTTGTTTAGGTAATGGCTATTCATTTCAAAAATAGTATCCTAGTCATTTCCTAGAGGACTTGTAGATACAGTAAGTAGAACTGTACCTAACTAACTCATGTTTTTAATTTTTTGGTAGTTTAAAAAATAGTTGACAGGGATGTGCAAAAGGTACGGATTTGCCATGTTCACCTCAGATAGCCGTCAGAAATACCTGCGGCCTGTGTAAAGTTTCCCCAATGAAGGGGGAAAAATTGTTAAACCAAACTAATCTTATTATGGCCTACAGTCCCTTTGGCTTGGATTCAGAGAATTGACTTTTTGGAAATTAACATTGTCGTATAATTTTTTTTTGGTGGGAGGATGGTCTTACCCCTTTCCTGCTCCAGGAATCATCTCTCCTGCCTCATACCTACCCCCCACTTCATGCTTTTCATTGTCTCTTCATTTTAGCTCCTTTTTTTTGAGAGTGTAACTTTAATTTTTGCATTTCGATGTGACAGTCTGAAGCCAGTTTTTTTTAACTGGTTGTTTCTTTTGAATAAGTATGTACCTGTCTTACATTTTGTTTGCAGAATGGAAAATCCACACCTGTTGTATTTCTCTTTAGACAAATATCTAGTCATTGATGGATCTGTTGGTAGATATATTTGTCATTTAATCTTTATGAAAGGATAGTTTTCTAGAAAGATTTTTTTTTTGCTTAAAAAAACACCCATAATCTCTCATTTCTCAGGTATATGTTTTCAAATAGGTAACATAAACTAGAACCTGGCTTACTTTTAGTAGAGTTTTTAAAACGTTTTAATAGAGTAGTTTAAGGTAAGTAGGTTTTTGTGACATTTAAACTATTACTAGGTGAGCATCATGTTACATCACTACCAAGGTGAGGTGAGTCAGTGAAAAAAGAAACTGAAATGTTCTTTTTCTTGGGGGGGAGGGGAACCAAAATTCCTTATTAAAGTTTTGCCTTTTTTTTTTTGGCAGAACTGAATCAGATTCAGACTTTTATTTTAAAAAGGCAACAGTTTTCATTTGAGAGTCAAAGCTTCAGAATAAGTAACTTGTAGCAGTATTTACTTTACCCTCTTATGATAAATATATCCAGAGATTTATGATATTTAAAAGCAGAAGGAAAACTAACAAACAATGGAAATACTCCCCTCCCTTTCTTCTTTCCCCATCATCAGTCTATCAGTTCAGAAACTACCCCTCAAAAAAAAATGGACCAGATGGTTTTGTGGGAACTATGTATAGGTTAAAAAAAATCCCTATTGTCTTAGATTCTGTTATTCTCTTAGTATCTAGTCTGCATGATTTGGGTTGTTTTTCCTAAATGGAGTAGAAAAAACTTTTGAATTTGACACCCTCCCCCCAAGTTCAGTTTCAGGTAACATAATGGGGCCTAGTTTTTATTATTCCTATTACTGGCTTTCTTCCTGAATTTTCCTTCCTGATCCACAGAAAGGTAACTTCTTTCTACCCCACCCTCATGAAAGGATCCCTGGTTTTTAAATGCCAGGTGTGTTTACCTGGTGTTTTAAATGTTTGTTTTGTTTTCCCTTGTCAGGCTTTAAGTTGTTTTTGGACAGCTTCATCAACAGACAAGACTCATTTTAAAAAAATGCAGTTCTATAATTTAAAAAAGAAAAGAATAATTAGATTCACATTTCTTTGTGGATTAGTTCTTTTTGGAACCCCTCTCCTTCCCTTCCCATTTGGTATTTATTTGGGTAGAAGAGGGGCAGGGTATGAGAAAACACCTAGTTACCTAAAGCTGGAAGAAGCTTTAAATTTAATTTGCAGGTTATAATTTTTTTAAACACCAGATAACATTCCCATCTTTTCTCTCAGCAGTGTGCCACAGATGAGAAAGCAGGTAGCATTTAGTATTCAGTGTTGACTTGGGGAAAAAGCTCTTGCCTAAATAATTAATAGCAAATAATATCTTGTTTATTAAGAGAATTACAGTTTGGAATACCTGGTTGGTTTATGGAAAAGATCAATGTGTTTCTTACTTTTCTTCACAGTTAAGCTGGGTCAAAGTTCAGGGTACTTGTGAGTTGCCTAGGAAGATTCTAAAATGCTGATCTGGAAGCCTGAGAAATGAGTGATTCATAATTAGGTGCTTTCTTGGTATTTTTCTTTTCTTTCTGTTAAAGTGCAACATTAACTTCTTTCCCTCCCTTTTCCCCCTCAGATCGACCCCAAAGTTGCATTTCCTCGTCGAGCACAGCCCAAGGTAAGTCAGGAGGGTCAATAGTAGGATTTTTGGCACGTAGAGAGTTGGTGCCAGGGAGGTTCAAGTTTCAAATGGGGAATTATTGGTAATGAAAGCTTTTGAAAGCCCAAGCCTATGGCATCTTAAAGGATATCAGCGTATGTCCATGAAAGTATAGGAGAGCAGCTTTGTGTGTCTGATTTAGCCAGCTTGAAGTGGATTCCCCAGTGCCTGACTCTCATAGAGAGAGGCGGGAGGTAGGGGAGAGTAAGTGTCTTCGTCCAGGGCATATGGCTTTATCCAGTGTCATGGTTATTACGGCATCATGTTCAAGTGTGGCTCAGATGGCATTGGGAACTAACTAGTGGTACCTTTTTAGATGGGGAATGTTTTCTTTTGGAGCATTGCTTGGAGAGTCCCTGGGCTACCCCTGATTTATCATGAAGAACTTTAGTTAGTCACATGCCTCTTCTCAGAAAATAAATGTTAAGAGCTTCACAGGCCTCTCTGGACCTTAGAAAGGTGATGATGAATGTATTAGTTTCAATCTGATTGGATAATGTTACATTCTGCTTATAGACCGTCCTTGGAAACTGTGTGTGTGTTTGTGTGTGTGTGTGTGTGTGTGTGTGTGTGTGTGTGTGTGTGAGAGAGAGAGAGAGAGAGAGAGAGAGAGAGAGAGAATGAGAGTATGTGTGTGTATAGAAGTGTGCTCGTGCTCTTGAGTGCATGCCAGTCCCTGGGCAGAGAACTTTTGAAATGTAACCTTGTACAAGTAGTGCTAGAGTAGCTGCTTGAAGGACTGAGACAAGACTTGACTTTTCCATGAGTATGTAGGGCACTTTTTCCCCCCTTCTGTTTAAAAGTAGCTTTTAGGTTGCCAAGTTAGAAGGAGAAAACAGCTACATCTCACGTGACTGCAAAATCAGGGATTCAAGATTTACGTGTTGAACTGAAGTTTGCTGTAACTTTTCCTCTGTATGTGATTCAAAGGGGTGTGTGTGTGTGTGTGTGTGTATGTGTATACATGTGCACTGTGCTCCTGGGGCTCCATTGGTGGAAAGAGAAAAAAGAAAAAAGCTCAGACTTCTGATTGTGAGCCAGAAGGGAAGGGACTGAGGAGCAGCAGGCAGACAAACTCGATTTGTTTCTTTAGGCACAGTCTCCCCGGAGCTGAGGAACATTTTATTAGTGTGTGGAGAGGCATGGTTTTGCACATTTAAAAACCCACCCAGGAAAAATAGTTGGTTGGCATGTGGTATGATGGCTTAAGGACTGCACATATGAAGTAAGATAGATGCTGGTACTCTTTTTTTTTAAAACGTTATTTGTATCATAAAGGAATTAAACCTAAGCAAAAGTAGTCAAATATTTTTCTCCCTGCCTCAGGGCAGTCTTTTTAGTTTGAGTGAATACTAATTAGTGAACTAAAGGGGCAAGGTTATTTCTGTCCTCATCAAAAGGTTTGTACTCTAAGGTTTTATGGCTTTGGGATTAGGCTGTTGGATTAGAGTTGCGCACCAGACTGTGTGGCCCAGAATTTCAGGAGTCCGAATAGAATTAGCAGTATTTCCTGCCTTTGGTTGAATTGTTTTTTCTCCATAAATGTGGATCTTCAAATTTCCAGGTTACCCATTTGATTGCCGAAAGCCAGGGTCAGATTACTCCAGAAGGAAGCTGGGGGAAAAAAAAATCTCTGACTCTAACCCTGGGTGGCCTCTGTTCTCCCCTCCCCCTACACTCTCTCTGTTCTTTTGTGTATGTATATCTGCGTGAGAGAGTGTGTGTGTGTGTGTGTGTGTGTGTGTGTGTGAGAGAGAGAGAGAGAGAGAGAGAGAAAGAAAGAAAGAGAGGGGGAGAGAGAAAGAGAGAGAGGGGTGGTATTTGGTCATTTACTTTTATAAAAATATGATAGGTTGCTTGGTTTTTTTAGTGACCCACTTCTGGACCTCGATGAGAGATAGTGTTTTTTCAGACTTTTGAAATATCTGTGCAAATGTTCTGCACATATGTAATATATTTATAATTGAATCTTTGGACCCTAAAAACCTCTATCTGAAATTGACAGTTCTTCTTGGGATGCTATTCATTTAAAGGGAAACTTCACAAATCCCCGCATCATGTAACGTCATCTCGCTGTGTTTTACTTTGTGAGTTTCTTCCTACTAGACCTCCTCAAGATACTTTTTTAAAGTGTGTCTCTCTTTACAAAACCCCAGTGAGGTGAGTGAACAAGTGACAGGGATCTGTGAGTATCCTTTTTCTCTAGAGTGAGAGTGTAAAAGATACAACAGAGAGGATATGACTTGTATTGTGGTTCACTTAATTCCTGCAATTCCCTTTGTTACCTCAGTTATTTCTTCTTTCACCTACCACAGCATTAAGGTCATTCATTCTATTCAAGAAATATTTATTAAACCCGTACTGCCCTTCAGGTTCTGTGCTGCCCTCTGCTTACACAAATACAACATGAAAACATTCCTTGCCCATGCTTGCGTCCCACTGAGGGGTCAGAGGGTGGGGGTGGGGGAGTGGATACTGGGGACACAGAATGCGGACAGCTAAGTAAATACGGAGAGTGTACAAGAGAACGCAAAATAATTTCAAAAAGGAGACAGAGTTTACAACTGGAGAGAACGAGAACGAGCTTACATGACCAGTAGTATCTGCTGTGTACCCTGAAGGAAGCTAGCATTGACAGAGGTAGAGGAAAGGAGGGGAGTACATTTCAGATGTATGGGTGGGGAGGGAGGGAGATACTTGTACAAAGATACCAAGGCTGGACGTGGAATGTCATATAGTGGGCCAACTGATTGAAACAAAGTGTGTAATGGAAAGTAGTATGTAGAAAGACTAGGAATGTTGTTAGGAGATAAATTATGAAGGGCTTTAAATGCCAGGCTGAAAATTTGAGGACCTAAGATGTCATGTCAGAATCCCGGCTGGAAGGAACTTCAGAGAATATCTCGTTCAATCTGTACTTGACCAAGAATTCTTTCTCTGCAATATAAGTTAATGATATTCTGTTGACAAAGTGATTTTTGGTGGGAATATAGAATTTCAAGCGTATGCTTTTGTCTTCCATGGTAAGGCCCTTGCTTATTTAAGAATTATGCAGTTAGAGAGAGAGAGAGAGAGAGAGAGAGAGAGAGACTCTGCCTACTGGTCTTTGTGGGATAGAATGGCTGTCAGTGACATGCCAGTGTATTTCAGTTCATTGTGACAGCAGGGTCTGGATTTAGAGCCAAAAGACTTGGGTTCCAGGCCCAGCTCTGAAACTTCCTTGGTCTGTGCCTTTGGATGGGTCAAGACACTTTTCCAGACCTTGATTTCCTCATTTGTGAAATGGGGAAAATTATACTTTCATGGCCTCCTCCCTGGTAGTTATGAGGAAAACGCTGTTGAAACATGAGCCATTGATTCCTGGGCTCTCTGGGTGGTTTACCCGACTAATGCTGAGAAGAGGACTGCTCTGTAGACGGGTTCAGGCAAGATGGCAGGGAAAAAGTGTAACTTAATGCTGAAGAGAATTAGTAGCAGCTAAGAACAGATTTAATATTCGTCCTGTCATAATATTCTTTAATGCATTTTATAAATAAAAATCTGTTTTGATCTACTTTTTAATGAGTTGCTGAATTAAGGATTTTGAATTCAGCTGTTCATTTATCCCCGTAGTGTAGGAAATGATCAGTGTCTACAGCGGAAAAGTACAGTTGGATTTTATTAACTAATTATGAGGGTCGAGTCTTCAGAGGCTGCTGGACACTAATTACCTCAGTCCATTTTGATGAGGATGTATATCTATTCCACCACTGCATCTTTCTCTTGAGGATACTTTCATTCTTGTTTGGAATTATTCTCTCTCTGTCTCTCTCCTGAATTGAAGCTCTCTTGTGAAACTGGGTTTGGGGGGCTGCAGTTGTTTCCTTATCATTTTTGACTGTAAATAGTAGATATGCAGCCTTCACTTCAGTTTGTGTGTGCACAACCTCTAGACCTGAGAACTTGAGAGGGGTCTCTGGGTTTGAGTAGTATGAGCCCTGAGTGGCACAAGTTTGGATTTCTCTCACTTCTTTTGAATCTCAAGATCCCTTTCCCTTGTTTCTCTGTGTGCCAGAGCACTGGATCATGGAAGATTCTTTACCCTTTCCTTAGTTTGGAAGGAAGGAACCTCAGTGTTAGAACTGGTTCAGGTGTGCCTCACAGTGGAATGTAAACTTCTTGAAGACAAAGACAGGATCTTTGCTAGCTTTTTGTTGCTGGGTTCTGGCTGCACAAAGTGTAAAAGGAGAGGAGGCTTGTTTAATTGTGCTTTTTAATTTATGTATGCATGCATGCATGTATGTATATATGTATATGTGTGTGTGTATGTATGTTTTGCCCTTGTAAATGTAAGGTGCTTGTGGACAGGGAATGTTCCATTTTTGTCTTGGTTCCCCAGTGCCTAGTATGCTGCCCAGCAGTTTAGGTGCTGAAGAAGTGCTTGTTTTTATTTGAATTCTCTTTTTCCTCTATAACTTATCTATCATAGAACCAGGTTATTTGTCAGGGAAGGGAACTTGGGTCATCTTCTTCATTTTTCAGGTGGAGAAACTTGCTACTCTGAGAGGTCATTCAGTGAGTTAGTGGAAGAACTGGGGCCAGAACTCAGGTTTTCAGCGGGTATTCTTACAGGCTACTACATCAGAAAACTCTAGTAGTTCTGAGATCTCTCTATTGGACTTGCGCTCTCCTGGCTGTCATTGTTCCCTCCGGTGATGCAGATTGCAATGCATTCATGCCTCTTCCCTACCATGGGACTGTTTTCCAGGTCCTCTCATAAGTTCACTACAGGAGGTCTACCCCACATGGACAGTGAGGCCTTCTTTATCATCAGGGCTGCATTCATGCTGCCCACTAGTCAGCCCCTGCTCTTGACATGTGACCAACCCTTATTTTTCAGTCTTGTTTTCCTATTGCCATCCAGTGTGGTACAGTGGGGAAAATCTTACTTTTGGAGTTGGAGAACCCAACTCTGAACCCAACTCTGCCGTTAACTACATGAGTGACTTTGGGGGAGTCACTTCATTCCCCTGGGCCTTAGTTTTCTCTTTTGTAAAATCACTTCTAGGGGCTCTTCCAGCTCTAAATTTATGATCGTGTGATCCTTTAACTTGAGGTTGTTTTTTTTAGGTTCAATGTTTGTTAAATGTTACAATCAGCTCTCTCACCATGTGCCTTTTCTTGTGTTCTGTGTGAAAATCATTTTTAATTTTTCAGAGACAGGTGTTCTGTGACTCACAGTGGCATACTACATAAAGTACTAGACCCAAATCAGGAAGCAAGGGTTTCAAATTGACTTCAAACATCTATTAGCTGTGTGACCCTAGGCTAGTCACTTAATCTCTGTCTCAGTTTCCTCATCTGAAAAATGGGGATAATATAACACCACCCACCTCCCAGGATTGTTGTAAGGATCAAACGAGATAATACTTGGGAAGCATTTCATAAACTTTAACATGCTATTGAAATGTTAGCTGCAATTGTTATTATAATTATGACCATCTTTATTGTTATCATTATTACTACAAAGTGGTGGGGTTTGGGGTTTTTTTGCTTTTTTTTTTTGGAGGGGGGAGGGCAGGGCAATTGGGGTTAAGTGACTTGCCCAAGGTCACACAACTAGTAAGTGCTAAGTGTCTGAGGCCGAATTTGAACTCAGGTCCTCCTGACTCCGGGGCCAGTGTTCTATTCACTGCACTACCTAGCTGCCCCTGGGTTTGTTTTTTTAAATGGTGTACTATAAATGAGTCCTTTTGATTGGCTTCTGCCCTTGGTCCTTCTACTCCCTCCCTTGGGTTCACTCTGTTTCTAGTATATTCTATGTGACTTGAGGCATCATAGAGTTTGGGATTAGAAAGGAACCTTAGAGATCAATTATTACAACTCCTTTATTTTACAGAGCAGGAAAGAGGGACCCAGAGAGTTGAAATGCCTTGTCTAAGGTTGCACAGGGAGTCGGCAGCAGATGTGAGATTTGAAGTATCTTGCTTCCTTCTTGCTTCAGGTCCCAGAGGAGTTAGGATTTCATTGGAGTTGGGTCCTCCTTCCACTGAATGCAGAGAAGATACATCCTTTGTCACTTAGTGGAGTCTTCCAGGGGTTCTGTGGGTAAACTTACTCTACTTTAAGTGGTGAATAATATTCAGCTGGCATTTCCAGAATTTATTGACTTGCTCTTAAGTTTTTAGTTCCCAGAAAGAATTTGGGACCTTTGGACACGCTAGAAATCTGGTGGATTTGTACCTAAGCCCTGAGGGGAGGCACAATGAAGAATGACAGGAATCAATGTTAGGACAGTTGGTTCTAGTCCTATTTTTACCATTAAATAGCTGTGTGACCTTGGGAAAGTCACGTAACTACTCTGTGCCTCACTTTACCCATTTGAAAAATGGAGATGCCCTTGCAGGGTGGTTGCAAGGATAGGATTACATATAGCAAAATGCAATACAAGTATAAGGGAATTGCAATACAAATGCTGCATGTTATAAGCAATTGCCTTTGTAGGGGAAAGGCCAGTCCCAGGGGCAAAACATGAATGAACTCGATGTAGAGTTTTTTTGTCTAAATGGGATTCTTTGATTTTAATGTGAAGGTCACAAGCCCCTTCTAGAGAAGTGAAGTTCTTTTACTCTGAAATTCTTTGTAGCAGGAAAGGAAGAACCCTGTGGTCAGAGAGAGCTGGAAAGAAGGATCCTCTTATGGGGCAAGGTTCCCACCTTGAACAACTCCCTTGAAGTGGCATCCATTTATCATTCTTTATTCTGCATTATTAAACCCAACAACCTTGCCAGGATAGATGCCATTCAGTGCCAGAGAAACAAACGACATTTACATCCTGAGAGGCACATTGGTACAATGGAAAGAACAATAACTTTAGAGTTGAAGGATCTTGATTCAGATCTCACCTTTGCCATTCGGTACTTTTGTGACCTTGGATAAGTTCCTTGGCTTCAGTTTCCCCTACTGTAAAAATGAGGAGATAGGACTAGGTGACTTTTTCCATTTCTTCCATCTCTGAATCTGTGATTTCCCCATGCAACTGGATCTGGTATATTTAGCTTTCTATCCATCCAGAAGGGACAACCTGGTGTAAAGAGACAGAGGGCACTGGACTTGGAGCCAGGAGACCTGAGTTCAAATTGAGCCTCTGATAATAATAGGAGAGCTTATATATTTGTAAAATACTTTATAAATATCATCTCATTTCATCCTCACAAAAACCTGGGAGGTGGATGTTGTCATAATCCCATAGTACAGATGAGGAAACTGAAGCAAACTGAGGAAAAATTACTTTCCCAGAGTCACACAGATAATAAAGGTCTGAGGCTGGATTTATACTTAGGTCTTCCCAGCTCCAGGTCCAGTGTTCTTATCTACTGTGACACCTACTAGCTGCTGATATTTACTGACTGTGTGAGTGTAGATCAGCTGCTTACCTTCTTGGAGCCTCAGGTTCTTTATCTGTAAAATGGGAGCAAGAATAATTCATTGCCCTACTTACTTAACGGGCATGTTATGAGGAGAACACTTTGTAAGCCTCAGAGCACTTTGTAAATGTGACTTCTTATTATTGAACATTCATTCAACAGGTAGTGCCGTGGTACATGACACGTGCTTGATATGTTATGTATGTTGACTGACTGTCAGTATTGAACTCCTGCTGTGTACAAAGCCCTGGGAGATACGAATATGCCTGAGTGTATAAGCTCCCTCCTGGAGGTTCTGTCCAGTAGAGAGATGAGACATGTCCACGATGAACTACAGTGAGACTAGTTTTTCTTTCTTTTTTACAGTTAGACTGTTAGTGCCATAAAGGGGCCGTAAAGAGAAAGGTATAGGATTTTAGAGGAAGGAGCACTCATGATTTATTGGTGGTGGTGGTGGTGGTGATTGGGGTTTGAGGAAAGCCTTGTCGGGGAGGTATTGTTAGAAATAGACTTAGGAAGATAGATAGGATTTTGAACACTGGAGATGGAGGGCATACCAGACAGTGGGCACAAGGAGGCAGGAGAGTATTGGAACATATTTAGGGAAAGAGTAATAGTTTGCTTTGGATAAGGTTCAGGTTATTTGTAAGAGAACAGTCACAGATAGAGCTAGAAAAGTGCCTAGGACCAAATGGAAGAGGACATTGAATATGAGAATAAAAATTAGTAGTTGGGATTTTATTAAGCAGGCCATAGGGAGCCATTGTCTGTATTTGCAGCAGCCATGAATAGACTTGGACTTTTTGAGTCACCATTGAGGTCACCTTTAATGATGCATTGTGGGAATGCCTAGGAAGTTGAGTGTTCATTTTGAGCTGTCTTCTCTGGGCCTCAGTTTCTTCATTTGCAAAATGAGCAGGTTAGACTTGACCTAAGTTGATGGTCCTCTGAGGCCTATTGTGCCAAGAATGGGAGACTTTAGAATCAAATACATCATTATCTAAGGCAACTTGATAGGGATATAGCCAATCCTAAGTCATCTACTGCTATTCCTTTGATCCACCTGTATGCAGAGGTGACACTGTTGCTGGGGTACATGATTTCATTGTTTTTCTCCCCCTAGGAGCAGGAATTGGTTTTCTTGGACACATCTGTATTATCAGGCAGCCACATTTCTAGCCAGTGGTACACAGTTTTGAGACAGCTGGCTAGCATTTCGAGTCCCAGTCTGTGGCGTGAAACAGAGCAAAGCTGACTGGCTCATGTGGGTTCACAGATGGTGCTTGTGACCTTGGTCTTTATAAAAAAAAATTCCCATTTACTCACCAGCCACAGACTCGTACTTTTCAGGTGACTCTCATGGTTGCCATGTACCATTCTGACCTTTGACTTGTGGCCATGTGCAGGGCAACCTCAGAATTCCTTCCTCCTAAATATTTGTCCTCCTCCCACTTTGCTTCCCCTCTCTTTCACATCCACAAATGATTATGTTCCAGAAATAATTCTGAAACATTTTTCTGTCTTCTCTTCTACTTCTTCAGTGATGTATACCAACCTCTAAGCTGGCTGAATAATGGTCTTGTCCATACCTGTGTTGGAACACAGATTTTGCATTGCTTCTGTGTCAGTTGTTAGCTGGTAACCAACTCGTCTGAAAATGCCATCTCAGAGTGAGCTCGGGTGGAATTTCACTGGGCAGGGTCTCCTTAGTGATTTCCACCAATGGTCATCTGAGGTATGTGAGCAATGGTCAGACAGCCAAGTGTATAATCCCCAATTCCTGCTTTCAACCCAAGTCACTATTGCTGGCGCTAAGAGCCAAGCTTATGTGCAAGCGTGAGGGTGAGACGAATGAGATGAGTCAGGGAGACAGTCCCAAATGACATGTCATGGCTTGGGAAAGTTCAGAGGATCATGTGATGGATCTCTGGAAGGGACCTTAAGAGATCTTCAATATGAGAGTATTGGAGCAGGTCAGCTCTAAGGTCTTATGTACCTCTAAACCCTGTGGTATTGTGACGAACTTCCATTCCATTGATGATGAAACTCAGATTCAGTGAAGAGAAGGGACCTTATGGGTAGTAACAGAACCAGGGAACCCAATTCTTCTGATCCTAAATTTTGTATCCTTTCCATTGTACTCTTTGTTTCCTTAGTCCTCTACCTGACTTGGATGGGAAATGTCCAAAGCAAAGCATCCCATCCTGCTTGCCCCCCCTTTGGTGTGGGGGTGGGGGCATTAGGGCATGAACATGGGGCCAACACCCCAAGCCAGCCAGCTTCTTTTTGGAGGTTGGAGGTAGAAGTGACTATAACCTCTCCCACCCCCCAAGTGATAGTAATTTTTTAAAAATCTTGGCTTGGTACATTATAGTGTTTTGAATAATCTTCTATTCATAGTTGATTGCTGAGGCCATATCCTGGGTCATAATTGTGTAGAGCTAATGCCCTGTCTCCTCTTCCCCTTTGGAAGACTCTTTAGATAGGCTGGGCCATTTGCTGGTAGCCCGAAGGGGACTTGACTTTTCTTGTCCTTCCTTTGAGGTAGAATAGTAAGGAATGAGCCTTCAGTGCGTTCTATCTTTGGGATCTTTCTTCTATATTTTGTCTATATTTTGTATGTGTTTATTTACATATATGTTTTCTCCCATTAGGATACAAGCCCTCATCAGACTTGGGACTGTTTCCACTTTTTCTTTACATCCCCAGCACGTAACATGGGGCCTGGTGCTTACTGAGTGCTTTAATAAATGCTTGTTGGTTGATGAATTACTCGGGTAACCTTTTCTCTCCCCTACCTGGAGAATCTGTTTGACTTGCCTAGAGACAAGTGGTTATAGATCATAGCCAGAGTTGTAGAGGGCACCCGCAGTTACGTAGTTCAGCTCCCCCATTTTACAGATGAGGAAATCAACGTCTAGAGCGAGGAAGTTACTGTTTTGAGGTCACATGGGAAGGAAGTGGCAAAACCAGGAATTGAACCTGGGTTCATTGATTTTAGATCTGGCCCTTTCCGCTGTACCGCATTCCCTCCCTCTGGAGACTGGGAGCTAAAGTTGGAAACAGCACCTCTGTGTTTGTGAGGCTCCCAGGCTGAAGTTGCTCCTCTCTTGAATAGTTGGTCTTTATCTGCCTGGGGGTAGGTCCACTAATGACTGATCTAAAACCATCAAATTCACTTATTTGTCACTGGCCGTGACAGGCAAGTTAATCCTAATGGATTCTTTTTTTAGCCTTTTGTCTGGGAAGAGTTTCTCCCAGATGTCCCCAAATCCAGGGCAATAAAGAAGCATGTAACTTTTATGGCAGGGTGAGGATGTAAAAAAATAAAGGGGTGGGGGCGTGTGTGTGTGTGTGTGTGTGTGTGTGTGTGTGTGTGTGTGTACATCTGTGTGTTCAAGAGACGCTGAAATTTAGGTTGGGGTGAGAAGGAGGGTGCTGGAAAGGGCCGGCCAGTGAACAGATTCATTTTTTTTTCTTTAGAAACCCATTCAGCACCATAAATGGCTGTTTCAGTTTCAATTATGTGACAATTTCAAGGGTTTAGAAATATCTAATAAAATAGGCTTGATGATGCAGTCTGGGGAGAGAGCCCTTGAAAAGGTGCAAAAGAAAATTCCTAGGGGTCAAGGGATTTACCTTCCTTCTTCCCTGGGCCCTCTTTCCTCTTGGTTTTTGCATTTTTATCGTTTTAAGGGTAGAAATTTGTTTGTTCCAAGACCCTAGCCTTCACCAAAATGACTTTTATTCTTTCTGGTTCCTTGCAAATAGGCAGACTGCAGTCTAGTAGCTGTTTTTCTACTTGTCAATGCTGCCACATTGTAAACTAATTTCAAAGCAGTGTGTTTGTGTGTCTGTGTCTGTGTGTGTAGTGTTGAAGAGTACAGGGCTTAAGGGAAGGACCTAGGGGATGGGGGAGGAGAGAGAGAGGAGGGAACCCATGCAAAAACAGCTTCTTTTCTTCCAATCAGGTCTTTTAATCAGGTCCCAAAGAACCCTGAGCACAGGAAACAATAGGAAGGAACTTTAGACTGACTACTGGGGCAAAGGACTGAAAGAACTAGTGTAACAAGTGATTTTGAGTGACATTAATGAGGGGACCAGGCTGGTGGGGACTGGGGAGGGATGGAGGAGGCTAGGTAGGAACTAGTGAAAAAGGAGCTCCTATGACTTTTAATTTAGGTTAAATTTCTGTCCTTCTGTGCTATTGGGGGGAGAGAGAGAGATACAGAGAGAGACAGAGAAAGATACAGACAGAGACACAGACAGAGGCAGACAGAGGGGAGAGAGAGTGAGTAAGTGAGTTTTACAGGCATGTTTCTGTATCTTATTGCTTATGCTTTCTGGCTGAAAGTTGAATGGTGAGAACCTTGATTTGGGATACTTCAAATGTGTCTTCCCTAGAGGTTCAGGCTTCATCTCCCCCCCACCCTCCCCCACTTCCCAGTTTCACATCTTTTCTCTCTGCTAAGAGTAAAATATTTTTTAGAAAAACATTTTTTAGTCTGAACTTAAACACCAAATAAAATGAACATTTTCATATACAGAGTATAGGACAGAGAAAGAGAATTGTACATGGAATTACAGGTCTTTTTTCTGTAGAGCTTGCTTTTCTTAAATGTCTAATAAATTCAACATGTAACTTTCAAAGTTGTCCTGTTACCCTATGATTCTTTCTGGCCTTCTGTTCTCTTCTGTATATTAAAAAAAAAATACTTCATGACTCTTTTCTTTTCTTTTTCTACCCTTTTTCTATACTATCTCTTCCCACTTCCCCAGCAAAAAGGGGGGTGGAGTGGGAGTCCTTGAAACCAATATACATAGTCAAGGAAAACAAATTCTTACGTCGGTGGTGTCTAGAAGTACGTCTTACTCTGCATCTTGAATCCATTATCTCTGTTAGGAGGTTGGTAGCATTTATCATTGGTCCTCTGAAATCTTGGTTGGCCATTGCATTGATTAGAATTCTTAAGTCTTTCAAAGTTGTTTGTCTTTACAATTTTATTGTAAAGTGCTTAGCACAGTTCCTGGCACGTAGTAAGTACAATAGATATGTTAGCTATTATTACAATTCTATGTATTGTTCTCCTGGTTTTGCTCGGAAGTGAAAATTTTAAGCCAAGAGGTATTTTATCTTTTCTTCTGGCTACCTGGTGCAGTGTTGGTCATTGGCACGTGAGGCTGACATCATGGAGCTAGGCACAATTGGGATAGCAAAAGTGTCTGCCAAGAGGGTTCAATATCTTTGTCTGAAATAGATACCAGGGACAGGAAAGGCAAGCTCCTGCCAGCTTTTTGGTTGTGTTTTTTTTTCAATGTCCCAAACTCAGAACCCTATTAATATCCATGGTTAAGTGGAATGTTCAAATGGGTCATCTTGACAATCACTTTATAAATATTTAGTCCCTTGGAAACCACCCTCTGTATTCTCATTTGTATAATTCTGCAAGGGATGGAAGGAATTCCCAGATTTTAAGGGAAAACTACAACTGCTCAGATAAGATGAGAGACAGTCACGGAGTGGTGGCAAGAGGACTGAAAATAGAGTCACTGGACATGGGTTGGAGACCCAGCCCTCAGTTTATTCATCTATTAAATAAAGTGATGGGACTAGATTATCTGAAAAGGTGCTCTCCAGTTCCAGGTGTTACGAACCTGTGATGTCTAAGAGGAAGGTGAAAAAGCTGGATATTTTCTCCTCATCCACTGATCTGAATCACTGTGGGAACGTGGATCATTCCTTTCCCCTCAGTGCTTGCCAGTTCCATTGCCCAGCTGAGGGTGAAAACTGCTGCCTGACATCTTCACAGTAGTTTTAAGGAGTGAGGATGAGTAGGACCCAGGAAATTAACATCAACTTCAAAGAGTAGTTTGACACCTTCAGAGAAAAAAAAGACGCTAGGGGTGTGGGTGTGGGTGGGGTTATTGCTGCTTCTCTTCATGTCCCCTTTATGATTTCTGTATTACCTTTGCAGGTTAATGCAAAAATCTTTTTAGCCTATACATAATAAAATAACAACAACAACAAAACACTGGGAAGCACCAGTCAAGCCTGTTCTGTCCCTTTGAGCTACATGAGGGGAAATAGTGCATTGTGGTGTGTGTGTGTGTGTGTGTGTGTGTGTGTGTGTGTGTGTGTGTGTGTGTGTGTGTGTGCGCGCGCGTGCGTGAGTCTGTCCTCGACTCTACAAACAATTGGAAAGTGATTTTCTTTGAGGCTGATGTATAGATTCTTTTCTCTTTTTATCTGTTCCCAAAGCTAATCATTGGCTTCAAGAGCTTCTGACTTGATGAAGGGGCCTTCAGCAAATTTAAGTGTGTTTGCATTTTTCAGATATGATCATACAAATCTCATGTTTCCCATGAGAGATCCAAGCTTAGCAAACTTTTTCATGTACTAACATACCTCATTAAAGCAGAATATTTTTGCTAAATAGCTTTGAGAATGAAAGAGTAGACAGAAGCGAACTTGTGGTTTTGCTCATTTTTTCCCTACTAGGGTCATCAATCAGTGTAATATCTTTATTCACGCCCAGGTTTTTTTCTTTTGGGTCCACACACCTGAAGATTGGACCAGCTTGGTGGGGTGGATCTCATTATCAATTTTTCTGCTGTACTTGCTGAAAGAATTCAATTAAAAGTTCTTCTGAGCTTAAGTCCTGCTTGGGCATGGTATATTTGGCAGGCTGCCATGTGGGCATGTTGTGATTGCATTTATCTTCAACTTGTCCTTCTTTGCCTAGAGTCTGTAGTTTTTGCAGCATCAGCTTTCCTCACTGGAAGATGTCTTGTTTAGATAGCCACTCCTCTTCAGCAAGACCTCGACCAACTAGATGAAAGAGGTGCATGGGGAGCCTACCCAAAGCTTTCCTGTCCAAGGTGAAAAGTTGCAGCAGCTTTGGAGCCGTTAAAGGAAAGGATGGTATCAGAAAGGTTGTGGTTGTGGATCTGCCATGTGGATGCTCCTTCCAGGGATGTAGATTGCAGCCTATCCAGTGCATCTCTTGTCTATGTCCTGGATATTGACCTGGGGAGTAGACGAACATCTAATACAGGGGGCAGGCCTCTTTGCCTTCTCTTGAAATCATGTGGATACCAGTGGCGTATGAGTTATTTCTTAATTGCCATCCTGCCCTCACTACATTTCTCTGATGGCATCCTCTTACATTCTATTTTTTTTTTTTTGCTTTTTTTTGGAGGGGGAAGGCTGGGCAATTGGGGTTAAGTGACTTGTCCAAGGTCACACGGCTAGTAAGTGTTAAGTGTCTGAGGCTGGATTTGAACTCAGGTCCTCCTGGCTCCAGAGTCGGTATTTTATTCACTGTGCCACCTAGCCGCCCCTTACATTCTATTAAATCACAGGACAAGGATACAGATATAATTTAGTAAATAAATCCTGTGTTGCATGAGACGCATGCAGATTATATGATTTGCCCAGGATCATTCAACTCTGGTAAGTTTCAGTCAGAGTTTGACCCCAGGTTTTCCTGACTCTCAGCCCAGTGCTGTCTGTTAGGTGCTCATCATGCCTTACCTATTGCAGTAGCCTTCTGGTTGGTCTGCCTGCCTCAGATCTCCCCACTCCAATTCATCCTCTGTTCAGCCACCAAAGTGATTTTCCTAAAACAAAGCTCTGACCATGTCACAACCTCCCCCGTACCCCCAACACTCTATAAACTCCAGTGGCTCTCTGTCATCTCTGGGATCAAATTCAAAATGCTCTGTTTGTCTTTCAAAGCCCTTCATAACCTAGTCTCCCATACCTTTCCAGTCTTCTGATACCTTATTCTGCATTGGGGACGACTCTTCAGTCCAGTGACACGGGCCTCCTAGCCAGTCTACAAAAAAAACAACCCCATCTCTTGGCTCTGGTCACTTTCTCTGGCTGTCCCCTATGCCTGGAATGCTTTTGCTCTTCAATTTCTCCTTCCCTGGCTTCTTTTAAGTTCCCACTAAAATCCCATCTTTTACAGGAAACCTTTGCCAACCTCTCTTAATTCTAGTGCCTTCCTTCTTTTAATTATTTTCTGTTTATCCTGTATATAGCTTATTTTCTATACATTTATTTTCATGTTGTTCCTCTATTACAGTGGTCCTCAACCTTCCAAATGCCAGGACCCTTTACAGTTCCTCATGTTGTGGTGACCCCCAGCCATAAAATTGTTTTCGTTGCTACTTCATCACTGTAATTTTGCTGCTGTTGTGAATCGTAATGTAAATATCCGATATGCAGGATGTATTTAAATTGAACATAACGCACAGGCTGAGAGCTGCTGCGCTGTTAGAACGTGAGCCCTGCCCTCTTGGCCTCTGTTTGTGTCCCTGATGCTTAACACGGTGCCTGGCAACAGTAGGTGTTTAATAAATGTTGATTGATTGATTGACTCATGTCATTGAACCAATAATAGAGGGAAAATGACACAAGGACGGAATAACGAGTAAGGTTTTAATATCCTCTTTAGGGATGGCGGAGCTGAGTTAAGTTAAACCAGTTAATGGGCTGGAAATAGGTAAAGGCAGTCAAAGGTATTGTAGATCCACATTGGATAAGGCAGTGGGAAATACTAACCATGACTTGTCTGCAAAAGTATATGCCACACGTGGTCCCTGCCCCTTGGCATTGGGATCTAGGCCGTGCTGCTGAAGCACAGATATGGATTTCTCTCCTTCTCTGTTAAGATAACTGGACCTCAGGTTGACCTCAGGATCACCTGGGCTGGTTATTGTTGATACTGGTTGAGCCAGTATTTGGAATAGCCACAAGTCATTTGCAGTGGTAATTCTTGGGCTGACCAGCCTCTGTGATGATCAGGTACTGTTGGTTAGCCTTTGACTTACATCATTTTGATTTCTAGCCATGTTCCAGGCTACTTGAACAGTGAGTCTGGTCCTAAACAATTGCACCAGCTCTTGGCCAGCCTTCTTCTCCTGTCGTCTCCTATGCTTCTCTTCAACTTCTGTTCTTCAGTGGATGTCGCAGTGATAATCTGTCCAACTATGCAGACATCAACCCCTTTATGAATGACCTAAGGAACAAGTGAAAAAGCATTTGAGCCAAGCACTGTTAAGTGCTCAGGATACAAGTAGAAAAATGACATAGTCTCTGCTTTTAAAAAACTCATACTTAAATTGAGAGAGACAACTTATATAGGAAGGTTCATCTGCAGGGCGGGTAGCAAGACCCAGAAGTTCTTAGGGGTCATTGACAGGTCAGATAGTAATACCTGAGGGGCTGGATGATAAAGCAGTGGGGAAGGTAGCAAGGCAGAAGGGACTTTAAGGACAGTGATGGGGCAGATAATAAGGCTTTGTGAACCTTCATTGTGAACATCATTGGAAGGATTGCAGTTGGTAACTCCCTGCTCATCCAAGTGGTGTAAGCAGCTAAGTCAACTGGATGGAGTGGGGAACTTGGAGGGATCTGGCCAGGGGGAATGGGCCTGATTGTCCAAGAAGAAGAGAGATTCTGGGTTCTTTCCTGCAGGTTTGGGGATAGGAGTGGGGTTTGTGTCTACCCAGTACCATGGTAGGGGATGTGGGGCACACACAGGAAGGTTGGAGGAGACGGCTACCCCTGACACTGACAGGTTTCAGGACACTCAGAGGGGATAGACTGGGTGGAGAAAGGGACTCCCTTTCCCACTCTTCATAGTCGATGCTCCTACCAATGTCCAGATGGGTTTAGGACTTAGCAGGCCTTTGCTGAGAATTGCTGTGTTTGGAAAATTCATTCCCTGTGACCAGTCTGGTGATGAGCCTTTCTGAACTTGGACTAAGCCAGTCCTAGGACAATAGACACATAGTTCATCACTGGGTTTGCACTTGAAACCTTTGCAGCCTATACTGGCTGACTTAAATTGTGTGTATAAAAAGCTCTTTATCCTCTGTGGTAAGACCCAATTGGTTTGGGCTTCAGAATCCTGTGCCCTTCCCACACCTCTCTCTTAGACTTAGGCCATGTTACAATATCAGGAAAGCTGACTAGATTCTGACCTTGTACTGCATAATATGAGAATCTTGGAAATCCTCATAGGAATCATGGTCCAGCAGAAAGCACAATGGAGGTGGGTAATTACATATCCTATTCTTAGCCAGTTCTTCCTTTTCAGTTCTGTTTAGCTACTGGAAAAAGAGAGCACCAGGCCCGGAATCAGGAAGATGTGAGTTCACATCCAATCTCAAAGCTTACCCAGTATCTGCCTCAGTTTTCTCAAGTGTAAAATGGGCATGAGAATCACACCTGCCTCCCAGGTTGTTGTGAGGATTGAATGAGATAATATTTGCAAAGCGCTTAGCACAGGGTAACTTAGCACAGGGTAACTTAGCAAATCCTGCCATCCTCTACCTTCTCCTCCTCTGCCTCCCTCCCTCCCATCACTTCTCTTTTTAGGCATTTAACGATTGCCTCTTCAATGATTCATTCTAAAATCACCCCAGGAATCAAAATCCAACTCCCTGGCTTATAGTTGGCAGGGTATAGTTCCTCTTCCTGTCATTTCTTTGTTAATCACAACATGTGCTCTTCTCTAATCTTGAGATGACCCTGACATCAGTGGAGAAGTGTATTGTGGGTACAAGTGGACAACAGAGTATTTCCAAAGGGAACATGTCTCAGAAGATGTCATTCAAGAGATGTATGATGGGAAAAGGTGGTGAGCCAGTTATATAGTCAGAGCCAGTGATGGCAGATAGACAGTCCAAGTGCTGTGGTGCTGGTGCCCATGAAATGTAACAAATAATGATTATAATAATAATAGCTAGCATTTGCATACCAAGACTTAAAAGGCTTGCAGCGTGCTTCCAAAACATTAGCTGTCGTCCTCAAAAAAACCCCTAGAGATAGGTGCTGTTACCATCTTCATTTTACTGGGGAGGAAACTGAGGCAGACGGCAGTTAAGTGACTTGCCCAAGGTTTCCACAGATAGTAGGTGTCCAGGACTAGGTTTGAACTCGGGTCTTCTTGGCTCTAAGTGCAGTGTTCTGCTCACTGAGCTACCTCCTTCCTTTTGAGAAAGATGTTTGGTGTGTTTGATTGTTCCTTGGGGGAATCTGTGGTAGAACATGTATCAGATTGTCATAGAATGAGGAGAGCTGGATAGGCTGACATTTGCACCAATGGAGAGAATGGCCATATTAATGACATACTACTTTGAGGTACAGAATTTTAATGGTGACGAGAATAAAAATGTCAGAAGACTTTGGGGATCCTTGGAGGAGACAAAGAAAGTAGGGCACTTTAAAGTATTCTTTTAAAATATGTGTGTATTTTTACATGAGTCTTTTAAATATGAATGTGTGTGTAATAGGTAACTTTTCTGGTAGGCTGCATTAAATGGAACCTCTTTTTGAAGAGTATGGAAATTAATTTACTTAAACAGTGAAATAACTTCCTATGTTATCGGAGTGACTCTTTGTCCATTACTGGAAAGGGGGCCAGTGGGGCTCATGGAGGTAGGTAGGTAAAATCAGATTTTAAGGATTATAGATAGTGCCATTCAGGGATGTTAAGAACCAAGTGGGAGACCAACCACTGTGGCCTTTTATGATGAGGTTGGAGCATTTGGGAAGGTTGGAGATGGGTTATGGAGTCAGAGACACAGAGGTCTGGAGTTGGAGGGAACCTGAGAACTGGTTTAGTATAACCAACCTGACTAGGAATCAGTGGTGTAACATTTGTGACACGTGATCCTCTGGTCTTAGTCTCACTACCTTCAGTGATGCTGTGTTCTAGAGCAGCATATGTTTTTCTTTCCATTAGGCCTATACACACCTCTCTGGAATGTCTGCCTTTGAGCTTAGTTGCTCTTCCTGCCCTCAGGATCTAAGCCAAATAAGCATGGTAGCTTTCTCATGGTATAACCCGTCAAATGCTGAGTGGGGAGTAAATGGTTAATTAAATATAGAACAGAGAAATGGTACCATGGGGAGGGGGGAGAGGGGAGGGGATGTGTCTCAAGTGTCTTTCACCATGGAAATTCCTGATTCCTTAGTTTACTGATCCAGAAGATGTCGTGTAGTAGTTATGAGGTTGGCTTGGGTTTAGATCCCACCTCGGTACTCAGATACTGCTTCTGTAAAGTCATTGCCACGGCCAAGTCTTAATTTCTCTGAGCCTCCGTTTTGTTTTCTGTAAAATGGCTTGTGGTACCCGCTTAATGCTGGCGTTAGGAAGTCCATGTGGGATCATACTGTGGAAAGTGCTTTGGGAACTTTGGAGTTCTCAGATCATCATCAGCTAACATTTTTGTCTCATTATTGTTACTTCCCAACTGACGGGTGTCATTGGCCAGCTGTGTCCAGGCACATGAAACAGAGTTCATAAATGGTAGGACCATGGGGGTGGGGAAGAGGAAGGAGAAGAAAGGGTGGCTGGGAGGAGAGAAATCGAAATAGATTTAAATTGACTAATTACAGGGAAAAAAATCATATTTGCTGCTCCCTTAAATGATCACTAGGGTATAAAGTAGTTCGTTGTAATTCATGCAGGAGAAGCAAATAAGTTTTGTTTGCCTACTTTTGGGGTCCTCCCCCATTCCCCTTTGCTTTTGCCATTGAGCTCCAGGGTCCCTGCATATAAGGGGTGGATGCTTCAGGCCCTTTGTGCTTTCCTCTCAGAGGAGGCAGGTTCTCCAGAGACTGAGAGGGATGAGGGCGTCTGCCAGTTTGCCCCGTGCAGCAGGAGGGAAGTGCCCCCTTCTGCAGAGCTTGGCTCTAATTAGCATCTGTTGACTGGACTTTGAGTTTAGCTCTTGCCTGCCTCCTCTCTGTCAGTCTTCTATAGGTTTTTGTTTTTAACATCAAAGCGTCCTTCCCATGCCGCAGTTGCCATTCCCGACACACAATTCATTTTAACTCCCCTGTGTGAGAGCGGCAGGTCCCACGTCAGCCAAAGGCCGTCAGCATGCACACCGAGAGCAGCTGTGATTATGTTTCCTGATGATTTCTTGTTCAAATCAGGAGTGCTGTTAATTTTCCAGGTGAAATAAAATGAAAATTGGGGGCTCCCTCCCACCCCTGCCTGCCTTTCTTGCTGCTTCTCTCTGCAGTTTTTTGAATGCAACTCTGATTTTGAGTTAATATTAATTAAAAGGCAGTTTAGACCTGTGTCTTGATGAGAGAGTCCCAGCAGTTGTGTGGTGAATATGTTGTATTTTTGTGTTCACTGTCCTTATGTAAAACTTAAAGGGTGTGAAAAGCTAAGAGTCAGTAGCTATAGGAGTGAAGATTTTCGGCACTAATTGGATAAGTGTGTCTAAAACTTGAGTGTAGGAAAAAAAAGAACCTGGTAGAGTTGTGGTTCTGTGGGTTGGGCTCAGACCCTCCTCATCCTGTCCCTCTCTCTCTTGTCCCCCTTTCCAAACATAGACCTCAAAAGTAGGATATAAGCATAAAGAGTGTTTTGTTTTTGTTTTTTTCCCTAGTATAATTTCTTGTACAAAAGCATAGATTAAGGAATATTAAATTTAAATATGAACAAATGATGTGTCTGGTTGCTTCTTTTACTCATTTCCTTCTCCAGGTATTTTTATTCTCAAACCACCCTTCTTCACTTCCCTGACCCTTTTATCCAATCAACTGCCAAATATAGTGGCTCCCTTGAGTCAGAGTCCCACACCCATCTCCATATCTCCACTCATTCCATCACCAGCCTTGTTCAGATTCTCAGCACCTTGGAATATTTTAATGGCCTCCTAATTGGCCTCCTCGCCGCTAGTCTTTCCTCCTTTTCAATCCGTCTTCCAAGTGGATGCCAAATGAATATTTGTCAGGCACAGATCTGACTACGTCACTCTTATACTCAAGAAACGTCTGTGGCTCACAGTCTGGCTCCAACTCATCTTTCCAGAGTGACTTGCTAGTACTTCCTTCTTGTTCCCGCTATTCCAGCCAAACCCCTTTACTTATTCTTTGCCATATGTGATTTTCTTCCTCCCAATCCTGTCTCGTTACCTCTGCCTCTTAAAAGGCTAATAAAGTCCCTACATACCACCTTTCTTGATCCTCCTGGTTGCTGGCATTCCTCTCCACCCCCACAAGTGACTTACATTTACTACAAGTATATTTCATGCTTACTTACTGCTTCCCCTTTGTAGAATCTAAGCTCCCTGAGACCACCTCCTTTTTTTTGTTTTTATCTTTTTATCCTTATCCCCCAGCATATTGTTTGTGCTTAATAAATACTTGCTGCCTTGAAGGTAATCTTTTCTCTTTCATATTTTAGGGTTGATCAAGGTCATTTTTCTTCTGTCTCTCAAACAATGTAACATTTAGCCCATTTCAGAAGCAGAGGCCATTGATGTTCAGAATCAGCATATGACTCTTCATTTGGGGCTAAGATATGCTATCTCAGCCAGCAGAGCTACACACATAGTGATTAGCCCTCTTTGTGAGGAAGGGTCAGGGGCTCATTTTGACAACTAGGAGAAAGGATGACATGAGTGAGGAAGTGGCTTGCCAGTTATCAGATTGGATCTTTGTTCTGTGGTTTGTGGGTTTAGGCTGGTTTTCTTTTTTGACTAGGTGGTTTGGGGAGATGAAGTCAGAGGGATTTTCATGAAAAGTTTTTAGGGCATGCATTCTCTAGACTGAAGCAGTATCTTATGGCAGGGCTATAAGTCATGTCAGCAGACTTGGGTTCTAGTTTCCTGCATTTTTTCTTTATTTGCTGCATGTGATCTCAGGCCAGTCAGTTTCTCTCTGCTTCCCTTTCCCCATTTGCTAAAGGAGAGTTGGAGATGGCAGAACTGGAAGAAGAAGAGATGTGTGGGAGTTTGTGTGTATTTTATAGGCATCAAGACTTGTTGTGGAAACAGGAAAGAGAAGAGTCATGTCTGAGCACTGTACATTTTATTCCTGAACTGGCTTGAACTTTTTATGCACAGGATTAGTTGAGGAATAAGGATAGTCAAGGGTCTGAGTCTTTCTTTTATTTCTTTGTCTGGAAATTGGATGTTTAAATATCTGCTACCTCCTAGGATAGAATTCTTAACCTTTTTTATTTCATGGATCCCTTTGACAGCCCAGTGAAATCTATGGATCCCTTCTCTAAATAATGTTTTTAGATGCACAGAATAACATACATAGGATTTTAGAGGAAACCAACAATATAGAATTATAAAAATATATAAATTTATATATATACAATATGTAAATATGTGTTGATTTATATATGTATGTAAATATATACAAATATATGCTGTCTATCTCTCTGTCGGTCTATCTATCAGGAAAGTTGGTGGTCTCCAGGTAAGAACCCTTGCCCTAGGAGGACTCTGGATGATGAGAAAAATTGAAGGGACATTATTGACTAAGAAGAACTGAAAAGTGGTTTAGTGTCCAACAGTATGAGACAGTATGAGACAGTATGAGACTTAGACAGTTGCTGCCTATGGGACAGCTATGTGGCTCAGTGGATAGAGCACTGGGCCTGGAGGCAGGAAGACCAGAGTTCAAATGTGAGCTCAGACACTTAGTAGCTGTGTGACCCTGGGTAAATCACTTAACCATGTATACCTCAGTTTCCTCATCTGTAAAATGAGCAGGAGAAGGAAATGGCAAACCACTCCAATATCTCTGTCAAGAAAATCCCAGACGAGATCATGGAGAGTTGGACATGACTGAAATGATTCAACAATAACAAGATGGCTCAGTGGGTAGAGTGCTGGGCCTGGAGTTAAGAAGACCCGAGTTTGAATCCAGCTTCAGACTCTTATTAACTGTGTGATCCTGGGCAAGTCATTTAACCTCTGTTTATCTTAATCCAGTGGAGAAGGAAATTGCAAACCACCCCAGTATTTTTGCCAAGAAAACCCCATGGACAGTATGGACCATGGTGTCATGAGGAGTCTGATGTGATCAAACAACTGAACAAATATGAGTCAAGAGATGGGATTTGGAGTCCAAAGACCTGGGTTTGAATCCTGCCTCTGCTGTTTGTATGACATATATAACCTGGGACAGATCAGTTTGCCTCTCTGGTCCCCAGCTTCCTTTATGTATAAAATGAGGAGTTTGGACTCTCTCTGTCATTATCTATCTGTCTGTCTGTCTGTCTGTCTCTTTGTTATCTCTTTCAGTTCTAAATATGTGATCCTTGAGGTTATACTGCTTGCTTCCAAGTGAAATTTGGTGCAAAGAGAATCAATCTTGAATTGCCTCCAAAGGGGTGCAGTTATTGAAGTGACAAAAGAGTTTCATTGATTTATTATGAGGTCTGTGTATGCGTATGCAGACAGTGGGGGGGGGGTTGTCTTGGCAATAATACAATCTTGTTGCATGAAATCAAGCCCAGTAATTATAGGGAGCCTCCTCTAGATGACAGAAAAGGAGAGAAGGTAGAGAAGGGCTAACAATTAGTGTTGTGAAGGCTAGGAGAATTCTTTAGCAAACTGTGTCTGGTACTGTCTGTAATTCAAGGGACTTGCTTGACAGCACCAGCATCTTGTGCAGAGCTGATCAAAGGTTATTTGCTATTTCATCATGTTCTTTGGTGTGTTTGGCAGATACAGGTCCACTCCTCCCCCCCGCCCCACCCTCCTGCTACTTCTTCCTCTCCCAATTCTTTACCTCCTCACCTCTCCTCCACCCCCTAGTTACCATGAAATGGTTTTAAGTCAGCAAAAGCAGAGAGATGGGCTGCTGGCACCTGTTTGTCCTGCAGTGTGTGCAGTGGAAATTATGTTAACTAAGGGCTATATGTGGTCCACAGCCCCTTTTGCTCCTGTGGATCCAGTGTGGGGGTGGGGCACAGGAGGTTTGTGGGGAATGACTTGGTTATGGTTGACAGATAAGTTTCCTTTTTATGGCCATGCCTGGTTAATGGTTGTGTTTTTGGGGGGGGGGGGGCGGTCGCTGTTATTGTCCAAGGTGAGAACACTTCTCCTTCTCAGCTGTGCAAAGTCCAAGCCTTGTTGTTGTTCGATCGTTTCAGTTCTGCTCAGCTCTTCCTGATCTTTCTTGGCAAAGATCTTGTAATGGTTGACCATTTCCCTCTCTAGCTCATTTTACAAATGAGGAAACCGGGGCAAACAGGGTTAAGTGACTTGCCCAGGGTCTCACACCTGGATTTAAACTAAGGTCTTCCTGGGTCCAGGTCTGGCACTTGACCCACTGTGCTACCTACTTGCCCTGAGCCTTATAGGGTTGAACTATTTCAAGAGACTACTTTTTTTTTGGAGGGGGAAAGGCAGGGCAGTTGGGGTTAAGTGACTTGCCCAAGGTCACACAGCTAGTAAGTGTTAAATGTCTGAGGCCAGATTTGAACTCCGGTCCTCCTGACTTCAGGGCTGGTGCTCTATTCACTGCGCCACTTAGCTGCCCCCAGAGACTCTACTTCTAATCGTGGAAAACTATGGAAGGGGAGTCAGCCATGGTGTAGTGGGAAGATAATCAGACTTGAAGGCAGGAGCCTTGGGTTCAAATTCTAGCTTTTTGACTTCTCAGCTCTGTGGTCTTAGGTAATTTCTTTTAATTTTCCTGAGCCTCAGATTCTTCATCTAAAAATGGGGCTGTTCCTTGCTCCCACCCCTCTCATTAAGAGGAAAGAACTTGGTTTTTAAAAAGAATATGAAGCACTTGGTAAGTATGAGCTATTGGCATTTTCTGGCTGAATCAACCTTTTTGAGGCATGGGGCCCATATACATCAAGGAGCATTTGTGTGATGCGACCTACAAAGTATGACTTTTCGGATGACATAGAATGTGTCAGGAGTACAATGACAGCTGCAGTGATATTTTCTCCCTGCAAGTAATTTTGTAACTCATTACTACAGTTAAGCATGCTTCCCTGGGATCTACTCGTGCACCAATCACACATGAACTATGAAAGTCTGTTATGCTTGATTGCCAGAGAGCTCCACGGGGGTTCAGACTTGCTTATGTGGCAAACCAAAGGGCAAGCTTTTCTGGAATGATGAGTGGCATTGTATTCAGAGCCACGGCCTATGGATTTTAGGGTGCTAGGCCCAACTTTTCCATTAACTCTGTGATTTCTGGCAAGTAACTTAGTCTTCTGGGCCTCAGTTTCCACTTTTGTAAAATGAGAAATTATATTTTCCTTACCTGTGTCACAGGGATATTGTGGGGGAGGGAGGATAGACAGAAAATATTTTATTGGTAGAGGGTACTTTATTTCATACTATAAGGAAAGCAGAAAGCCGCGCACTGCAGAATTGATGCTTTTGAATTATGGTGTTGGAAAAAACTTTTGAGACTCCCTTGTACAGCAAGGAGATCAAATCAGTCAATACTTAAAGAAATTAATTCATGCTATTCACTGGAAGGTGAAATATTAAAGCTCAGGCTTAAATACTTTGACCATATAATGAGAAGACAGGACTCATTGGAAAAGATACTAATGTTGAGAAACATTGAAAGCAAAAGGAAAAGGGGATGTCAGAGGATGAGATGTATAGTGTCACGAAAGCAACAAGCATGAACCCAGACAGACTTTCATACACATACAAACACAAACATACATATACACACACCCATACCTATCTACACAAATCAATAGACACAAAATATTAATAAAATGTCTAGTTCTTTAAATATAGTTTGTGATTTACAAATCATTAGCAACATGGAGAATTGAATTTTTTTCTTTTTAGAAAAAAGTATTTTGATACATTTATGATCTTTTTCACAGTCTTTCCCCATTTAATTTAAAAAAAATAAAAATAAAACCTCACTGGACTTGGAATCTGGAAGACTGATCTTCCTGAGTTCAGATCTGGCCTTAGAAACTTACTAGCTGTGTGACCTCGGGAAAGTCACTTAACTCTTCTGCTTCAGTTTCCTTATCTGTAAAGTGAGCTGGAGAATGAAATGGCAAACCACTCCAGTATCTATCTCTGTGGAGAAAATGCCAAATGGGATCATGAACAGTCGGACATGAATGAAAAACAATCAAATAAGTGGACACACAGCATTAAAAGAAATCCCCATGTTGGCGACATCCAGAAATGACTGTCCCTTTCCGCATTTCCAGTCCATCAGTTCTGGCAGTAGATGGGTCGTGTGCTTCATCTTCCAGGACTGAATTTCTCAAAGACTTGTTGTTAGCAGTTACAGCGTAATTGGGATGTACAAGGTTAACTCCCCTCCAGTCTGCTGGTTGTTTACTGCTAAGCCTAAAAGAGTGTCTCTCTTTCCATTCTGTGCTTTAAAAGTCCATTCTTTGCAACATAGCATGCTTCACTTGTTTGGATGCTGAAGTGCTGAGAAAAGAGAGGCAAACAGGGTGGCTTGTGTTGCTGTTTTTTGTTTTTTTAAAAATTCCAAACATCCATGAGGCCAGCAAATCAAAAATGATTCTGTTATGCTGGGGTGAAATCTTTTGTCTAAATTGGCTTTCTAAAAGTGAAGCAATCACTTTGACTGCCAGCCATCAAAGTTATCCAATGATGGGTTCGGCTTTGTCTGATAGCAACAAGAAGAGTAAAAATAAAAGAATGAACTGCAGCTTGGGGACTGGGGCCAGCAAGGAAGCCTGCATAACATAGTAAAATGCAAGTCTCTCCTTCTGTACTTGGAGGGGAGGACTGTTGAAGCTGCCTGTTAATACTTCTACAGTTTTGTATTTGTCCTTTGCACTCAGACTGTATAATTTCTTATGGTTCCTTAAGGTCAGAGTAGCCAGCTTGATGTTTTTACTCCCCCTGCCTCAGTTTCTCCATCTGTAAAACGGGGGAGTTGGGCTCTACTACATTCTACGACACTGTGATCGTCCCCTCTGGAATATGTTTATGGCTCTGTGGTTAATTTGTTTTGTGGCTTTTCTGTTTAGTTTCTCTTTCTTACTCTAACGGCCTGTGCTTGAGTAGGGATGGGGATGGTTTCTTTCAGATAAAAATATCATGAAATATAAAAATGGGAGGGACTCGGAGATCTTCCTGTCCTGCCTCCTTATTCCATTGAGGAAATCAAGATCCAGAGAAGCTGAGCCAACTTGCCTGAGGTCAAATAGTTCATCTAGAACAGGGCTAGGATTAGGACCCAGGCCCTCTGGCTTCAGGTCTGATGCTTTTTGGTCCATCAGGTATGTATTGGTGAAGCTTCAGAAATGCTCAGCAAACACAAGGAGCTTACTAGGTGAAAGGAGTTATTGACCAGTCTGGTGTTAATACTTTTACTGTGATTTGGTGGTGGTGTTGGTCCTTTCCGGAAATGGGACAGCTAGGTGGCACAGTGTACATACAGTTCTGGGCCTGCAGTCAGAAAGACTTCTCTTCCCTGAGTTCAAATCTGGCCTCAGACACTTCTTAGTGTGTGACCAGGAGCAAATCATTTAATCCTCTTTGCCTCAGTTTCCTCATCTGTAAAATGAGCTAGAGGAGGAATGGCAAACCCCTACACTATATTTGCCAAGAAAACCCAAAGTGGGGTCACAAAGAATTGAACACAACTGAAAAGCTACTCAAGAACAACAAAAAAATTCAGGCTTTATTTCTGCACAAAACTGGGGAGTTTCTACTTTTTAGGCCTTGTTTCTTTCCTTGTTGGAACCTTCCCGAAAGGAATCTGGTTCTGCACAGCAGAGACAAGGGACAGGCCTGAAGAATTTCTGCTCCCTGCTGCCTAATAAATCTGATACTAAAATTAGTGCCGGTCTCCTTGAGCTATATTTCTTGCTGAGATGTTAAAGAAGCATGGTGCTGTCCGTGTGGGCTCACACACATTTCTATCTCTACCTTTCAAATTTGATCACATTGTCACTAGTTATGGCCAGATTTCAATTATTATTATTATTATTTTGGTGAGGTGAATTTCCTTTTTTTTGTCCCTTCTACTCTTCCTCCTCCTCTCCCCCTCCCCCAAGTGCCCCTCACCCTCCAGGTCTTGTGGAAGAGAAGGGTTTCTGTAGCTGGAAGGAGAAGTGATTGGCAGAAGGGGAAACATTTTGAAATTTCTGCTGGTTTTGTTGGTTCCTCTCTGTCACCTTAGGCACAGATGAGTTCCTTGGGAGCCCTTCTGAAGATTTTATAATTGAGTCTTTTACCTCTGTGACAAGATATTATTAACCTTCACTAAAGCAATTTACTTCATGCTCCTTGGTTTTCGTCCGGCCCCCCCCCCCCCACTTTCTTCAGGAAAATATAGACATAGAGGAGGCATTTATGTTCCAATGTGGCCAGACTGAAAACAGTGATTTCTTTAATAATTTATGCAAAGTCTGAGCATCTTTAACAAAAATTAGATACCCCTTCCTTTTCAGGAGGAATATTTCATTGAAAATAACACATTCATTTTTTAAATGCTAAATGCTTCTGATAGGGGTTGTTTTGGAGTCACTCCATGTCCAACAGTCCATGTTGCATTTAAGCAGTGAAATGGCTTTTATTTCTCTCCTGTAGCTATTTTTCCTTTTTGTGTGTGTGTATGTCACTTCTGTTTCCCCCCTACCCTAAATGTATTTCACTAGTTACAATATCGCTACTGGATTTTCCAAAACTAACTACAATTGCCTTTTTTTTCCTGATCTTCCCACCCACTCATCCATTTCCCAACTTTTAACACTTTCAAGGAACATATTTCACTAGTTGTAACATCCCCACTGGCAGTCTCCAAAACCAGTCTCTAGGCTGAGAAGTTTACACTCAGATGCCTCATGAGGTTGATCGATGAAAGATTGAAAGGCTTCTTTTGTTGAAGGAAGCCATGTGGAGAGTAGGGGTTATATCCTTGACCTCTCTAAAGAGCCCGTTTTTCCTTTCTGCCATTTTTTGCACTAGACCCTGGTTCATTTGTCCTAATCAGAAACAGATTTTGGCACTCCATTCGTTGTTGATATGTTTGATATATATGCTCAACACTGAGCCATTTAAAGAGCACGTGGATACAAATTTAGACGTTGGAAGAAAAAAAATGAATGGATCTGGGAGAAGGGGGAGCAGCAACATAGGCCCTGGAGGGAAGCAGGAGTGAGAGGAGAGAAAGTTTGGTTCTAGGTTCAGGAAAGATGGTGCTGAATAATATCTCCTAAAAGAAGTTACCTAGGTGTAAAGGCTGCTGGAAGCATGGGACTCATACCATGGCAGACACTTTGTGTATGTGTGTGTACATAACACCAAAAACCTGATGGGTGAAAAAAGGAAGGGATAGATTTTGGAGGGAAAGCACTTGTGTGGCCTCAGTAGGGCTTTTTCTATCCTGGATATCTTTGTGAGAGGAAATATTGAGGGCTTTGTATTTGTAAACACTCTTTAAATAGCTTCCATGCTTGCCATTAGGAATAGTTCACTTTAAGGTGGCAGAAAAGGATGGTGGAGGCCATCACTCGCTGGGATCATTGATTTCCATTAATTGAAGAATTTGTTTCCCTTTTTAATTTTAAAAGGGACTTTTTGGCTCAGGTCATCTCCAAATGTGTCTGTGAGATCTTAGAATTTAGAGCTGGAAGAAGTCTTAGAAACCACCAACACTAGTCCATTTCTTTTGTAGATAAGGAAACTGGGTCCCCAAGAGGTGGAGGGAATAAGCATCAGAGGGATGATTTCCACAAAGGTGCTTTAACTCCAGCGTCAGTGTTCATGCTCTAGTTCTTCAAGGTGTCTGAGGTTCATGGATTTATAGTTGAAAGAGACCACTACCCTTTTTACAGATGAAGAAACTGAGGCTCACAAAGGTTCCCTTATTTGCCTAAGGCCTCAGGGTAGTAAGTGGCAGAGCTAGGATTGTAAACCTCAAATCAATGACTCTCTAAAATAATTTTTTAAAAAAAGTTTTATTTAATTTTATTCTTCCACCAGTCATTTCCGGAAATCCTTTTCTCCTCCATTTATGTGCCTTCCCCTTGTCATGTGAAGTCAGCAAGCATTTATGAAGCTCTTGCTATGGGGTAGGCATTGTTCTGAGTACTGGGAATTTTTGCACAGAAAGACAAAAAAAGAACCCCCTACCCCCACCCCCTCCTCAAGCAGGTTTTGTTCTAAAAGAGTGAAGAAAAAAGGCTAAGATAAAATTCCCAATACAGTGACCTCATGTGACACACCATAGACCAGGGCTCCTTTCTGTGTCATGTACCCATTTGGCAATGTGGAGAAGTTTATGGACCCTTAGAATAATGTTTCTAAGTACATAGATCAACATACACAGTATTGTATAGGAAACCAGTTATCCCTAAATATAGTTAGTACATATCAAAGAAACCAGTTCATAGACCCCCTGGTTAAGAATATAGACAGTTTTTTGGGCTGTTGTTTTTTTTTTGCTTTTTGGAGGGGGGAAGGCAGGGCAATTTGGGTTAAGTGACTTGCTCAAGGTCACATGGCTAGTAAGTGTTAAGTGTCTGAAGCCGGATTTGAATTCAGGTCCTGCTGACTCCAGGGCCGGTGCTCTGTTCACTGTGCCAACTGGCCGCCCCAAGAACATAGACTGATTAAAAAGAAAAACCAAAGCAGTGACAATGAAAGAGAATATAGATTGACATTCTCCCTGCCAGGCACCTATTCTACGTTTTTCTTCACTCCTTGGCCCTTCCAAAAGACTTTCTGGTACCCAGGTACTCCAGTTTTTGTCCTAGAATTTCTTGAGTTGGGAAAGCTTGAAGGTGTATTATCAGATTTCTCCTTTGATGCCCACCTTCCTACAGCTCATTCAACTCCTCCTGGGGAAAATGTGGCTGATTGGGCTGCCAGTCCCATAACTTATTCTAATGTGTCTCTCACCCTCAATAAAAAAATAACCCTAGTTGCTCTATGTATATATCTTAGAGGTGTGTATGTGTATTTTTCCTCCTGACAAGTTTGCTCCTTACAGCTATGCAGCCAGTGACTGCTTTGAAATCTGAAAAATAAATCTATTTTAAAGTGTCTCCTTGGAAGGGGAGAGTTGGGGGTGGGGGCAGGGGAGAAGTGAACTGGTGTGGTTTAGCTGTAATCACAAGTAAAACATGGCCTGGTCCAATTTTTTTTTTAAAGCCTCTCCTCTCCCTCCCAATTTAATTAAAATATTGTGAAAGACAGTCATTGAAAAGGAGAAACCTGTGGGGTTGAAGGAAGGAACCCCTTGTTCCTCCCAGCAGAGCTTTTTGTCACCATAGAGATGAAAAGAGAGGGACTTCACTTGCATAGCAACCTCTTACCCACCACGGTGGGTAGGAAGATTGGGGAGGGGGCCAGGGGGCCAAGTAATGGAAGCTAAATTGCCCTCAACCTTGAACTCCTACAACCTTGGAGATTTAGGCTGCTCTTTCTGATTGGCTAAACAGCTGTGTATTCATAACTTGTCTTTAGGTTATGGAAAAATCCCCCTTTCTGCTTTGGGGAAGAGTTTCTTCACTTCTGGTGCCACTTCTGGCTAGAGTCAGTGAAGCAAGAAAAAATACAGTATATTCCTGAATTTTCATTCTTCCTTTTTTCCCCTTCTCAAAGTGGAAAACCACCTCATATAGCACATTCTTGGGAGTCAGGGAATTGCTATGCAGTTTTTCCCCTTCCCAGATGTTTCTTCTTTACATCTTAAAATGAGCGTAAAGGGATGCATAGTGAATAGAGGACCAGCTAGAAGTCAAGGAAACTGACTGTGTGACCCTGGACAAGTGATTTAACTTATCAGTGACCCTTTAAGATTTTAAGTTCCTGAGGAGTGGCTAATCTAGTTCCTCTACATTCAAGACAGGGGGAAAAGGGGGGGAGGGGAGTATATCTTTCAGTTCAGACTTGCCTTTTCAGATAAAGTGGATAAACATTGTTGTACTAATTGAGCTCTACTCAGATTTACACAAACTATAAATTCAAGGTTAGAAAGTGATAGGAAATATCAGTGTAACAAAGCATATCAAATTAAGAATTCTTTGGTCTCAGGGTTTCCCTTTTTTATCTTCCTAAGAAATCTGACTGAAAAAAAAAGAATTGTTAATCCTGCCTCCTGTTCCTACCAAAGCCCCACTAGAAAAACAAACTGAAAAATTTAGAAGAGTAATAAAGTTGAGAATATTATATTTGGAATAAAGGTCTGAACTTTAATCCCAGTTCTTCTACCCCACTTTAGCTTCTCTTAGGTAAACTGCTTAATTTTCTTTTAAATAAATTTTTATTTGTCTTTTGTATATTATCTGACTTATCTCAAAGAATAAAAAAAAAGGGGAAAAGGATTAATCAAAACTAAGCAATGTATTAAAAAAGTCTGACAATATATGTGGTCTGCTTTATCCATCGTCCGCTCCTCAGCAGAGGGGGGAGATTCTCATCTCCGTTACGGTGTCGCGGCATTCTTTCTGACTGTTTTATTCTTGTTCCTTTTATTTACATCGTTGTAGCTGCATATATTGCTTTCCAGGTTCTGTTTAGCTCTACATTGTATTCCTATCTTTCCATACTTCTTTGTGTCTATTCTAGTGTACATGTCTTTCAACATACAGTTGCATTACATTCATGTACATTCACACACTTTGTTTAGCTGTTCCTCCAGTTGATGGGCACCTACTTTGTTTTTAGAGGACCAGCTATTTCTTTCTTTCTTATGAATTAATAATAATATTAATATGATTTATTACCATATTTATTCTTATACTATTATATATAATTTTATAACATTAATATTTATTATAATAATATATTATATAATATACAATATATTAATAATAAATTTAAAATAAAAATTATTATTTAATTATTTCTTAATAAAAAGAAGTGCTGCTGTAAATATTTTGGTGTGTGCGGAGCCTTTTGTTTTTGTCATTGACTTCATTGGAATATACATCTAGAAAATAGAATCTCTGGATCAAACGTTAAAGACTTTTTAGTCACTTTCTTAATATAGTTCTAAATTGCCTTCAAGGGATGGGGAACCTGTGGCCCTGAGGCCACCTGTGGCCCTCTGGGTCCTCAAGTGCAACCCTTTGACTGAATCTAAAACTTTACAGAACAAATATGCCCTTGAGGACCTAGAGGGCCACGTATGAGCTCGGGGCCCCCGGTTGCCCACCCCCAATCCATTTTCACAGCTCCAATAACAGTGCCTTAGTATTCCCTTCTTTCCAACCCTCTTCCTCACTCCCTCCTCCCCCCAACATGGACCATCCCCACTTTTGATCATCTTTGCCAATATGCTGAGTGTGAGATGAGACTAAAGAGTTGTTTTGGTGTCTCTCTGGTGAGTGTTTTGGAGCATTCTTTCTTATGGCTGTTGATAGTTTGCTGTTCCTTTGAGAACTGTTTATTCCTAACCCTTGACCTTTGACCTACTTGGAGAATGACCATGCACTTTGGGGCACATTTAGCTAATCTTTAGCTCCAGTGATCCTAAATTTGTGGAAAACTTTCCAAAAGGATTATCTCTAGCTTTGAAGTTTGAGGTAAGTTTATGTTTCACTTTGAAGCACTCTATCCAGGAATCCAGTGTGTTGGGGAGAGAGGGTAGTTTCAAAGGGGCAGAGGAAGTTAGGATTGAGGTCAGGGGAAAGTATGTACGTATGCAAGTATCTAGCTCTCTATCTCTCTCTCTATACACACACATGCACAACATTACAGCATTAAAGTAGGGTAAGATATTTGGGGGAAAACTTAGGTGCTAGTGAGAGGTCTTGTGGATTTGCTTCTTCAAGTTTCTGTAAAGGTTTTAGATTTGTATAAATTGCAGTGAATCCTTATATTTTCCTAAGTGGATTTAGAACTCAAGAGACCTGGGTTTGAATTCTGATTCTGCTACTGTCTGTTTGCAGTGAATCCTAAGCACCTCCTCCTCTTCTGAACCAAATAGTGACTGTGTGACTGGGCAAATTCTTTAGTCTCTCAGTACCTCCAGACAACTCCATAAGAATATTTTACAGAGAAGGTGCCCACTTTAAGTGACAGAGGGAGTTTCCCCATCTGGGAGTTCCCCATGCTAGTGAGATTACAGGTCCAGTCCCTATCCTTCATAATAATTTTAATGGCTACTGGTGTACTTGGTCTTGCAAGAGAGATGTTTTTAAGAAATGTGTGTGTTTGGGGGTGGGGGGCTTGTTTTCCAGCTCTCTTTTTATTTTCCACCAACCTCATTTCTGACTGCTCTTCAGTCAGCCTTTGCTTGGGCATGTTATCTTGGTTTATTTACCTCCTAGCTTTTTGCCAGAGAATTAGTGATCTGTAAACAAACACTTCAGTGCAATTGAGAAGCTCTCTTGTGAGCCCAGTAAATAAATTTGTTTGGATCTCTGGATCTCTCCACCTATTCCGGTCTTTCAATGAGAAGCTAAATGGCTAGAGATTGCTGGAGGAGGCCCTTAGAGGTTAAGTGACTTGCCCAGAGTCACACTGATAGTAAATATCTGAAATCTTTTTGTGCTAGAGAACATAAATAACCATCCCCTAAATTATAAGTGAGTTCTTCTTCCTTTCTTTTTCTTTAGAGAGCCATATTCACACTTGTCTCACCAGTGCAGAGAGGGTCAAGCTGTGAACAAAGCGTTTTTGAAGAGACATTTATGCCAGTAACTGTTCAGTTAGTGCTTACAGGGCCTGGTAGCTATTTCAATCTCCAGTGGCCAACACATAGTGGAATCATAGATTTAGAGCTAAAAGGGACCTTATAGGATAAGTCATCTTGAACAGATCCCTTATCAGTCCCACAGAGGTGAAGTGACCTACCCAAAGACACATAGGTATTAATTAGTAGGTAGCAGAGCTGGCACCTCCAACCCCCAATTCCATGTTCTTTTCATTTGGCAAATTTGTGGTGCAAAAAGCCCAGGTGAATTTAGGATTGAGAGACCTCAGTGCGAATCCTAGAGTTCAGCTACTCAAGAAGTCTCTTGTATTTGTGGGCCACAGTTTCCTCATCTCATAATGAGCCCAGGCATTAGTCCAGAGGGTGATGGATTTTGCCAGAGTTGCTGGGTGTGGGTGGCAGCGTTCTCCTAAGGAGTGCCTACTTTTTCTAGACTTCATCTCTGCTCTGTGCTCTTGTGTTTCCTTGGGGGTTGTCAATAAGAACTGCTGGCCTACATCAATGTCTCTGGGAATCATTGATTCATTAATTGCTTATAATCAAGTCCTGGTTTCCTCCTCCTGCTGAGAGCATTTTTGTTTTCTGTCATTGTTTAAGGAATCGGACTGAGTTCTGGAGTGTTTAAGAGGTAACCAATGAAGGGAGTTGAGAGTGCTGATATTGCTAATTGTCTGGGGCTCCCCAGAGGAGACTCAATCAACAAAGGGCTGACTTGCCAGTGACCCTTCTAGCTCAGCCTCAGGCACCAGAATCACTCCCAACTCTATGGGGGATAGAAAGCTCACCTGCCAAAGTGTAAATGAATGGCTGGCCACAGTGGCTGACAAATCCTACAGTAGCCCCATGTATAGCACCCCAGGTGAGCATGGAGTTGGGGTAGGCTGCTTTAACTGCTTTGGAATTTAGAAACATATCAATCAACCTCACTGCTCCTGCCCCTCCCCACCAGCAAAACCAGGAAAACTCTCCCAACTCAAACCTGTCTTGGGGGGGGTGGGGGTAACAGAGAGAGAGAGAGAGAGAGAAAGAAAGAGAGAAAGAATGTGTCCTTGTAGGCCCCATCCATTGCTAATGATTGTGTGGAAATGGAGTAGACTTATTAAATGGTGATATGCAGCCTCCTTCCTGGAGAAAGACAATATTCCCAGAAAACTAACAGATTGGCAGCCAGATGCTGCAGATATGGACCTTAACCAGGGGAGCAGCACAAGAGGGCGAAGAATGTCCATGGCAGGCAGACAGTGTACAGCTTTAGACTTCAGCCCTCAGAGAGGAAGAAGGCAGACACAGGGAAGTCACACGATTGGTGAGGTTTTTTTTTTTTTTTTTTAATATCTAGAAGTTTTTAATGCAGAGTTTCTCTTGGAAGTTTTAGAGAGAAAAAGAGACACCACTCACCTTCTTTACTGTCCTGAGCAATTAGTAATCTCAAAAAAAGCTTTCTTTCTTCCTAAAGGAAAAAAGTGAGAAAGGTGGAACTACCTTGTGATTTCATACGGAACATTTTTCACTCCAGTGGCAAGGCTTTAGAAAACCTCTGCCTACTCTAGGGCCACTCGGCTGTGTTTTCTGTTCCCTGTCTGTTCCCTGTGTTCCAAGGATGATTAATCTGGGGGAGGAGAGAGGGCCTTGAGTTGTCCGTACAAGTGTTTGCAGTGTATATAAGCCTTTCATATTTGTGTATTAGTGCCTTCCATAAACAAATCCTTAACGGTCTAGGAGGAGGTGGGAGGCAGGGGGGCTGATAGGGCATATTAGCAGAATTTTCCTTATGTAGAAATCCTAGTTGTAGGGCTAAAGACTTGTGATAATGAGTTGGGAAGCATGGGGATAGTATAGGGAAGGGAATGTTGGGAGACCCCCAAGTAAGTTGGGGAGAGGAGCATCACCGTTGGTTGAACTCTTCCCTACTGGGGGAACTAAAGACATCTGGTAGGGAGAGTAGCTACAGGAACCAACCTGGAAAGAAAGGCAATGTGGTTTGTACTGGGTTTAGATCAAAGGACCTGTGCAGATCTGCCTTTAATGCTTAGTACCATTGTGACCTTGGGCAAGTCCATTTTCCCTCTCTGAGCCTTATTTGTAAAATAAAGGAGGATGAACATAGATAAGGTCTATGATTTCATCCTTACCCAAATTCTTTGAGTCATTCGATAGGACTTTGAGAATAGTGGTTCCCAGTCTGCAACTTGGGGACCTTAGTTGTAATATAAACTCACCTTAGGGTGCAAAAAAGTTCCACAAGGTATGAAAAAAGAGATGCAAGAGAGGGACTCTTTTGGATCAGGCATGTGTCCTGGCCTGCTTCTGGAAGACCTCTCTTCCTGCCTCAGACATTTACTAGATCATGAGCAACTTGTTTATTCCAAACCTCAGTTTCCTCATTTGTGAATCATAACAATTGCCTGTAGTATCTACTTTACAACATTCTCGTGTGGATTAGATGGGATAATGTATGGAAAACCCTTTGCAAACTCTAAAGCCCTTAATAACTGCCAGGTAGCATTACTATCACATTATATCATTTTCCATCTATAAACTGCAAATTAAGCAAAGAATAACAAAAGGGGAGGCCTTTGCAGTGTGGAGGAACCCAAGCTCTTGTCAGAAATTTCAATCTGGATCCTGGAGGCTAGAATATTTGTTCCCCCTCTACCTTAATGCAACATGAGTGCTCTTTTCAAATATAATTTTCCTTTTTTGTTTTGAATTCTTTCTGGGCACAGAAGGATTGCAGGCAGTTGTTTTAGCGGAGACATGAGGCTAATAGGCAGCAGCTTGGCTCTCTGCTTGTTAACCAGAGTAGTCCAAAGCTCTCCTCACACTGAAGTTGCCTGGACCTCCAGGCTTGTGACTTGTTTAAAGTCTTTCCAACTCCCCAACTTCAGTTGGCTCTTGTTGCTTTATAATTCAAAAGGAGTTAAATTGGTTCAGTTCAGAGAGAAAGTGTGTGTGTGTGTGTGTGTGTGTGTGTGTGTGTGTGTGTGTGTGTGTGTGTAAATTTCAGGAAGTCATAAGTAAGATTAGCATATTTATAAGGCATGAGCTGCCACCACCTCAGATGCAGCCATCTCTAATGATGTAACATGCTGGGCTAAAATGTGTCAGGAAAGGAACTCTCGGGTCTAGATCCCCTAAAAGGCCCCCGGTAGTGGGGTTGCCATGGAGAGGATTTGAGCTATGGACTGACAAATAGGTGTTGAATTTTCCTGTTGGTAATGGCAACTCTAGGATGGTGAATTGTAGGGGATTAGAAGACCTGAAAAGAGAAACTAAAATTATGGCTGTCCTTGTAATATAAAGCGCTTTATACACCTTAGAACTTTATAGAACATAAATGTCCACCATTGTTTATTTATTTGTTTTTTAAATTTTTATTTGATTTCACTGGGGCAGGAACTCCCACTGGGGGAACTCCTCTACTGATGCAGTCTAGCACCTTCTCTGCAACTCACAAAAGACCCGTATGGAGGCATTAGAAGCGATATGTTCATGGTCATATGGCCAGTCTCGGGTCAGTGGTAAGGCTTCAGCCTAGGTCCTTCTGATTCTGAAGCCTGTTCTCTGTTCATTACTCAGTACTGCCACTCATCATCATCGTTATTATTCTCATTATTGTTGTTATCTTCCACCTTATTCTCATGTTTTTGATGGAGCTCAGATTGAAATGGTCATTGGACAAGTCTTCGGCTGTTGTGGTTCAGTCATTTCGGTCACGTCCAACTCTTCATAACCCCATTTGGAGTTGTTGGTGAAGATACCGGAGTGGCTTGCCACTTCCTTTTCTAGGTCATTTTACAGAGGAGGAAACCAAGGCAAACAGGGTTAAGCCTTGCCCAGGGTCACACAGCTAATAAGTGTCAAGGCTGGATTTAAACTCAGGTCTTTCTGATTCCAGGCCCAGTGCTCTGTCCACCATGCCACCTAAGTCTTCATCCTACCATTCTTCTTCTGTGTTTAATGTTATGTGTTCTGTTGCTTATATTGCAAAATAACAGCTTTTTTTTGGCAATTGAATAGAAGTATTGTGATATATAAGCCTTCATCTGTAAGCTCATTGAAAGCATCCTTGGGGCTATTCCAGGAGCAGATAGGGGGATGGGAATGATTTGCATCTTATTCTCTTCCCATATGGTTTTGATTTTTTTTTTTTTTGCTAAGTCTCTATATTTTCAAAGTTTTTCATTCCACATAGCTTGGAGATTATGGATATTTGATATGGCCACATCTGTTTAAAAAAAAAACCCACCAACTAGCCTTTGTTGCTTTCATTTCTATGGATCAGTGTTTTGTCCAGGAAATTGTGGGCCAAAGTTTTATCTGTGATCTTGTTCCAGTTTTAGCCCAGTTTATTTTTTGAATTCTCAAAGATATTTTAAGGTCTGTATTTGTAGTACAAGTATTTGTCATCTGTTCGTGAAAGATAGACTTCTCATGTATGATTCAAATGTCTACGTCGTATCTTGCTAAGTGTTAGGTAAGAACTAAATTTTTGCAATCTGCAGTCATATGTTGCACAGTTTCTTCCATTTCCTCATATAATCTGCATTGATTGATAAGTCTGGGTTTTTTAAGGATATAACTCTTGTGTAATTTCTGGTGGTGATGATTTGACCTCGAATTGCCATAACAAACCTCTTTGTTTCTTAGGAGGAAATTTATAGGACTTGGCACTTTTTTGTTGGTTGAATCTATGGGGCTGTCACCCATAGAGGGCCTTTTGATTCATCTCCTGGAATTTTGGCATTCCATACATAGATTTCTCCCTGAGATAAACCTCTTTTGGTTACATTTGACAAAGCCAGTGGTGTGTTCTTACTTTGCTATTGATCAGTAAATGTCCATTTGTTTCAAAAGCATTTATTTAAGTTTTTAATCTGTTCATCTTCTCTGAGAACATTTGTCAATTTACTTCCTCCTTTTTTTGGATAGTGAATGAATTAATTAAAACACACACATACATACACATTTATTCAGCACTTAACTGTGTTCTAGACACTGTATTAAGTGCTGGAAATATGGATACAAAAATTGAGACACTCCTTGCCTTCAAGAAGCTTACTTTATAAAAAAAGAAAGACAGCACGTAGGTTGTAGAACCAGCTAGATTCAGTGAGCTAGGTGAGTTTGCCCTCAGTCAAGAAGGCTCAACCCTAAGGCAGGAGTTCTGAAACTGAGCAGATTATGAAAATAGTTCAAAAGATTGGGAATTTTCCCTTACTATGTCCGTTTGTGTTGGGGAAAGGGAAGAGGGACAAGGTGAGGCAGCACTGACTTTGGATTCAGGGCCTGGTTTTGACTCCTGCCTCTTATGCTCACTACAACTTCCATTCTCTGAGATTTAATTTTGTCTGCTGTCAAAAGAGGGTGTTAGGATAGATAATCTTGTGTCTGTCACTTACTTGAACATGTCCTTTCACAATTTCCTCCTCTTTCAAATGAAAGGGATGGGTTTAGTGACTCCCAACCCTTCTAACTTGTCGCTTAATCTGTTTGCCTCAGTTTCCTTCCCTGGAAAATGGGAATAATAATAGCACCTACCTCCCAGTGGTTATGAGGCTGAAATGAAATAATATTTGTAAAGTGCTTAGCACATTGTAAGTATGTATGGCTGGCACATAGTAAACAATATACATATATACATACATACACACACGCACACACACACACACAGATACTACTATCATCATCATCATCATCGTCATTCTCAATCCATGACATACCATGTCAGTCACCATACCTTAACTTTGCCAGTCTGTTTTAAAAGTTTAGAAAGAGGGGTATCAACATGTTAAACAGCCATTTGGATCATAGGCTACTTGGTTCAGAGCTAGAAGGGATTTTATGGGTTATCTTAGAGGGAACATAGGTGGTGCAGTGGCTAGAAGGCTGAACTTAGAGCCAGCAAGACCTCAGTTCAAATTCTGCCTCAGATACTGGCAGTGTAGCTGTGTGACCTTGGGCAAATCATTTAATATTCTGCAGCCTCAGTTTCCCCATCTGTAAAATGGGGATAGTAATGGCGCTTACCTCCTGGTGTCGTTGGGGGGGTTCAGATGAGATAATATACATGAAACATTTTGCAAACATTAAAGTGCTATATAAATGCTAGCTTTTGTCGTGGTGGTGCTTGTTGAGTCCGGCCTCTTTCTTTTACAGAGAAGGAGACAGAATGAGAGATAGAAAGTGACTTGGTCATACTGGTATTAAGTAGAAGAGTTGGGATTTGAACCCTTGTCTTCTAACAGCTAGGTGGTGCAATGGATAGTGCTAGACCTAGAGTCAGGAAGACCTGAGTTCAAATTTGAGTGCAGACACTTACTAGCTGTGTGACCGTGGACAAGTCACTGTATGCCTTAGTTTCCTCATCTGTCAAATGATCTGGAGAAGGAAAAGGCAAACTACTCCAGTATCTTTGCCAAGAAAACCCCAAATGAGGTCATGAAGAGTCAGTTATGACTGAAACAACTGAACCACAACAACTTCTGGCTCTAGCCCCACTCGTGCTCCACCCTATCTGATCCTCGCAGTCCTCTTGGTCCTAGGAAGGCCCTCTGTGCTCTCTAGACCAGACAGCAGGACCTCCCCTTTAGAGCCTGCATAAACTGGGTTGTCTTCTTTCTTGTCTCAAGCACCTATGACCACTTCCCAGCTTAGGCACAGTAATCTTGCTCAAGTTTACCATTGGAGCTGCCTGAACTAGAGGCACACAGAGGGAGGTTTGCACCATCTCCTGCCAGATTTTCTTCTTTCAGCTTACAGTGAATCGGAGTGTTCTGTTTATAGGCTGTGCTCACCATATTTTGGTTTTCCTTTTCTTGATTTAGCAGGGAGGTGGGAGGGAGAAATATGCCTTTGAAAACTGGAACTTGGCATGTAACAAACAGAGGGTGTGGGTGTATGTTTTTCATATTTAATTACTGGAGTGCTCTCCACCCCCACCCTGCCCCCACCCCAGGTCAATTTGTCTGATGGCTTAGAAGGTAGAGGTTTAATTTTTTTCCCTTTTTTTGCTCAGGCTTTGGTTATATGGGGACTGGAAACTGGAAGGGGCTGCCGGGGACCCTGGATGCTCAAAAACAATTATCATGGCTTCCTAGATTGGGCAGAAGTACTTTGAGAAACCATCTGATCTAGCCCCCTGTCTTCAGGCAGGTGAATGTCTCAACCACCCAGGACAAATATACTATTTCCCTAGCAAATAAGTCACTTTCATGGCTAAGTGAAAGGGCAGGGCAGTGGAAGAAGGAAGTAGGTCTGGTCCTTGCCAGCTCTCCTCTAGTCTTTTCACAAATGGGAACTTTTTTTTAGTAGCAGTGACCCTACAGATGGGACTCCGCTAAATGCTATTTAAAAAAAAATACTTCCAGGAATTTTTGTTAGGGAGAGTACAAATCTTTGATCTCTTTTTGTAGCTCCTACCCCCCCCCCCCCTTCCTGGCCCTAAAGATCTTAGTGTTGGTGAAATTTGTACCCAGATGAATGGAATTTTCCTGCTGTTATCCAATTGACTTTTATTTAAAATGATGAATTCATTAACTAAAGATTGTTTGCCTACACTTGGATTTCTTCCATCCACATTCACCGTTTAGTTAATATCAACTCACCAAATGTTTAATAAACACCAGCTATGTGCCAGGCTCTGTGCTTGGCCCTGGTGATATGAAGACATTCAAAAAGGGAAAAAGCACAACCCATCTGCTGCCCTCAAAGGGCTGACAGTCTACATATGTATATACATAAATGAGAAAATAGGAAGTAGTTTCAAAAGAGAGAGAAAATTAGCATCTGTGGGGCAGTTCAGGGAAGGCCTTATATAATAGGTGGCACTTGAACTGTGCTTAGAAGGAAAACTGTTATTCTGTTAGGTGGAGGTGGAGAGGTAGGACATCACAAACGTGGAGGACCCCTAGCACAAAGGTGTGGAGGTGGGAAACGGAATATTGTATATAGGGAAAAGCTACCTGGCCAATTTCTGCTTACTATCATTAATATTCATAATTGATATTTATATGGCATTTTAAGAGTTGTAAAGTACTTTACATATAGAAGCTCATTTTTTTCTTTTACCAGCACTCTGGGGTATTATTTCCAGGTATTATTTTATAGATGATGAAACTGAGGTTCATAAAGCTTAAGTAAGCATCCATGATCACACCCCACTTGGAATCTTCCAGACTCCAAATCCAGTGATCTGTCCATTACACAAGTGATTCTCAGACTTCTTGGTCTCAGGACTCCTTTTTACTCTTAAAAATTATTGAGGATCTCCTCCTCCCCAGAGCGCTTTTATTTATGTGGGTTACCAATATTTACTATGTTAGAAATTTAAATGGCTTAGAAGGAAAATAATTTTGACCTTGTGGACACCCTGAAAGAATCTCAGAGATCCCCAGACCATAGTTTGAGAGTCACTAGATTATACCATTGCACTCTTCTCTCTCTGTAGAAGACAGCCTTATGCAGAGGTCACATGGTGTAGTGGAAAGGGCATTGGGCTAAGATTTAGAAAAGACTTGAGTTTGAATCTTCTTGACACTTTACTTGTTTTGTGACTTGAAGCTCAGTGGAAGCTCTCTGAGCCTCAGTTTCCTGATTGGTAAAAGGAACATCATGACATCTGTAATACCTGTATCCCAGGACTATTGGGAGAATCAAACAAGAGAAGGTATATAGGGCACTTAGGTAGATGTCAGGGATCAGGGAGGGATTTGTGGGTTTCGCTTCCCCAAGTTCTTCTCTTCACCTTGCTTTTAGTCATTTTTCAGTCTCATCTGACTCTGTGACCCCATTTAGGATTTTCTTGGCAGAGATAACAGGGGTGATTTGCCATTTTCTTCACCAGCTCATTTTATAGATAAGGAAACTGAGGCAAACACTGTTAAGTGTTTAGGGTTACATAGCTAGCAAGGTCTTAGGTCAGATTTGAACTCAGGAAATGAGTCTTTCTGACTTTAGGCCTAGCACTCTATTCACTGCACTGCCTGGCTGTCCTTATCTTGCTTAGAGGTATATTATCAAATGAAAGTTGAAAGTACTTTTTGTGCTTGGGAATGGCTGCATAACTCCATGAAACCCAACCCATGTCCTTTATACTTTAAACAGAGGGCTAGCTAGCAAGTGTTGTTTTAGTTTAAAATCATTTGGCTCCCATAACAGAGGTATGCTGTCCACCACCTAGTACCCTATGATCGTATTCATTTTCTAGCCAGTGGTAAGAAAGGGAGCACACGGCTCATTCAGTCTGACCATCAAGCTACTTAGAAATGTGACTTGGCTATTGTCATCCCGGTAACTATGTATTCTGGCTTTATTTGGGGTGTCTCTAGACTGGCCTGCTTTGTGGGTGCATAGTGGGATCTAGGCTATTTCACTGGTAACTTACCCATCTTTTATTAAAATATTTTAGTCCAGATGGGATATGTTTGGAAGTTAACCATTTAGCCTTAGGCAAACTTGGGTTCCTAAAATGGGGGAGAGGCTTATAAACTCTTATAAACTGCTTTGGCAATTGCTCAAAACTTAAGAAAGCCCTTATTATTGTCACCCATTTGTACACAGAAAATTGATGGTGCCCTGTGGGCTAATCGAGCAGTAAGCATTTATTACACACCAGCTTTCTGCCAAACACCTCGGTAAGCCCTGGGATTACAAAGATGAGCAAGAAATTGTCCTGCCTTTGGGGAGTTTCTGTTCCTTGGGTAAAAGAACATCCATCCATGATGAGCATTGTGAAAATGATGCCAGGTTTGTGAGTCTACCCAGAAGAAGGGTCAGACTCCATTCCACGACCATGCATAACATACCCTGACCCTGGTCTGTTGTCTCAACAAATATCTGCCACTGGTTACAGAAGGGTTGGAGTTAAGAGTGATCCGCCTCTGCCCCGGAAATGTGATGTTCATGCCTTAATGAAGGTAGAGCTAGAAGATTCTCTGCCTTAACAAGGGAAGAACACAATAGTAGCAGCATGATTAGTCATAATGGTAGGAGCAATTCAGGATAGGGAGATTGGGGTCACCTTGAATTCTTAGGAATACCTGGGTTAAGTCTACAAAAGAGCCATATATATCATTCTCCCTGTTGTGGAGGTTGTTTTTTTTTTTCACTTGGAACAAAAACATTTATGGGATGTGCATGGGGATGAGGTTGATTTATGGAGCTAGGGTATTTTGACCCTAAATCCAAAGCCTTTTCTGATATACCCCATTACTCTATTTGACAGATGTGAAAACCTAGGCTAAGTAAGGTCAAGTGACTTGCCCAGGGTCACAAGGCTAACTTGGCTTAGACAGAGGGTTGTCACCTTCTTGGTTTTGTAAACCATCTTTCAGCATTCTGGTGAAACATATACACCTGCTTCTAGGATAAAAATGTTTTTAAATGCATAAAAGTATATTGAGCTAAAATGATTAAAATATTTTTTTTTAGGGGGAGGGGGAAGGCAAGGCAGTTAGGGTTAAGTAACTTGCCCAAGGTCACACAGCTAGTAAGTGTCAAATATCTGAGGAGAGATTTGAACTCAGGTCCTCCTGCCTCCAGGGCCAGTACTCTATTCACTGTACCACCTAGCTGCCCCAAAATATTTCTTTAAAAAAAAAAGTTCATGGATGCCAAGCTAAGAACTCCTGAACTGGGTGGGCTCTCACTTTCCTTCCATCTCTGAGTTTCTCTAGTAGTAACCATGAAAAGGGATGAGAAGAGGACTTCCCTGAAAAATGGAAATGATAGTAATAGCAGCACCTGCCTCCTCCCAAGGTTATGAGAATGAATGGAGACAAAATTTAGACTGAGATGAAATTTATAAAGTGTTTTGTAATCATTAAAACACATATACATGTGCTGGTGGTAGTGATGATCATGACAATGATGATGATGATGATTATGATGATGACGATGATGACAGTGATGGTAGTGACAGTGACGATGATGACGGTGATGGTGACAGTGATGATGATGGTGGCGATGGCAATGATGGTAACAATGATGATGGTGATGACAGTGACGATGACAGTGATGATGGTGACAATGCTGGTGACAGTGACAATGATGAAGATGATGATGACAGTGATGATGATGGTGACGATGATGATGATAATGGATAAACAGAACAGGGGCTTTAAAAGAAGAATAAGAGAAATGAGTCCACCAAGAGGTCTAGGCTGGAGGTAGGGGGGAGAGAAGAGGCAGCAGGGGTCATCTGTCAGCATGTTCAGTCACTGTAGAACTGGGGTTCAACCTTCACCAGTGCAGAGGTCTAGGGAGAAGGTGGCACCGTAGGGACGTTAAAGTGTGGAGTACATAGGTCTGGGAGTCAGACCAAGGTTCGTGACTGAACCCACACAGGCTTCTAGTGAGAAGGTGCCCTGGGCCATATTAGTTATCTGGGCCAAAGGCCCACTAGTACCATGCTGATTAGGCTTCTGCCCTGGATCAGGAAGGTCTGAATTATTTGCCAAGAAGAAATGTGTGTCTCATTCTGCAATTTGATTGTGAGTTTTCAGTAGTAAATCAAAGCGTGCGCGCGCACACACACGTGTGTGTGTGTGTGTGTGTGTGTGTGTGTGTGTGTGTGTGTGTGTGTGTGTGTGTGCATGCTCAGGCACATGTGTTGAAAAAAATATCAGACAGTATTACGATTGCTTTAGGAAAGTAGCAGAAAGCAGATTGCCAGACTCAGTTACACGTTCCCTGTCTTTTACTGTGTGCATGTGCGTTGGACGTCGCTGAGAATTTGGAGATACAACTTTTAGTTTCTTCCAACTGTTCTTTCTTACCACAGAGTGAGTACAATTCAGTACCAATAATACCAAGCAATGAATAACCCCGAGAAGATTAATAGCCTTGTGTAGTGGTAAATTAGAGTTGATTTATTACATATAATATATACAGGTACTCCTAATGCAGTTAAACAGCAAGACTTTTAATGCTGCAGAATCCGAAGGAAGACCCAAGAAAATTGGGTCTTAATAAAGCTTATTGAAATAACAGCTAAACATGTTGCTTGGCACTTTTAGGACATGCTGTAGTAATAGTGAAAATGGCTCACATCTGTGTGGTGATTGAACGTCTGCCCAGGGCTCTCCATATAGGATCATAGATGGAATGCTGGGAAAGACCAGAGGTTCTGTTGCTCATCTTAGCTGACAGAACTTGGGCACTGAGAAATTGAGTAACTCACCCTGGGTCACACAGACAGTAAATGGCCGAGGCTATCTTCAGGCCTCCACACTTAGCACTCTTTCCTCTGCATTATGACACTATCTCACCATTATCTTGTGAAATAAGTGCTATTATTCTCCATTTTGCCGATGAAGAAATTGAGTTTCTTTAGAGGTAAGTGATTTGTCCTACGTAATTTACATAAGTAATGAAAGGGTCAATCAGCTGGCATTTTGAAATGCCTACTTTGTGCTAGCTACTGTGTTAAGTGTTGGAGATAAGAAAAAGCGCAAAAACTGACCCTGCTTTCAAGGAGCTCACAGTGTAATGAGAGGGACAGGATCAAACAACTGTGTGTGAATGAGTGGGATAGAGGATAAATTGGGGATAATCTTAGAGGGAAGGAATAGGTCTAGGAAGGTAGGATTTTAATTGAAACTTGAAGAAGCCAAGGAAGCCAGGATTTAGAGATGAGGAGGGAGAACATTTCAGTTATGGGGACAGTCTATGAAAATGCCCAGAGTTGGCTGTGGAGGACTGTGTTCAACGAACAGCAAGGAGGCTGATATTACTAGATTGCAGATTACATGGAGAGGAGTAGTGTTTTAGGGGCCTGGAAAGATAGGAGGGCACTAGATTATAAAAAACTTAAAAAGCCAGAGTATTTTGTATCTGATCCTGGAGGTAATAGGGAGTGACTAAGATTGATTGAATGAGAGTGGGTCATGGTCACATCTGTGATTCAGGAAGAGCACCCTGATAGCTGAGTAGAGAATGGAAGGGAGTGAGAAGAGGTCTGAGGCAGGCAGACTCACCAGCAGGCTGTTGCAGTGGTCCGGGTATGAGGTGTTAGAGGGCTTTCACCAGAGTGGTGGGTATATCAGAGGAGAGAAGGGGATGTCTGTGAGAGATGTCATGAAGGTAGGAATGACAAGACTTGGTAAGTGATTAGATGTCGGGGTAGGGGGAAGGGAAGCTGAGACAGAGGCAAAATTAGAACTAGGTTTGAGGTGATGTGACCTGTGCTTTTTCTTTAAAGTGATGCTTCTAACCCCCTGCTGGTTAGCTATAGGCTTCTGCTGTTTCCCTAGCCATTGAGGTAGGTTGTGCTGCTTGGCCTGTATCCTCCTGCTTCATCCCTGTTGACCAGTGGCGCCTGTTTGTAAGAATGACTGCATTAACAAGCAGTCTTTTTTCAGGGCACAGTGAAATGATCCTTATTGGAACTGAACCAGTGCTTTATGTAGGTATATGTCTATCTGTTGTTCTCTCCATCGGTACACACCCACACATAATTACATTTTTAACTGCACTAGCAGAGCTTCATTCTTTTTTTTCTTTTTGGAAGGGGGAAGGCGAGGCAATTTAAGTGACTTGCCCAAGGTCACACAACTAGTTAAGTGTCAAGTGTCTGAGGCTGGATTTGAACCCAGGTTCTCCTGACTCCAGGGCTGGTGCTCTATTCACTGCACCACCTAGCTGCCCCTGGGAGCTGCATTCTTTTTTTTTTT
>CM053584.1:138918907-139161939 GCA_028627135.1 Pseudochirops cupreus | reverse complement strand
TTTTTGTCAAATAATGAGTTCTTATCCCAGAAACTGGGGTCTTTGGGCTTATCAAACAGTATATTACTATAATCGTTGACTACTGAGTCTTTTGTACCCAGTCTTTTCCATTGATCCACTACTCTATTCCTTATCCGGTACCAGTTTTGATGACTGCTGCTTTATAATACAGATTAAAGGGAGCTTCATTCTTAATGGAAATCTACCTAACCGATCATGGGACTTAAGAAAGCACCTGAGAGAACAGCTAGTCCAACCTCATTATTATACAATCAGTCAATGAATATTTATTAAGTACCTACTGTGTGCCAGACACTGTGCTAAGCTCTGGGGAAACAGAAAGAGACAAAAGACAGTCCCTGCCCTCAAGGAGCTTACAGTCTAATGAAAAGTGAGGAAACTGAGGTATCAGGTGAGGAAGAAGTGATTTGCCTAAAGTCATAGGAAGTAAGCAGCTGAAGCGGGATTCAAACCCACGTCTCCTGAGTCCAAATCCAGTCCCCTTTCCACTGTGCCACGATGTCTTTCATATGAAATGTTTTGCTAATTAGAATATTTATCCTTTAAATGATGTTTTCTAAGTTCACTGCTACTGAATGTTTAATAAGTGAGGTATCATTAAACTATGTCATTATAAGTTGCATTTCCAGAGGACATTATAGTTTGCTTCATAAACAATGTGGGTGCTAATGCAGGTATTATTATCCCTATTGTACAGATGAGAAAATTGAGGTTCAGAGGTTTTTCGTTTTAGGAGATTGTGGTTATATCACTATAGGTGTCTCTTGTAAGGAACTTCCTTTACCAGTGTAGACTGATGTCTTCTCAGCAATTCAGAGTCTTAAGAGAGTTGCTGAGGGACACGGAGAGGTTAAGTGACTTGCCCAGGATCTCACAGCCAGTAAGTATGGTAACTGGTACTTGAACCTATATCTTCTGTTCTTTCCATGTCATTTATGAACATTTTTTACTTACACGAGTGCTGGGCTTGCAGTCAGGAAAACCTGAGTTCAAATCCCAACTCAGACACTTACTAGCTCTGTGAGCCTGGGCTAGTCACTTAAACTTCTGTTTGCCTCAGTTTCCCTGTTTGTAAAATGAGGCTTTTTTTTAACAGCACCTACCTCTTAGAGTTGTTGTGAGGAAGTGCTTGGTCCAGTGTCTGACACATAGTGAATGCTGTATAAATGTTAGTTATTATTCTTATTATATGTGCCTATTTTATAAACTGAGGCACACCTGTAACAGTGTTTAACACCTCACGGATTTCATGGTGCCTTCAAGGATGCCATGGAAAACAAATCCACCAGCTCACAACTCTTTTCCCTTAAGATTCATTTCCACTGACTTAAACGATGGGTTTTGAGTCTCTTTGGCATGCTAGATGTTTGTGTTCCTAGATGACATAGTGGATGGTCTTCCTGGACCCCAGATTGACTTGTCACTGTTGTCTGTTCCCAGGCGGAGTTAACAGAGGAAATGCCCTTCTTCTCAAGACCTTTGTGCAGCATGTCCCCGCTCAGGGGCTTGACTGGTTAAATGCTGTTGGAAGGGGCTGGAGTCTCCTGGTTTCCAGTGTGGCTTGTGGACTGAGGTTACCTGTTGGTTCATTGATCATCAGGCCTCATGCCCCACAGACCCTCCGGGCTCATTAATATTCTGCCTTCAGTTCCCTCCCTCTTCAAGACAGAGACGAGGCTGGGCTGTGCCTTGGCATTTCATGATTATTTGTAAAATCATAAATGACTCAAGTATCTGATTATAGTATTCCCATTTGTCCCTTCTGCTCCTCCTCTTCCCCCCAGATGGATTGCAGGATCTCTCAGCCCATTCCCTCTCCTCCCTCCATTACCTTTTCTTTGCATATGTAATCAGTGCTCCCAAGGGGATAAGGGGGAGAGACAGTCAAAGTAGATAGATGGGCCTATGAATGCTTCATTTTTTTTTGGAGCCTGATTGTGGACACAGGTTCTTGGTGCTGAAGAAGTTCTTTTCATTCTGAAAAGTGACTCACATTTGTTGAGGTTTTTCCATTGGCAAAGTGCTTCCCCCATAGCCATAAACTACAGTTATCCTTTCCGCATCTGGCAGGGGGGTGGGGGTGATGATGTTAGGGGTGTGGAGCTGCCTACCCCACCTCCAGTGATTTGAAAAATCTGCATAAAATATTTTTGACCCTCTCATATCAGAGAAGTCTGAATTTTTTCTTTTTCTTTTATGGGGTGTGTACAGTACCTTATTATAAAATTTGGGTTAAGAATATTTCTGTGTCGTTGGCTGGCCTTTGCATGTTGTCTGCGACTTCTGCAAAACTTCCCCCAAATTTCCATTTTATTTCTTATGCCAACACTTGATATATTGCAACTGCAATGGGGAAAGTCGCAATGGGGAAAACCGTGATGTGGAAGAGATATCTATATCTCATTTGAGTGTCGCCACAGCCTCATGTGGCAGGTGCTACAGACATCATCCCCATTGTACAGACCAAGGAATGGAGGCTCTGAAAAGACTCGTTACATTCAGGGTCATACAACAAGTCAGAATCCGAGGTGGGATTTGACCCCGGTTCTTCTGATCTTGTCTGTTTCCCATTGAATGGAATGATATCTGACCTTAGAGAGGCCTAATTAAGGCTTCCTGAGTGGGACTTGTTTATCTTCAATGGACACAGTGAATCCTGACTCTGGGTGCACTATGATTCCAACTTGAGGCAGCAAATCCACTATATATTTGCCCTTTTTTTCTTATGAGTCGGAATGAAGTCAGGGCATATTTTGTCAAAAATCTTGCCTCATTGTTTGCTTCGGTCCCACAGTTAAGTTAGTCACAGTTAAAGCTGCTGGTTTGAACACTTAAATAATTAACTGCTAGCAGGTGGTTACTTGGGGGTCAGTGTCTGTGAATGAGGCTGAATGAGAGAAAAGCAGACTCTGTGTGTGTGTGTGTGAGAGTGTGAGAGAGAGAGAGAGAGAGAGAGAGAGAGAGAGAGAGAAAGGGAGGTGACCTTTCTGTAGAGGCCAGCTATAAATTGATGTGTCCAATTATGTGCTTTTCGGTGGGGAGGGGGTAAGTCTCTCAGTCATTTCAGTGCTAGCTTTAATATGTTTGGCCTTCACCAGACTTAACAGAAAGACCATAGATTGCCCTGATGACTTAGGGGAAGCATCTTCTCCACAGCAAAGGCAATGGGACACACTCTGAAAAGAAGCCTGGATTTGAAGTCGGGAGACCCAGGGCTCAGATCTTGGCTCTGTCACTGACCCCTTGTGACCATCTCTTTTTTGCATGGTTTCCTCTTAGCTTTAGGATAAAATCCAGACTTGAAGGCCTTCCCCAGTCTAGATCTCCCCTGTTTTTTCAGTCTTTCTCCAATATGTCCTGCTCCCTGTACTCCTTTGGTGACCTTCCACCTCACAGCTTTATTCTCTGGCAAGTGTCTGGAATGCACTCACTCCCCATCTCTTCCTCTTTGGGTCCTTGGCTTTCTTTAAGACACAGCTCAGGTGGCTCTTGCTTACACAAGGCCCTTCCTGATCTTTCCCTGCTCCCCCCTCCCCCCAAGTTATTAACACACCCCTTCTTAAAGCTACCTTTAAAAACTATTTTGTCTACCTTGTATTTACTTACTTGTCTCTTTGCAGAGGCACTGTAGCATGATGACTAGAGGGCTGAAGCCTTGGGTATGAGGCCTGTCTCTAGCACATACTGGCTGTTACCCTGGACAAAGCATTTAACCTCTCAATGCCCCCTAGAAACTCTTTCAGAACATAAATTTCAAAGAAGGTATATTGAGAGAGGAAGTGTCCACTGGTGAAATTCCAGGGCCGTTTTGTTTTTTAAGTGTAAATATTGCATCCCTGCAGTGGAATGAAACCTCCTTGAAAACAGGGATTGTTTGTGGTTTGACCTTTTATCCTTGGTGCCTAGAACAGGGCCTTGCCTATAGGGGGTGCTTAATAAAGGTTGAATTGTATTGTTGAATTGAAACACCTTTCTGGGGCTTGGGTTCCTCATCTGAAGGAGGAGTGGGTTAGACTAGATAACTTCTGAGGTTCTTTCCAGCTTTAAGCCTATGATCCTTTGACCCTATTTCACTTGATTGCTAGTTTGCACGACCCCAAAGGAGATAAGGTAATTTTTCAGCCTATGAATGTTCAAGGAATTAAAACTTAGTGCAAGTCTGGTCTGATAGAACAGATTCCTCTTCATAGCTGTGGTGTGTTAATATCTGAGGTGTAGTCTCCACTTTTCTGTTAATTTGCTGTGTGACCTTGGGGACTCTACTTAATTTCTCTGGGCCTCAGAGACCCTCTCAGCAAAGTGGAGGGAATACCACCTGCAGGCTCATCTACCTCAAAATGGTGGCATCAGGATGGCATGAGGGGTTGGCTTTAAATCTCTTTGGAAAAACTCAAAGAAGCATATGAAATAGAGTGCATATCAGGCACATTTTAAAAGGGAAAACCAGCCAATAACATGATCAAGTGAGATAGAACCCCATGGGCCTTATGACCACTTATGTTTCCCCTGGGGCAAATAAGAACAAGGTCATGTGAGATAATGATTGGTCTTCCAGGGATTGCAGATGGTTTTGATCAGAGGGGGTCTTGGTTGTCTGTTCCAGGATCAGTTTGTCTAGATTTTATGTGGCTGGTTTGTACAACTGAGGCGGTGTAGGCTGGGGGCAAAACCACGTGGTGCCTATTTCCTACATGGACTCCTTTGATAATTACTTTAAAACAATCCGTACCTCAGAAGGCCTGTGGCTTTACCATGATATAGTATAGTTTGTTTTCTCCTACTCTTTAGTTTAAGATTATTTTAGAGCCTGTTCCTTGTATTTTTGCTATTATTAAAGGTGGCAACAAGGAGGTTACATGTTTTTCTAGATATAAAATCTTGATTGATTTAGCCAGGTGTCCTAAGGTAGAACTTAGTCTTGTCTAGGTTGGATTCCTATTGGGAAATGGTTCTGAGTTCCTTCTGAGTCTCAGGAGAAGTTTTTTGTCTTTTCCTGGTTCTGCATGATGTCCAGATCTATAGCTAGCAATTTTGGTTCCCAGAATAGCTAGTACAAAACCGACTTGGGGCAAGCAGTGTGAAAGGGGACTTGAAATTAGCTTTTTAACTCTCTCAAGGCTATAAGTTGTAGAGAAAGTGCCAACCTGAATTGGTAGAGGAAGTTTCCTCATCTGGCAATTGCCTATACCAAATACCAATTATATCCTAAATTATATCTGTCAACTGGTTACTTCCTAATTTAACTATTGTAACTAACTAGGCACTAAGCTTACTTGTTTTTAGGTTTTTAAAGGAGCCCAAGTGCTGTTAACATCCTCTAAATTTCACTGCCCTGAGATGTAGCACCAAATACCTCGCCCTAGTTATGGCTCTGGTAGTACCTTTTTTGCTTTCTGCTAAGTGGCTGTTGATTGATTGAAATGAAGAGTTAGAGATATTGATCCATACTAAGGTTGCTGTCAGTCTCCCACTCCCCCATTGCATACTGAAAAGATCAGCATAAAAACTGAGTTTTTACATAAAGAAATTCAGAGTTGAATATTATATCATTATTTGTTAAACTCCTGGGAAGTCTTAGGCACCTGAATCCTGGGGTGGGAAGGTACATGCATGTATGTATGAGATTTCATGTCATGTCAGTGGTTTTTGCTTTCCAGTTTTTAGGCGGAGAGAGCAAGGAGAAAAACTGATTTGGGATTTGAATTTGCCTGTGCGCTTTCTGGGATGGGGTTAGGTGAGGAGGAATGCAGACTTGTTTAGAAGGAACCAGAGAGGTAGAGGAAGGGGAATATATACACATACAGATGCATATACATGCACGCACACACTAATGTATATGTACATACACACAAACACATATACTTTTTTCAAAAGTTTGTTTTCATGTCACCTACATGGCCCAATATATCCTGCCTTCCTTCCCAGAGAGCCAGTCCTACACATGAAACAAATTGGTGATTTTAGGTAGTATTCCACATCCATAGTCCCCCTCCTTTCAGCAAAGAAGAAGGGTGGGGTTCATTCTCATAGCTCTTCTTTGGGGTCAAACATGGTCATTATAGTTACATAGCGTTCAGTTTTGAACTTTGTTCTTGTGGTTCTTTCCATTTACACTGTTGGAGTCATTGTGCGTATGTATGCATGTATGTATATATATTTTTTGCATCTGCTTACTTCACTTTGCATCAATTCCTATGTATGTCTTCCCATATTTCTCTTTATTCATCATATTTGTTGTTGCCCAGTAGTGCTCCTTTACGTTCCTCTACCACAACTTGTTTAGCTCTTCTCCAGTCAATGGGCATCTGCTTATGTCTGGTCTGCTTGTGTCTGGTTCTTTGCTGTTACAAAAGGTCTGCACAAGCATTTTGGGACATTTTTTTGGGGGGAGGGGCATTCATTGACCTCGTTAAGGAAATATGCCTAGCACTGGAATCAGAGTCAAAGGGTATGGACTTTAAAGTCACTTTCTTACCACCATTTTAAATTAAAATTAACCCAGAATGGTTGGACCTATTCACAGCTCCATCAATCATGTAGTGGAGTGCCTATTTTTCTACAACCCCATTCAGAAGGTTTTATCTTCTCAACATTTTCAAGAGATTAAATAGTCAAGACAACTATATATTAAATAGTCAGGACAACTTTTAAAAAACAAGAATTTTTGTTGTTATTAGCATGATGGTCAGTTATGGCTCCTTTTCCCCAATAATATATATATTCTGAGGACAATTGATGATAATTCTGCTCAGTATCTGGTGATCATCTTCCTGTTTTTGCTCTGGATTTGTACCATTCTCTGAAAAAGAAGCTAGAGGATGGTTGTGGGAGAGAGGGGAAGCATAGTGAAAGAGGAAGGAGGGCCTTGGTGAGTCATTGAGGTCCCTGCAGACTATAAAGAGATCCTGACTTCAAAGCCACAGAGAGTATGGCAAAGATGGATAGAATCTTTACACTCATTGAGCATTTAAACAAATACTAACACCAGCATTGGCTGTGATACAAAAGGTTGTCCCCTTCATTTGGCAGTGAGCTCTAGGGAAGTGCTTCTATTTGTGTCTGTCCATCCGTCTATCCATCCATCCATCCGTCTGTCCATCCATCCGTCCATCCGTCTATCCATCCATCCTTCCATCCATCCATCCATCCATCCATCCATCCATCCATCCATCCATCCATCAGTCCATCGTTATATCATCTGACTAGCTTATTCATTCATTTAGTCATTTTCATGTTGGCGGGGAGGTGGTTGAAATTTGCCCTCCTTAGACTTCAAATGACTCCTGTCAGGCCCTGTGTAAACTATTGTGTAGGTTGAGGATGTGCTGTGCTGTCTTCATTTTCTTTTCCTCTCTAATTTTAGCCAAAGTTTTTATTTTATTTTATTACAGATATAAATCATCAGGGGGGCCTGGAGGGAGAGAGGGAAATGATTCCATGTAAACAGCTGGCCTGGCTGATCCAATCTACCAAGTGGACTTTATTGTTGTGGCATTTGCCTTTCTCTTATAATGCCTAAATGTCTTCCCTACCAGTTGCTCTTCACAGGCTCTTGGGATTTTGGGAACATCCCTGTGCCCTGAACGCACTTGGGGGAACGTTCTGTCTCTCTTTAGTGCAGAACCTGAGCCAGTGGTTTTTTTCTTGGAAGTTAGGGGACTAAAATTTTTTTTTTTTTTTTGTGGAGGGAGGAGAGGAGGGACAAAGCTGCCTTTATGAAGTCTTAGAGAGGTTTCGATCGCTCACCCCACCGCGTTCTTTCTCTGCAGCGTTTGCCGGTTTTTAAAAAGTAAATTCCGTCTCGGTTATCACAGCTGATTACTTGCCTGATGTTTCTCTGTGGGCATTTCGTTTCATTTTCTTTTTTTTAATGCGAGATTTCATCATTGCTTGATCTGAGCTGGTTGGCTGCCCTGAGATTATTAATAATTGGGAAAGTTAATGGTGTGTGACTGAGAACATATATTTAAAAACAAGTTGGAATAGAAATACGGCTTCTAAAAAATTATACCTTTTTTTGCTTCTACTCCTTTTTTGAGTCTTTTTTTTTGTTTTGTGTGTAAGCAGCATACTTTGTAATTTTCATATATGCCTGATTGCAATGAATATAAATTAATTTTAAATACTGGGAAGCTGCTGCTGGTGAAAAAGGCCAGAGTTGTTCTTGGGAGTTGAGGGTTAAGTGAGAGGTTTGGGCTTTGTCTGGGCTTTATCTCTCTTGAGATCCACATTTGTTTCCCTTTGGCTGTGGTCAGAAGATATGGAAGATTGCTTACTTTGATGGGGAGAGAGGAAGAAGGAGCCCTTTCCTTGGGCCCCAGGACTCATCCCATTCCCCTGCAGGCTTTAGTCCATCATCATAAAATGTTTCCTTGCTGAGAAGCTGGCTCCGTTGGAACCCCTTCTGGAAGCGATAATAATATATCAAGCCTGTCTCCTTTATCCTGTTGACTTTTGTCATAGATGTGTGGGAAAGGGGAATATTCCAGCCTGATGTTGCAGGTTGGGACATTAGGACAAGGATCTATGCTCACTTACTTGCTCTTGCCTCTTTGATTTTGTGCATTTTGACCATACCTGGAATGCCCTCTCCCTCCTTTTTTACTATCTGTAATTTACTAGCATTTTTGGCCTGACTCTGATATCACCTTCTTCATAAGCAGTGACTGTGAAGTCCGAGGACTGGGTTAAAATTCCACCTCTGTGATTGACTTTGGACAAGTCAGTTAACTTTCCTCAGTCCATTTCCTCATATGTGGGGGTGAGACCAGGTAATCTTTGAAGTGTCCTGCAATCTCTAGATTTAGAACTCTGAAGCCCTTTCTGATGACTTCTGGGGGAGAAAACAATGCATAGTAATTCTTCAGCTCTACCTGGTTTGGCAGAATCAGGAACAATGTGTGGAACTTGCAAAGAGGCAGATTTAGGCTTGATGTCAGGAAGAACTTCCTAATAGGTAGAGTGGTCCAAAAACATCTAGGGGGCCCCTGTCCTCTTCACTGGAGCTTTTCCTTTCTTTTTCATTTCTGTCAAGGGAGCCAAGATTAAGTGACTTGCCCAGAATCACACACCTACTAAGTGTCAACTGTCTGAGGTCAAATTTGAACTCAGGTCCTCCTGACTTCAGGGCCGGTGCTCTATCCACTGTACCACTTAGCTGCCTCTCACTAGAGTTTTTCAAGCAAAGGGAAGAGAGAGGGCCTCTTATAGGCAGGGTAAAAAGATAATTCTTTTTTGGATGTGGGGTGGATTAGATGGTCTCTGAGATCTGTCTAACATTGCAATTCAGTGCCTTTAACACATGCTGAGATCTCACTCTTTCACTTATTATCTAGACTATTGTACCTTATTTTAAATATTTTCTTATCTTCCAATTTACTTAGTTTAGCTTTCTTGTTTCTCGATTATACTTTTTTTGTTCACTGATTGTTGGGAGAGATGGAGACTTACACACAAAACTAGACTGGAACCTTGTTGAGGCAGGGCCTTTGCTTCCTTCTCTTTTGTATCATCACATTGCCCAAAACATCAAATTGAATACACTCAGTAAGTCAACAATCAGAAGTATTTGAATCCCATCTCTGCTGCTTACTTCCAGTGTGATTTTGGGAAACCTCAGTTTCCTCATCTGTAAAATGAAGGTATTGGACTTTCCCTAAGGTTCTATTGCGGCTCTGAATTCTGTGATATAACTTCTTCATTATGTAACTTATTGCAGATCAAACAGCAAATACTTTACACAGATAGTATGAGACTGGAATAAACAGATATTGGAGAGAGGAAGAAAGGTACTTGTTTGGTTAGAGTTTCTTGATGGGATGAGAGCCTACTTGATCCTGGGGATAGCTTTCCAGATTTTTTTTTAGAATTTTGCATGGTGAGTATGCTGATAGGTAGAGATAGGAGGGTGTTTCATACTGGTGGAATGATGTAGATAAAGGTGTGAGTTGGAAGTGAGACTCCCAATGACTCAGCATGGGTGAAAGGAGTGGGACACACAAAAGTGGGTATTGGGGAAACCCATAAAATCTGTTGAATTCTAGGGAAGTGCCTTGGAACTGAGTGGGAATAAGTTCAACCAGATGGATGAGAGTTGGGAAGGAGAATCATAGTTACATGGTTACATGATTACAAGGGCTGACTTATTGGCTTTCAGTATTGCTTGGGAGAGAAAGGAAAGGAAAGGAGGTGATAATTTGATGTAAGAAGATCAGGTGGAGTGGGAAAAGCACTGGATTGGAAGACAGATTTTTTTTTTTACTTCCAGTCCTGGCTTTTTTGCTTACTACGTGTGTGACCTTGGGGTCATTTCCCCTGCCTTGGCCTCAATCTGCTCACCTGTAAAATGAGGAGGTTCATCTCTAATACCCCTTCCTCCTTGGCATCGATGATTCTGTGATCCAAGGACTAAAATTTTTGTGGCAGAAGGTGAGTGGGAGGGAGCGTTTATGGGCATCAGAGAAGTCTAGGGAAGATGAGAGGGTTTCATTTACCCTCAAAGCCTTGGTTTGGCTTTGAGGAGGTGGTCATGGGAGGATTTTTTTCTTTTCCATTTTGGTCTCTCAGAGGAAATAAGGGGGCTTCTGGACTCTAAATAATTAAAACCAAACTTGAAAAACTGCAGGCCCTTTACTTCATCAAAGCTAAGTGCCGAAGCCTTACCCCAGAGCCTCAGCCACCCTGGAGTTTTCCCTAAGTGCCATTTATTGAGACCTAAAATGACTGATTTTGAGGCAGGGAACCCATTTCCTGAGCTAATCCTCCCTAGGAGAAAGCATGTGGACTTGAGGAAGGCAGGTTTTACTAGATGCCATCTGGAGAGTAGAGGATGATGAAAAGGGTGGGTGGTGAGAGTTGGCTGAGGGGAATTGGGAGTTCCATTCCAGCCTCTGATTGGTTGACGATCTCTGGGGAATGTCTCAGCCTCCTTTGGGTCTTGTCTGCAGCAGGGGGGAATCTCTAATGTCTTGGAGTGTGGTAATTATTTTAAAGCTTCTAGGTTCCTGGTGACATTCTTATTATGGGGTGAGAGGTCAACAACCTAGACATTTAGATTAGTTGCTCTTACACCAGGATGGTCTAGGGCCTGAACGTTTGGTACAAAAGGCCTGCTTTTTAGGGGGTTGAATAACTGTGTATCCTTTTTTTCCCCATAGGAGCAAGTTACACAGACTCAAAGTCAGAATGGCCTTTAGTTAATGAGCATGTATTAACCATTTACTCTGTTCAGCTAAGCTCTGAGCCTACAAAGAAATGCAAATGGTCCTTATCCTAAAGTAGTATACAGTCTGGTGTATTTGGAGGGTACATGTAAAATGACTAGGTACTTACACACATGTACATACACACACATACACATACATGTAGTCAATGGCTGGGATTCTCAAGGTAGGGGGAGCACTTGCAATTAGGGGTTGCTCATGTTCCTACCAAACTGGGGGTTGGGTAGGGATGGCAACTGGGAGAAACCTTCTGTACAAGGTAGCTCTGGAGCTGAGTCTTGAAGGAAGCCAGAGAAGCCAAGAGGTAGAGGCAAGGAGGGAACAATATTTGAGGTGTGGGGGAGAGCTGGTGGAAAGGAGAGGAGGTGGGGGATGAAGTGTTGGGTTTGAGGAACTGCAGGGAGGCCAGAAAAGCTCTTACATTGGAAGGATGAGAAGGGAAGAAATTGTCTTCAATAAGCAGATGGAGTTTATTTGGGTCAAATGTCCTTTATTGATTGGTTAATCTAGACTGGAGTCCGAGGACCTAGTTTCAAATCCTACCTCTGACACTTATTACCTTTGTGACCAAGGACACTGCCTCCTTGGTCCAAAGTTTTCTCACCTATTAAATGAAAGGATTGGATTTAATAATCATAGCTGGCATTCCTCCTGTGGCCAGGCCCCGGGTCAAGTGCTTTACAAATAATATCTCATTTGATCCTGACAAGAACCCCAGGGTTAGGTAAGTGCTATTATTCTCCACATTTTACAGTTGGGGAATCTGAGGCAGACAGGTTAAGTCACTTGCCCAAGGTCACACAGCTCCTTATTGTCCAACATTAGATCTGAAGTCAGGAAGACTCATCTCTCTGAGTTCAAATGTGGCCTCACGTACTTCTTCCTTCTGTTATGGTATAGTGGATAGAGTCCCAGGTCTGGATTCAGGAGGACCTGAGTTCAAATCTGGCCTCAGATATTGGCTAGCTGTGTGACCCTGGCCAAGTCACTTAACCCTTCTTGCCTCAGTTTCCTCATCTGTAAAATGAACTAGAGAAGGAAATGGCAAACCATTCCTGTATCTTTGCCAAGAAAACTCCAAATGGGGTCACAAAGAGTTGAAAATGACTGAAACAACCAGACAATTTCCTGATTCCAGGTCCATTCTATTTACAAGGCCACCTAGGTACCTCTTGATGGTCTGTGGGGTTGCTTACTCCTGCAAATCTGTGATCCTGTGACGTGTGCTTTCATCTACCATGGAGAACTTCTGCTATGGAAATCATTTCTACCCATGAAGACTGGAAACTCCTCTTTACTTTATAGTCTTAGAGCAGAAGTTTTTAGCCTTTTTTTATATTATGGTCCCCTTGGGCAGTCTAGTGAAGCCTATAGACCTCTGCTCAGAAGAATGTTTTTAAATGCATAAAAATAAAATGTGTAGGATTACAAAGGAAACCAATGGCATTGAAATAGTAATGGAATAGTTTTTTTTCCCTTTTCTTTCTAAGTGCATAGATCCTAGGTTAATAACATTTATCTTAAAAATTAATTGCCAGAAGGAATTAAGATATTGTCACTTGCCAGTGGTTTATACTAGTGTGTATCAGAGACAGATCTCAAACCTCAGTTTTCCTGATTCCAAGGCTCACCCTCTAACTCATATGCTCTTCTGTTTCTCATATTTCTTTTTTTTCCCCTTTGGAGGCAATCAGGGTTAAGTGACTTGTCCAGGGTCACACTGCTAGTAAGTGTCTGAGGACAGAGTTAAACTCAGGTCTTCCTGACTAGAGGGCCATTGCTCTATCCACTGCATCACCTCACTGTCCCACACATTTATTTTTTTAGTTAAGAAATGTGTGAGTCAAGTTCAGGAATTTCTGTCATCAAGTGACACTACAGTGTGCCCAGCACAGTGGCTTGGTAGGAAGAGCAATACAACTGGGCTTGAGAGACTTAAGATCATGTTCTGGCCCCAGGACTCACTGACTGTGTGTTCAAGAGGCAATCACATTCCCTAGCCTTAGTTGCTTTCCCTGTAAAATGCTGGTGGTGATGCTTACATTGCTTTCCTAGCTGGGATTGTTATGAGTAAAGTACTTTGTAAATCTCAAAGTATTTTAGAATTTTGAGCATTTCTGCTTTTCTTCCCCTTCCCTCCCCGCTCCCCCCCCCATTTATTTTGGGACCCAGTCAGAAAGGATCTATTTCAACATAAAAGATTATTTTTTTTCTCTAGGGTAAGAAGTTATGGACAGCATCTTATTGTGGATGTTAGAATGAGAACCTTGCTCCTTGGAAAACTTTCTTTAGTTTTTTTATTACCTCTCACCTGGAAGATTACAGTGGCTGGCTACTTAGCCTCCCTACCTCCTGTCTATCTTCCCTCCAATCTTTCCTCCACATAGCTGCCAAATTGTCCTGAAGCACAAACTTGATCAAATCACTGCCTGCCTTGCGCTAGAAGCTTTCATAGCTCCCTCTTACCTCTAGGACAAAATGCAAGTACCTCTATTTGACATTGAAAGGCCTTCACAGTCTGGCTCTGGCCCATTTTCCAAGACTGATTCCGTGTTACGCTGGCCATGTTCCTGCCAAACTTGTCTGCTTGTGCCCTTTACAAAATATACTGTCTATTGCCTCTGTACCTTTGTAACAGCTGTTCCTCCCTCCTGTCTAGAATGTTCTCCCTCCTCACCTCTTGTGTTTTGGAACTCTACCGAATACCGTCCTTCATGGCTCAGCTTAGGCTCTACCCACTACTTGAGGTCTTTCCTGTTCACACCAATTGACATTGCTCTCTTCTGCCCCCCTCTTACTTTGTATGTTTACACACACACACACACACACACACACACACACACACACACACGAGTGATACATACATGTATATACGGATACATAACAGTATATCCGAATAGCTGTATACATACATTTGCATGATATACACATGTATATTACACCCAAAATAATATATGTGTACAGAAAAAAAGTATGCATTTATTTATATAGTTAACAGTTATAATTATAATGCATATTTATTCATTTATTCATTTATTTATCTGTCTAGGAACATATGGTCTCCCTCAACAAACTTCTCATTAATCAGGATTATCATGTTTTTGTCTGTGTGCCCCCTAGTCCCGAGGTTCTTAACCTTTTGTGTGTCATGCACCCCCTTGACTAGTCTGGGGAGCCTCTGGATCTCTTCTCATAATCGTGTTTTTAAATGCATAGGATTATAAAGGAAACCAAAAAGAAAAGAAAAAAACAAGTTCAAGGACCCAAGGTTAGGAACCCCTGGCCCTAGTACCATGCATTGTGCTTAATAGTGAATGCTTATTGGATTGGATTGATTGCTTGAAGGAACTGGCGGGTCTGTTGCTAAAATGATCCTGCTAGATCCTGACTTTATTATAAAGGACCAGGGTGGCTTCCACTAGGATCCTTCTTCACTTGATGGAGAACAGGCCTGTCTTGTGCTAGATATAGGCATTCCCTTTTAATGTTAGTAAATAAAATAAGAGCCCTGGCAATATGCCTTTGGGCGTTGTGTGGCCAACAGGGAACGGGTATGTTGGCAGGCATGCCACCTTTGGGAACGTTGGCACCCACCCCCAGGCAGACATCAGCATCCTTTTCAGACATGCTTACTTCAGCCAGCCTTCCGTTAAGTTAGCCTGGCTGAATTTTCTCTGTGGTTGGAAGAGAGAGGGCCTGAGGTGTGAAAGTGAAGAGGTGGAAAGGAGAAGTGTAGGTTGGGCATGGAAGTGGAACAGCAGAGGGATATGGTTGGATTGCTGGGACATACAACAGTTATGACAAGATTTCCTCAGCACTGAGTTACCTAAGCCGGCACAGAGTACTGTTAGTTGGAGGGGGTGTTGTAGTGTATATATGGCCCCATGAGGAAAAATAGAGGACAAAATGAAGGTTTTTGATTGCTTTAAAACATACTTCTTGCTCCTAAAAGGAGCAACTATCATGCATGGTAGTGATTAGATTAAATACACCAGTCTGAGTCAATCCACAAGTGTTTGTTGAGATCCCACTGTATGGTAGGTGCTCCTAGCAAAGTCTCTGCCCTCATTGAGCTTGTAGTCTTGTTAGGGAAACAAGACAAATGTATAAAAAAATGAGCAGTCAGAGATTTAAATGACAGCTCCAAACATCTCTCAAAGTATCACAAAACAAAGGCATTGGACTGATAAAAATTGCTGTGAGAGTTCAGAGGAGAGGAAAATCACATATTTTTTCATAAATTTGTAGAATTTAAGGTTGTGAGGGATCTTAAAGGTCAGTTTATCCAGACCCTTCATTTTACAAATGAGGAAACTGAGGCCAAGTGACTTGTCAAATAGTCAAATTTAGATCAAGTGATTTCTGAAAGGTCATGTGAGTTGCATAAGGCAGCAAGCAAAGTTGCTAGGATTTGAATGCAAGTCCTAGCTTTAGATCTGAAAGGGACTTTAGAGTCATTAAAATATTATTAAAATAATGTTTTATGGATACCTTTTTACATCAGCCATGTGTATCTGCTCCCTCCCCCTCCAGAGAACCATTCTTTATAACAAAGAATAGAAAAGAAGGGGAGACAAAGGGCTTTAGCAAAACTGTCCATCACACAGAAGGTCTGATATTACGAGCAGTGTTCCACACCCGTAGTCCCCAACCCCTGCAAGGAAGGGATTGAGGTTCATTCTCCTTTCTTTTTGTTTGAGCCAAGCTTGCTCATGACAGTTTCAGAGCATTCAGTTTGGGTCCTTGGTCCTTTATATTACATTGTCGTGGTTGTTGGGTACATTATTTTGTTAACCCTGCTTCATTTGACATCAGTTCACATGTCTTCCTGTTTCCCAAAGTTCATCATTCTTAGAGGACATTTTAAGGATGAGAAAACTGAGAGTGGAATAGTTAAATGATTTGCTCATGATCACACGAATATGTTTGTAAGCAGAAGAATCAGAATTCAAAGCCAGGTTCTGTAACTCCACATTCAATACGCATTTGTCTTTTAAATCCAGCATTTCTTTCTCTCTTGCCAGCATTGGTGGAGGATGTCTTTTCGGAGGAGGTGGAATTTGTGGTGGGGCTTGAAGGACTGTTATCCACAGAGGTGCCAGGAAAGGAGGATATTTCAGGAGGTCAGATCACCACTAGAAAGGAGGGGGAATGGTGGACATGTCTGACTGTTGTACAAGGTTCTCAAAGGGACATTGGGAGAACTAAGGATGGGGAGAGTATGCTGCTTAACTGTTGAAAATGGTGAGCCTCGAGTGACCACCAAGACCCATCGCTGAACCAAAAACTTCATGCTAAATTCTCTGCAGGAAGCCCTCCATGTAAGGCTTGTTTCCCCAACACCATCATAGATACTGTGGCAGAGAGAGTGTAGGAGTTTCATCAGAGGTTTTAAAGGACACTGGAGGTGGGAGAGGGTGAGAGCCGGCTGTTTCTGTTTGCCTTTTTCCATAGCAACATGCGCACCTGGAGGCCATTGGGCATTCCTCTCCTAAACAAACAGCTTTCAGGAAGAGTTAATAAATTAATCTCCTGAGGAAAGAATTTGCTGTGTCCTCAGAGAGGCTTTCAGCAGGCCAGACCAGAGCTTTTGCTAATGAAATCAGAACAAATGCCGATAATTGGGCATCAGATTTTACAAAGAATTGAGTAAAGGTAGGCAGTTGGTTTTCATTTGGCAGGGTGCCTTTGGTTGGAGGAATTGAAGATTTGATGATTCCAAATAATAACGACTCACAGTTACGTGTTATTTTAAGATTTACAAAGGGTTTCATTCTTTACTGTGAGGTAAGTACTTTAGTATGCTGGAATATAGACTTCTGTTGTGGGTACTCCCTCACTCTAGCAGTGACACACCTCATAACTTCCTTGTAACTCGGCAGGAATTCTATAGAAGTTGCTGTTGTCCCAAATGGCGTCAGGTGTTGTGCTCCCCCATATTTAGGCCAGTCCTAAAACCAACATCTAGGCCAGCAGTTTTCAACCTGTGGATCGCGACCCCTTTTGGGGTCGAATACAGTCACCTAAGACCGTTGGAAAACACATATTTCCATGGTCTTAGGAACCAAGACACTGCTCCTCTATCATCTTCAGGCGAGTCTGCCCCCGTGCAGATACGCCCACAAGTGAGTATTAAAGGGTTGCGGCATTAGGAAGGTTGAGAACCACTGATCTAGGCCATCGCTGGGCCCATCCTCGAAGCCTTTCCAATTTGGAGTATTTGCTTTGTTGGCTCAACCTTCAAGAATGAAAGATCACTTCATGCCACAGTGAGACAGTGAAGACAGCTTTTAGTGGGAGTAAAGGTAAAGTGAGCCAGGTAGGGTAAGTACTGTATTGTTATTTCCAATGGGAAATGGATGCTCTAAGAGGCAGTTAGTATCTCTTTTAAGTCACAGATCTGAAACTTGAACTCAGATCTCTTGCCTGGATTCAATAGGTACAGTGTTGTCAACATTACACAGCTTCTCTAATATCAGTCCTCAGTTGTGTTTGTCCTTCATTCTTGAAGAGGACCATGATGTCAGGGAATGATGACATGACTTGCAGTGGACTTTGATTTGAGTGAGGGAGGACTGTGCAAGGTCACCAGCCTTACTTTCTCCTCCAGAGAGGGTCCAGTGACCCAAATTCATCAGGATGACTAGACTTGGCCGAGGATGCATTGGGAGTTAGTAATGACTTTAGTCCTCAGTAATGAATGGGAATGAGCACAATATATTGGAAAGAACTTTGCTTATGGAGTCAGAGAATCATGGGCTTATAGATAGAGAGCTGGAAGGGACCCGTTCAGATCCCACCTTGCTTACCTCTGTGACCTATGGAAAGTCTCTTCTCCTCCCTGGGCCTCTGTGTTGTTATTTGGAAAGTATAAAACCAGATTGCCCATAAAGTCCTTCAAGCCTCAGATATCTAGGAGCCATGAATGCTTGTGTACCTGCTACACCCTGCATGCATGGCTGCTGGTTTGCTAATGATTGAAACACTTTGTCTGCAGTACTGCAGACCAGGGTTGCAAACTCAGTCTCTTTGTGTGCTAGCTAGCTTTGTCACTTTCCATGGGCACAGGTGGCATTCCTGACCCCAGAGACCTCCCTTACAAAGTCGTACTTTATCAGGGGACTTTGCTAAGAAGGATTGGATGGAACTGCCCCATTTATTTCCCCCGAGACTGAAAAAATGTCACCAAGCACGTTCTGTAAATGATGGAGGTTCAGTTGATGAAGGACAATATGAACCCAGAGCACAATACGTGTCTGAAGCCTACGAGGGAGCTGTATCTTCTGTCTTTTAGGAGTGAATTGAAATGCCAAAGGAAATGATTTTGGAGTTGGAAAGAACCTTTGAGAGTCAGTCCAACCTTTTCATTTTACATGTAAGGAAACTGAAGGTCTGGAGACATAATGAACCGCTCAAGATCATGTAGCTAATAAATAGTGAAGATGGTTCTAGAATTGGTATTCTTAAGCTTTTTTTTTTTGTCATGGACTCTGGCATCTGGGGAAGTCTCTGGACCTCTAAAAGATTATCTCTCATCTTGGCTTTGCTGTCATGTGACTGTGTGACCTCAAACAAACCTTTTTACCTTTCTGGTTCGGCTTTGGTTTCCCCTTTTGTGAAATAAGGCGAATGGCCTAGAATAGGAGTTCTTGATCATTTTTGTGGCATGACACCGCTGACTGTCCAACAAAGCCTAGAGACCTCTCCTTAGAATAATGCTTTTAAATACATAAAATACATAAGATTACAAAGGAACCTGATTATATAAAAACACAGTTGTCAAACTATTAAAAAAAAAAGCCCCAGGGGCCCAGATTAAGAAGCTCTATTCTAGAAGTTCAGCCTTTCAAGTTCTGTTCAGGGTTCTTCCCCCTATACATTGTGCTGCTTGCTGGTAATGATGTGATACCCCACACTGATAACATGGGGTTACTTTCATAGGGAGTTCTAGGTTGTAACCTGTGTGATCCTGGGCACCATATTTTGCCTTGCGGAGGCTCTCTAAAATAAAGATTGGACTTTATGATTTCTAAGGTCTTTTTCAACTTGAAAATCCTCTAATTCATACCCCCAGGATAAGATGGGCCTTAGACATCTGGAGTACTTTGTCCTATAGTCTCTTATTGTTAGGTGGCCTTAGTCATAGTATCTTAAAGCTGATTGGAACCTTAAAGATACCCCTCCTTTTGCAAGAAACAGCCCCAGAGAGTTGAAATGTCTTTGCCCAAGGTCACAAGTATAGGCTTTTTTGTTTTTAAATTTGAAACAATACTGGGACAAGGACTTGGGTCTCCTGACTTTTAGTCCAGGGCTCTTTCCACCTTGCCCTGATTTCTGGGAGCTGTGGTTTCTTGCCAACCCAGATACTATCTCACCCTGTAGAAAGAAGGGGCTCTTTCTGCCTGGTAAGGAGAGTTTCAGAACCATTCCCCACTGAAGCAGTCTTTGGAGTTTTATTTAATATAAGAATCAGCTGGGTTTCCATCAAAGCGATTACTTAATGGAAGTATAGAATTGAGCTGACTCTACTTGTCACCTCCATTTTTTGGAAAAGTTGCCTGCACTCCCCTGTCAGCAGTAGATTGTGGAGCTGGGATCAAGTTGGCCGTACTGTCTTTTAATCTTGCTTTGTGATAGGGAAGAGAATAGAGCAAGAAATGGAGCAAAGGTCCCTATTTGCAAGAGGAAGCTAATGAATTAAATTGAGCAAGCATTTATTAAGCTCTTACTGTGTGCCAGGCTTTGGGCTACAAAAGCAAGTCTCTGCCCTCAGGGAGTTTATATTTTACTGGGGGATACAAGTACAGATAAATGAGTACAAAATATATTTTTTGAAAAAATAAGTGATGTGGGGGTGGGAGGCCCAGCCCAGCAGCATTAGCTGGAGGAAATCAGGAAAGGTCTCTTGTGAGAGATGACATGTGACTGAGGCCTTGAAGGGATCTAGAAATTCCAAGAAGAGCGGGAAGGACCTGTGTGGGTGTTGTATACCTGGAACTTCCCTTCTCAGCTGACTGACCTTTTAGGAGTGGTGCGGGGGAGTGGACTAGGCCATCTAAAGCTATTCTCCCAGCTGCTATTTATCTCACAGTAGCTCCCCCCTACATGGTACAGTGGGTAGAGCACTGGACTTGGAATCAGGAAGACCTGAATTAAAATATGGCCTCAGACAGAAGCTGTGTGACCCTTTGCAAGTCACTTAACCCCTATTTATCTCAGTTCCTCATCTGTAAAATGGAGATATGCTGGAGAAGGAAATGAGAAACCACTCCAGTATCTTTGCCAAGAAAACCTCCTGGACAAATCCATGAAATCAGGGAGAGTCAGACATGACTGAATAACAAAAAGCTCCTATAATAATAATTATTATTATTGTTGGCTTTTTGGAAGGGGGAAGGCAGGGCAGTTGAGGTTAAGTGACTTGCCCAAGGTCACACAGCTAGTAAGTGTTAAGTGCCTGAGGTCAGATTTGAATTTCACTGTGTCATCTAGCTGCCCAAGCTCCTCCTATTATATAATGCTTTAGAGTTTATGAGGCACTTTCCTCAAAATAGCCTAGTAAGGTGAGAATTTCAAGGACCATCAGGGTTAGATACAGAGAGTGCCAGGCTTTGAGTCAGGAAGAAGTAAGTTCAAATCCAGCCTCAGACACTTACTTAGAAGCTCTGTTACTCTGGGGAAGTTGCTTAACCCCATCCTGCTTCTGTTTCCTCAACTGTAAGATGGGGATAATAATAACCACCTGCCTCGCAGGGTTGTTGTAAGGATTAAATGAGATAACAGTGCCGGGTACCAAATAAGTCCTTAATAAATACTTGTCTCCTTCCTTCTATTACTCCTATCTTATAGAAGAGAAAACGGAGACTCAGACATGATGTGACTTTCTTATGGTTAGACCACAAGGCAGTTTGGGACCGGTAGAATTGAAGTTCTGGGAAGAAAAAGGCTCATTTTCATTTATGTATCCCCAGTGCATTGCTCATACTTACTGGATTAAATGGCGTTTCCCACCGTATCCGTTACCTTTGTTGATATGTAGAGGGAGAAGACATTCATCTTACTTGGCCCTTTCTTGGCCCTTCCAGTGTTTTCTCTCTCCTAGAAAGGATGTACCCTTCTTTAAGGGAATCTGTTATGAAAAACCTATGTCTACTATAGAAAATGGAAAAGGTAGGGAAATGATTAGTTTCACATTTGTAAAAAGCAGCATGGGGTAGTAAATAGAGTCCAGGACTTGCAATCAGGGAGATCTGGGTTCAAATTCTGTCCAGTTTTGTGACCCTGGATAAATCATTTAAACCTCTCTGAGCCTCAGTTTCCTTATCTGTAAAAGAGGATTAGACTTGCTGGCCTCCAAGGTTTTGTCCAGCTGCAGATTGATGATTCCCCTGAGTTCCCTTCTGGCTCTAGATTTTTGATCCTTGTTAGTTCAATTGTGAATGTAAATGCATTTAATGCATTTAAAACAGGATTTGAGTCACAGAAACTTGATGCATACACCCCTTTTCAGGAACATAGTTATTTTGGCAAGTTGGGGGTATGTGTCATAGGCTATAGATGAAACCTGTTTCCTTCTTCACTGAGGTTCCACTTGCTGGAACCACATCAACCCAGAACAGACAGACACTTGGACTAGCATAATTGTTTTCATTTCTAAATACCTTATGTGAAAGACACCCAGTTGGTAAGAGCAGCAGTTAACTTTGTCATTTGGAGGGAGCTACAGCCTGCTGCCACATAGCCCCTTGCCTCCTGTGTGCCCAAAAAGAAACAACCCCAAACAAAACTACACACAGCAACAGTTGTTCTGAGGAGGAATAGAACAGCCCAGCAATCCTTGGGATTGGCAGCAGTCACTGCATTTAAGATTGATAACTCAGAACTGATGGATATATTTTGTTTAAGGCTGCTCTTGGTCATCGGAGGACTTTTTGTGAAGATTGCTTATAACTGAGAATACTCTCACTAGTCTTTGGGCAGAGGCAATAACCAAATATTTCATATGGCCTGTAACTCGTACCTCAGGTGATCATATTCTTGAACCTCTAATTTGGGACCTAGTCTTTGATCTTTTCCCTGGAGTCCCTCAAATGGGGACAGTGACATTGACCTTTATATCTCTTTGCTGCATGGCTTATGCTGTTAAGCATTGTGGACTGAAATAGTGTAATCCAGTTTAACAGACATTTATTTAAGTACTTGCTGTTATCAGATCACCGTTTGTTAGGAGCTAGGGGAGATACAGAATTTAGAGAAGACACAGTCCCAGCCCTCGTGGAACACGGATCCTTGTGTGACAGAAATATGTCCCAAACTATAATATCTAAATTGATGCAATAAGTGAATGAGAAAGTTGCAAAACAGAGGGGTGTGTGTGTGTGTGTGTCTGTGTGGTTACTGACCAGGGGTCAGTTGGGTTAAGTCTTCATAGAGGAAGTGGCCTTCAAATTGGGCCTTAAAGGATGTGGATAAGATATTTGGCAGTCCTCACTGTCCCTGCTTCCATTACCATGCCATTTACCCCACTTACAGCCATCCTTGGGACATAATTATAATGTTTCTTTAGCCTCTATGTTCAATCTTTTGTGATTTAGGAACATTTCCATCGAAATGCTCACTGCCTGGAGTCATTGGGTTACTGAAATATTGGAATTTCTAGCACATTGAGATGGTTTATAGGGACAGTGGGACATACTATTTGAAGTTGCTACTGTTCTGGAAAATCTGGGACATATGGTTGCCATATATATCTCCTGCCTTCTGTATGTTTTATGCAGTTTTCAGCTCTTGATTTTCCTTGCCTTCTCTCCCCTTCTCCAGTCGCTAGTCATCTCATTCACTCCAGCATTTCCTCCACACGTCTGTGCATGCTTCCATAGAGCTGTACAATTGAGTAGCGCCTTGTGGGCAGTCCCCAACTTAGTAATGAGCTGTGTTCCAAAAATTCTTTTGGAAGTCAGTTTGGGGAAGGGTTGCATTTAGAGAAACAACACTATACATGATGATTAGGTTCCCAGGCTAGCCCACGGAGTTTTATTTAATCCATAATGTAACTGACTTAGAGTACCTAGGCTTGCTCAGAGCCCTGAGCCCCAAGGAAAGTGGGTTTCTATAATAACAGCAATAATAGTGCACATTGATAGAGCTTTAAGGTTTGCCAAGCACTGTATAGTGATGATTGTGATGATACCAGCATTTACATTGCACTGTAAGATTTGCACAAAAACAAAAAAACACACCACTTTACGTATATTCTCACTTGATTTGTACACCTTGATGATGTAGATGCTACTAGTATTATTCCCATTTTACAGATGAGAAAGCCAAGGCTAAGAGAGGGTAATTGACTTGACTAGGATCAAAATAATATATTATGATATATAGTATGTTAACATAATACAATGAGCAGGACTCGAACCATAGTTTTCTTAACTGTAAGTCCAGCACTGGATTCACTCGTTATATTATGCTGCCTCTTCTGCCTCTGTGTTGGGGGCTATGGGACACCCACTATAATGTCAGTCATAGTTTCTTGTTGTAGGAAGCATTAATGGGAGAGGAGACCTCTGGGAAATAGTAGAAGGTGCAGAAGTAGATATATTTTTTGAGCATGGCCAGTGTGGGACTTTATTTTGCTCAATCCTGTTTATCATAAAAGTTTTCTTTCTTTTCTATTTTAAATAGCGGAGCGGGGTGGGAAGAAGAGAAAATGTATTTTTGTTAGTTGAAAAAATAGCAGACATTTCCAAGTGTGAGTGATTTACAAGCTGAGCATTAAGTCAATCATTGAATCAAAAAGCATTTACTAAGCTCTTACTACTCTCCAGACTGCCTGTATTATATTTGCACATGTACTTGTGTGACTGTGTGTGTGTGCACATGTGTGCATGTGTGCATGTGTGTGCGCCCACACACTCACCTTCTCCATTAAGCCACATGGTCCTTGAGGGCAAGGACTACTGTCTTTTTGAGATTGTTAGCCCAGGTTCCCTTTCATGCACTAGGAAGGGTTTGAGCCTTGGAAAGAAATGTTAACTTTCTTTTTAATAAGTCAAGATGTTCTGCCCAGAGGTTCTTTGAACATAAATAATTTCAGAGCTTCTCTGTTCTGTTGGGCTTAATCATCAAAGGAAACTTAGCCAATAGTTTGAGGCTATAAGGAGCTACTCCCCAGCAGGCCTCCAGCTAGTTACCTGGCTGCTCAAAGGTGCATCTTGAACCAGCTCCTCTTGTCACTTTGATTGTGCCCCAGGAGCCTCTTTTGTTTTGTAATTGCTCTGGGCCTTCTGACAGCTAAGTTTCTTGCAACTTCTGTACAGCCTTTCAAAGTAATAATGATACCTGACATTGATATGGGGCCTTAATGGCAAAGTGCTTTATATATACATTATCTTATTTGTTCGTCATGATAAATCTATGAGGTAGATCCTGTTATATACCCTTTTTACAGATGAGCCTCAGAAACTGAGGCCCAATGAGATTCAGCAACTTGACCCTGGTCACATACAGCTAGTAAATATAGAGATAGAATATGAAACCAGGATTCTCTTTGTTCCAGGCTGGGTTCTATACTATTATTGTTGTTGTTGAGTCAACTCTTTGTAACCCCATTTGGGATTTTCTTGGCAAAGATTCTGGAGTGAGTGGTTTGCCATTTCTTTTTCCAGCTTATTTTACAGATGAGGAAACTGAGACAAAGTTAAGTGACTTACCCAGGGTCACACAGCTAGGAAGTTTCTGAGGTTGGTTTTAAACTCAGGAAGATGAATCTTCCTGACTACAGGCCTAGCACTATGTCCACTGAACCACCTAGCATCTGTTGTTATTATTATCATTATTTTTAATATTTTGATAGATTTGTAAGATTATTAAAACTCTATCCCCAAAAGATTGCAACCTTTCCATCTCTTCTTATCTTCTGTGATTAATGTACATGTTGTAAAATGATAGGATCATAGAACCAGAGTTGGAAAGGACCTTTAAGGATCATTTGGTCCAGTCTTCTCATTTTTACAAATGAGGAAACTAAGGCAGAGAGAGGTTATACAACTTGCCCAAGTTTAACAGAATAAATGGTGGAGCTGGGGTTTGAACCCAAGTGCTGTGAGCCCAAGTTCAGCATTCTTTCCCATCATACCACATTCTCTTTCCCTAAGTCTTCCATAGAAAATTCAACCAATGTGTTTGAAGGCTTTCTGTGGTTCTTTATTCAGGGGGCTCCATTGCTGACATGTGAATGGCCTATCTTTTGTCCCCTTACTCAGTAAGCTCCTCTGTTATCATTAAGATGAAATGAAAGTTGTTCTCTTTGCCATTGAAAATTCTTCACAACTTGAGCTCTCCTAGCTTTCTGTTCTTTAATTAGATATTATGCTTTCCAGGAATTTTTCAGTTCAGTTGAACTGGACTGCTTACTGTTCTGCACACAGGATGATTCCTCTCCCCTCTCAGAGCCTAGGCACCATCTGCCCCTTACACATGAATGCTCTTCCTTCCCCCCCTCACCCCGCTGCAGTCCTTGGCTTCCTTTAAGACTCAGTTTAAAGGCTTCCTTCTAGAGGCCTTTCCTGATCCACCTAGAAGCTAGCCCCTTCCACTCCCAGATTACCTTCCATCTTCCATATGGGCTTATTTATGTATGTGTTGTTTCCACCATTAGAATGTAAGATGCTTGGGGCAGCTAGGTGGCACAGTTAATAGAGCACTGGTCCTGGAGCCAGGAGGACCTGAGTTCAAATCCAGCCTCAGACACTTGACACACTTACTAGCCATGTGACCTTGGGCAAGTCACTTAACCCCAATCGCCCTGCCCTCCCCCCTCCAAAAAAAAAGCAAAAAAAAAAAAAGAATGTAAGATGCTTGAGGCGCCATCTTTGCTTTTTCTTTGTATCTCCAGTGCATAGCACAGTGCCTGGAATGTTAGTAAGAAGCTAGTAAGTGCTCATTGATTGATTTCCAGGTTACATGTATTCTTAGTGATCCCTTTTATGCCGAGACAAGTCATTGCTGGTCCTTTGCTACAGCTTACCCAAGGCTTATCATCTACCTTTTCATTCACCTTTGACTTATTTGTAATTGGGTTAAATGTAGCTTTAGTTTTGGTAAGGATAGTGTGTGTGAGTGTGTGTCTGTGTGTGTGTCTGTGTGTGTGTGTGTGTGTACACGGGCTTGAGCAGGACATGAAAGGGATGTGAGAGGAGGGAGAGAGGAGAGACTTGCCTTTTGTAGGGGGAGGCTGAATCATTTTCCTCTCAGCCATACTATTAATAATGATTAATTGTAAGAATAATAAATGATTCTGCTCTTAGGATATTTGCACAAATAAAACTGGATTCACACCCTTATTCTTCCCCCTGCTGAAAACAAACAGTAAGCCCTCTTCTCTCTTCTTGACTACATTTTATGATTTCTTCCAGAGATGCTGAGTTAGATAGTCACATTGCCATTTGACATGTCTCAGATGGCTTGGGACATTTTCTTTAGCTTTCCCAGGTTCCTGGAGTGCTCTCCTTTCTCAACTTCACTTGGCTTCCTTTAAGTCCAAACAAAAATCCCATCTTCTCTAGGAAACCTTTCCCAGCTCCCCTTAATTCTAATGCCCTCCCTCTTTTAATTATTTCATTTATCGGGTATGTAGCTTGTATGTACGTACATGTTAGTTTGCTTGTGTGAGCTCCTTGAGTTCAGGACCTGACTTCTGCCTTTTTTTGTATCCTCATCGCTTAACAGAGTGCCTGGCAGATAGTAGTCAATTAATAAATGACTGAGATGAGGAAGCAGTGGGCGGAATACTTGAATAGTTACTACTAGTGTTGTTGATTTAATCTGTGAAGGAAAGAGAAGACAACTGTGACCCTCAGTGAGAGAGCAAAGCATTTGGTGTTTGTAGTAGTAGCCATAGTGGAGAATGTATATTTGTATCCTGTTTTTTTGGTTACAAAGTACTTTGGTATGCTTTATCTCACTTGATACAGAAACAGCCCCAATAAGTCTGCTGGATAAAAAGAATGACAATATCTTGTATTTACATTTGCAAAGCACTTTACTTTGTTAATCTCATTTTATCTTCCCAGTTACACTGAGATCTCAGCTGTTATTTTCCCTATTTTACAAATGGAGTAATTGATGCTAATCTCCTAAGTAACTTGCTTACTAGTAAGTGTTGGAGGCACTTATTAGCTGTGCCCCTTTGGACAAGTCATTTAACCCGATTTGCCTCATTTTCCTCATCTGAAAAATGAGCTGGAGGAGAGTTGGACATGACTGAAATGATTGAATGAGTGTCTGAGGCAGGATTTGAACTCAAGTCTTTGGACTCTGAAGTCTATAGTGCTCTATTCACTGTGCCACCGTAGTGCCTTCCAAGAATAAACCTATCAAACCCGTTTTACAGAGGAGGAAGCTGAAGTGCCAAGAGGTTGGGATTTGCCCAGAGTCCCATAGATAGTGTAGAAGCCAAGGCTAGAACCCAATTCATCTCCCTAAAATTTTAATACTCCTCCTACCAGTTGCATGCTGCCTCAGTTTATAGAAAGATGTATTTGGACCCAGTCCTTGTCTGTTATGCTTCACAGTTCACTCCTGACGTAGCTTACAATTTGAGGATAAGCTTGTAGTGAGCATGCTGTTTCAGACGAGGCTGGAATAGGAGCAGAGCCGGGGAAGCAGACACCAAACACTTCATTGTATTGTTTCCTTCCTCTTTCCTTTTTCAGCACCTCCTGTTTGGATGATTACTCCATTGTTTGTAGTCTGGCCAGGCATTTATGAAGTTCCTTTCCCCCTTGGTGTGGAAAGCACTGTGTTTTGGGAAAATGGGCTCTTGGGCTGTTCTGTCTTCTTGGAATTTATGGTAGTGATCAAGTGAGAGGGGCAGGGACCTAAAGTGAATTACCCATTTTCAAAAGGGGCAGCAAAGGGCAGCAAAGTCACTGGAGTGACTGTCTTCTAGGGGGCCTTCCCAGTTGATTCAGGTCATTGCTGGGGAGCACAGGATGGACACATAGAATTGTTTCTCTTGTTAGTCTTGCTTTGTTGAGCCTGCTATTTTCTGGACCTCAGTTTTGCCACCTGTTAAAATAGGGATAACAGTCTATGCCCTTCATTTCCCAACTCACAATGCCATCTGCACTGAAGAAAAGACACAAAATGTTTTAAAGTCCTTGAAAGGAAAGGGTCTGCAGGAAACCTGATGCTTTTGTTGCTGCTTTCTGCCCCATCATTGAATGCCACCAGGTGCTCCTTTCCACATGGTTTGGGCCATCACTCTGTTGGTAAGTAGGATTTTGCTATCAAGAACAAGTGTGTGTTTTTGTTTTCGTTTTTGAGTGTGACTGGCATAAAGAGTCCTCTCTAGAACGCATCTCAGCTGTTATAAGAAAGAGTTACCATTCTCTTGAACGGCTCAAGGAGATTACTCCTTTGTCAAAATAAGAGTTCACCCAAATTTGGAATCTACTCTCAACATGAAAAGAGAGAAAAATCCTGGTAGCCTCACAATCAAGAAGGAACTTGGTAAAAAAAATAGGAAGTGTCCTTTCTGGGGAGTTTCATGTGAACATAGGAAACATACAAAATACAAGTAGAGAACACTCCCCTTTTGCAATGGAATGTGGAGGGAGGGGGAGAGGAGAGGAACAGAGGAACAGAGGGAAATGGGCATGCTAAAGGTCTTTGATATCTTCCCCCTTAAAGATCATGATGACTCCTATTCTTTGAGAATGATTATTATCAAAGAGGTGAAAGGAGAGACAATAGCTTTTTAGAGGAGCTTGTTCAAACTTAAAATTTTAAAAATTTAAAACAACAACAAAACAAACCAGGAGCTCATCATTCTCTTTACAGCTGTTGTGGTCCAGTGGTTTTTGCTGTTAACTCTTGAGAGCTGCTTGGGTGGCAGCCTTTCCACTCTGGCCTGTAGCCTCTTGGTGTCCTCTTGCAGTTGGACAGAAAAAAAAGCTTCTGTTAGCTCCCACCCATCATATCTGGATTGTGTATTTCTTCTATCTCTCCTTTCAGTCAGAGTTGATTATTTTTTTTTTTAACCCCAAGCCACAGAGTCCAGGAAATCTGTCGGGATTGGGAGGCATGTGGGCTGGTGCTGACTGCTAAATTCTAAGGTTGAACCTTCTCTGGTGGCACAGATGGTAGAAGATCTTTGAGGGAGGTTGCCTTACCAGGGGATAAAATGCTGTGCTTGAGTTTCAAGACTGGCTGGCCTCATAACCTTCAAAATCGCAAGCCCTGCAGTCTTCAAAGTATAAATCGACCCTAGATAGAAAATGACCCTTTCATTTTCAGGTTCTGTTTGAAATGAAGGGGTGGAGGTTGGGGAGGGAAATTCTGGGAACATGTCTAAGCTGTTCTCTACAGGCTTGACATATCATAACTTTCTACTTTTAAAAAATGGCCACGAAGATATTTCATTATTTTATGTTCAGTACGAAATCATAGTCCTGTCTTGTGTTCATTCCTCCCAAGAGAACACATGTTTTACAGTCATTATTTCATTCAGTGCGACATGATCTTATTGAGGCATGGGGGCTTTGGGCTTTAAGAACTGGTTTTGTCGAGATGAAAACAAAGATGCATAAAGGGAAGCGCCCTCCCTCTCCTCCTTTCTTTTTTCCTTTCCTCTTCTAGGACCATATTGCAAGCCAGTGAGTCAACTAGTTCTTAGCTAAGTAAGGGCTTCTACTGGACAGGGCACACTGAGCTTTGACCATGGAATTACTTTCCTTTCCTGGTTTTGATAAAGACCTTTTGGTGTTTTTTGTCAATGTCTAGATAGAAACTCTTCTGTGAAAATTAGCTGTCCCTTATAAGAAGAGGCAACATTTTGGGGGGAGGGCTTCCCAGTATTTTAGTTTGAAAAAGGAGCCAGATAAAAGCACTGATCCTTCTTGGAAGTAAGAGAAGAGCCATCGACAGCAATGGGAATCCCCAGAGCTGACAGAGAGAGCTTGTGAGGGAAGTTACTTCTGTCGGAAGGAGGGAGGGGGAGATTGTGGAAATCACCTTGACTCTAAACTGGGAGTATAGCTCTGGTGGAATTTACAGCTAAAAATGGAACCCCTCTCACCCAAAGATCAGCCCTGTTTTTTCTTCTCCTTGAGGTAGTCTGGAATGGCTGATGATCCTAGGGCCAAATAGAGATGCTATTAAATCCTACAATAAGTATTGTTAATCAGCTCACTAGATATGGAGTTCATAGGATCATAGACTTGGAACTGGAGGAGACCCCAGAAAATATTGAATCCACTTCTCCTATTTTACATGTGAAGAAACTAAGACTTAGGGAGATTAAGTAATTTACTCATACAAGTAGTAAACATCAGAAATGAGATTTGAGCCTAGGTTTTCTGTCTCCAGATGCAATGCTTTTTCCATGTTCTACACCCTAATTTCCTCATTTTATAGATAAGGAAACTGAGGCCCAGACAGATGAAATGAATTGCTTAGAATCACACATGAGATAAGTGTCAGAGTTGGGATTTGGACTGAGTCTTCTCATTTCAAAATCCTTGCTCTTTTCACTGTGCCACTTTCTTTTAAATGGAGAAACGTTAGAGGACTAGGGTTCAAATGCCAGTTCTACTACTCGTTGCTTATATGACCTTGAACAAGACTTTTAAGTCTATTGGACATCTGTTTGCTTATTTGTAAAATGAGGATACATCATTGGATCATAGATTTAGAGTTGAAAAAGACCTTATATATCATCTGTAAATTCCTCACTTCATTTATTCCTTTATTTCTAAAGCCCACCAAAATGATTTCTTTTTAGCATTCATCTAAAAAATTTTTGAATTCTAAATTCTCTCCTTCGTTCCAATTCTTTCCCAACCTGTTGAGAAAGCAAGCAATATGTTACCCATTATTCATGTAAAATCATGCAAAACATATTTCCACATTAGTCATGTTATATGCATGCGTACATACACACACACAGAAAAGACAAGAAAAATAAAGTGCAAAAAGTGTGCTTTTCATCTTGAGTCCTTTGGAATTATATTGGATCATTGTATCGAGCAGAGTAGCTAAGTCTTTCACAATTGGTTATCACTATAGTATGGTTCTTACCATGTGTAATGTTCTTCTGGTTCTGCTTACTTCACTTTGTATCAGTTCATATAAATCTTTCCAGGTTTTTCTGAAACGATCCATCTCATCATTTTTTATAGTATAGTAGTATTCCATTACAATCCCCTCGTTTTAGTTGAGGAAACTGAGGACTGTTGACTTGAAGTAAATTGGCCAGTGTTACTCAGTAAGCAGCAGAGCTGATGCTGATGTTTAAGGCCTGACCAACTCTGAATCCTGTGATCTTAAGTGCTTCTGAGAAGAGATAGCTAGCTCACCCTGCTGTAGACATCTGTCAGGCCATTGATCAGGAGTCTGGGGAGCATGGAGACAGTTAAGAAGGAGGTAGCAGATTGAAAAACGAGTGGGTTACTCTTGATTTCCGGGATCCCAGTTTACAGTGAGATGAAGTGGTCATCATATCTCTGATAGCTCCAGTGGCTTCTTATTAATGCCCAGTCCACCAAATGAAAAGCTTTTCATAGCAGTTGTGGATGCTAGATAAGCCCATTGGTGATGCAAACAAACAAACATCAATGAAATGAAAGAAAACAAACCCCACACCTCATTTATCTGAATTTCACTCTGAGACTTGGATTAAATAGGTCACATGGCACTTCACTTTACCTCAATCCTTGGGAGACTTCTTTGTTGGAAACCTTTTTTGGACAGCTTTATAATTTTGATTTCTAGCTAATTAGATTCGTGCTGTTTGGGACACTTGGTTAATGCACCTCACCCCACAGAGCTAATTTACCTCCTCCTAAATTGGGTCTTTGCTATGGTGAAGGATGGACGTTAGCTATGTGGCACTGGAGTCATGAAGGAATGTTGGGCAAATGAGATAATACTTGTAAAAGTGTATTGAGCTCATTATTGTTAAATATTTGAGTTCTACAGAGAAATAGGTGTTCTCTAGAGGAAAGGTATTCTGTAAATCAAAAATGATGTTATGTTAAGTCTCTCAAAGTCCTACCCTTTGTCCTATTATGCTGTCAGCTTTAAATGAGCAACCCCAATGGGAGGGAGAAGATGCTTGAATAAAATAAAATGGAATGGTTATTCTGACATCGATAAATATAAAATCATAGGATGCTAGAATTGGAAGGGATCCTTTAATCCAAACCCTGACTACCTTGTATGACCTTAGGTCCAGCACCTAACCTCCCAGAATCTTGGCTTCCTTAATTATAAAATGAGGGAGTTGGACTACATGACCTTGGAGTTCTCTTATAGCTACCAATCTTTAGTCCTATGATCTTTACTTAGAATCTGTGTGACTCTGGGCAAGTCACTTCACCCTGTTTACCTCAGTTTTCCTTGTCTGTAAAATGAACTGGAGAAGAAAAAGATGAGGAAACTGAAGCATGGAGAGGTTAAGAGACTTGAGCAGAGCCATCTAGAGTGTAGATGTCTGGGGTGAGATTTGGAGTCATGTCTTCCTAACTCCAAGTCTGGAACCCTATTCTCTACGGCAGTCAGGACACACTTCCTAACTGTTAGAATGGCAGCCTTGGTGGGGGGTGGGGGGTGGTGGTAATGGTGATGATGATGATGGTGGTGATGGATTTCTCTTCCTTAGAGGACTTCAAGCACAGGCTGATTGGATACTTGTTGGGGCTGTTATAGTAGAGGTTCTTTGTAGGTGTGATTTGTTTTATGCGAATGCTGAGGTCTCTTCCAATCAGAAATTCTGCAATTCTGTGTTCTTCTAAGGCATGTAGATTCTTTTAGTCTTCTTTTGTGAAGTAAGATCCCAGAGTGATGAAATTATGGAGCCTTGACTCATTGATTGAAATAGTAAAAGAGTAGGCGTCAATGCTAACTGAACATCTTCTCCCTTTCAGATTCTATGGCTGATTTGTTCAATTATAATTTTTCTAATTTTGGTTAGGGAAGAGTCTCAGGAAGGGAACAGGCAGTCTAGTGAGATGTCATAGTGCTGCATGCCCTGCTGTGGCTGGCACTCACTCCTCCTCTCATGTAGGAGAGGAAAGTGTGGCAGCACTTCTGGATGCCATGAACTTGGTTCAAATGCCGATGCCAGGGCAGATGGGGGAGAGTTGTGTCTTTAGGTTTGCCTTTTTTCAGTCTGAAGAGGAGGCAGCATCGGTGAATGGGGAAGTGGTGCTTTCATGATTTATCTATTGTGAATGAGAAAGATCCTACGGACAGGACCTCTGATTTTATTGGTGTAGGGAATTCTCTGGCTGAGCTAACTTTCTCAACCAGCAAACTGGCACAATTTATAGCCTTCAGAGTTGTCTGAAGAGCACCGCAAGATGTCAAGGTCATCATGTGTCAGAGGTAGGATTAGATAGATATGGAGAACGTTTATTAAGTGCTTACCATGGGGGAAGCATTGTGCTAGGTGCCAGGAATTCAAAAACAAGCAAACAAGACTGTTCCTACCAGTTTGAAGAGCTTATATTCTAATAAGGGGAGAGAACATATAAAGGTAAATTGAGCAGGTGGTAAAGTGACCATGGGTGGGGCCCTTTGTGAAATTGCTGTCAGGACTAGGGACCATGAGTAGAGGCAGGGAGACTCTAGGAGTGAATGTACCACATGGGAACTTTTCTTGGTCTGGAGCTGGCCCTTTACCCTCTAGACACCCATACCTCTCTACGTAGGATGAACATAAAATCAGAAATGGCTCCTTTTGGTGACCAGTATGGTTGGGGGCATTCACTTATAGAATGTTATATAATTCACTCCTAGACTCAGAGAATGTTAAAGCTAGAGCCAGTCTTAGACATCACCTAGCCTTTCTTGCTCATTTTTCAGAAAAGTAGGAGTCACATGCTGAGATATAGCCAAAGAGAACGAGGCTGATTTGTGTTCCTCCCCACGCCCCCTGAGCTGTCTCCCTAGAGAGCGACAAAGAGCTAGGAAGAACTTTCAAGAATGGCCACTCCTGGCCAGTTCTCATCACTTATTGCTCCTGGTCAACAGTTTCAGGTGACTTGACTATGTGAATCCTTCATTTACGGCCTCTCCTAGTAGAGAACACTCTCTTCCTTGGAGTAGCCATCAGATCTCTAGGCTGCCTTTTGAAAACTTGTCTCAGGCTAACTGCCACCGAATGGGGCTCACTGATCGAAAGAAACCTAATTACGCTATGAGACAAGAACAATTTCAATGCTTCTTTTTCACTCTGCATTCTGTATCCAGCACTTGCTTAGAGTAGCTTATGAGAGAGTGGTCAATGCATAGAAAACGATCCTTACGACCTTTGACTTTATTGGCAGCTGGGATGGAGCAGTCTTAGTTTTGAGGTCAGTCTTTTGGGGAAAGGTGTCGGGAAATGTGGTTTTCATTTTGCGTTTATGTAGGACTTGGGTGTATGTGGTGGATTTAATATTTCACTTTTTTTTCTGGCATAGGCTGATTTACAGAGGGACTTGATAGTTGTTCTATGCCTCCTTTGGAAATAGGGATGTTCCACAAGGGAGCAGGACTGAGTTTGACAAACCAATGGCTCTTTCACCTGTTTGCAAAGTACTTTGGAGGTAATGCTTCCTGAAGACAGCAGAAGGGCAGAGGTCTTTCACCCTAACCCCTCTTCAAACAACTAACTGCTGAACAAAAGAGCAGAAGGATTTGTCCAGCATTCTAATTCTTCACCCTGAGGCTTGCCTCTCTCTGAAACATCTGAGTTTTGTAGCTGGAGGAGAAATTTTAACCAGACCTCTGTAGCCAGGCAATACTGTCCTGAAAACCCAATGTGGTAATTGAGGCTATGTCTTATCTGTATGTAGCATTGTCCAAGGCTAGGAACAGGAGGTCTAGGCCTCCATCTACTACAGTACCTCTAAACTTACCCTCCTGACTCAGGTTGAGGCAGAAGCAAGGTCTATTCTCTCCTACTTTGGGTTTTAACCAGCAGATGGGTGGCTGTTGATTTGGAACTCTGGCTGTGTCCTTCAACGCCAAGGTGTCCTTGAGGCCTCAATATTTAATCCAGCAGCATGGCTTAAAGGGTTTGAGCTGTGAAACCTGGCCAAGAACCACTGTTCTGTCCCTCTCCCCTCCTCCCAAGTCCAAAACTGACAGCCTTGCATGCGTTCGGCCCTCTCACGTAGCTTCCAGGCCTAATCTGAGTTATTACAGCACACCACCAAACAGATAGGGATGTTAATTATAAACACTTGGAGAGCTTCAGTTCACCTCGCTTGGCAAGGTGACTCAGAACGTTTGATCAGGAAAAAAAGCAGAAAAATGATCAAAAAAGGAGGCAGCCCATGTGATATCACAGTATGCCTCTACTCAGTCCAAAATACTAGTTATGGAAATATTTGTGGGTTACAGGTGGGAGGAGAGAGGTATTAAAACTAGTGGGACTGGAGGAAGGAAATTTTAATGTCTGGGGAGTAGCGGGAGGAGTGGACAAGTCTGTCTTTTATTCTCATCCCCTGTTCACCTGTGGAGACGCTCTTAGGATGAACTGTGCCTTAGGAGAATGCATTGCTCTAGGGCAGAGAACATGTCTATAAGAGGAAGGGGGAAAGACATCTAATTAATGTTCCCTTAATATTATTTTTTCCATCTTGTAAAGCCTCTTTCTGTGAGATAGTTTATGTCTGCGTTCTGTGAGAACATACCCGTTAGTCTTAGCAGTGCGTCAGCTGTAAACTGGTCCGGACTCCTTTGGGACTGGCAGTGCTGTGGAGTCTTCAGATCTTATCTCTAGTGCTTGCTAGCTGTGTGATGTTGAGCAAGTAACTTTTCTGAATCTTGGTTTTCTCTTCTGTAAAATGAGCATAATAGTAGCTGTCATCAATCCAGTAAGCATTTGTTAAACACCTCCTCCATGCTAAGCACTGGGCATAAAAAGAAAGAAATGGTGGTTATGGATTTCAAATGAGATGATGTATAGGAAGTGCTTTATAAAGGACAATTGTTATATCTTGGCTCTGCCACCTTTTGTGTGTACTGTGCCTCACCTAGCCTCAGTTTCCACAGCTGTAAAATTCAGTTGGACTTAGATGACTTGCTGGGGCCATCCCAGGGCTTAAATATATGATATTTGCCAGCAGGTCAGGGTCAGAGAGGGGCTTGCTTTGTCTCTTTGGGTTTCCCAGGCCAGGCCCTCGTTTGCCAGTAATGAGGCTTCAGGGTCTGCTAGGATGATTGAATGGAAAAATTTATTCTTATTTCAGGAAAGGACAAGAGAATGTTTATTTCCATCTTCAAAAGGGGAAATTTTAAGTCAGTGACAATGGAAATTGTTCCTGTCCGATTTTGAGCCTGGAAAGGGGAGGGAGGAAGCTGGTTCAAGGAGGGTGGAAAGAATTTATATGCTGTAAATGAAAATAAAACTGGAGCAAAAAGCCCAGCAAAAAACCCCACGGAGTCCAGGCTGTAATCAAGCAAAAGTTAAGTTGTCTCCTCCTGTTCTCTGTAATGAATGAATGTACATGGTCTGCATCGTCACTGGGGAATAAGTGTTCACTTGTTACATAAGGTGCCAGAGCTGGAGCATTAAGAAGTTTTAGTGGCTGAAGTTTTTGCCCAATAGCCCTTGGAGTAAGAAGGTCAAAGCATTGGGCCTCCTTTCTTCCCTGCCAAAAATCAGAAGTTGGTAATGAATAGAGCTGTCCAGACGTCTGGATCAGCAGCGGCCACTCTTCCTTGTACTCTCTTCACCCTCATCCTCCCAACTTCCTCCGCTGAGTCAAGGGATAGCATCGCAACGCTCGGAGGGCTCCGGGTTAGTTGGCAGGACTCCTAGTGAAAACACCAGTGACCCTACATTCTGGAAGGAGCCAGACTAGAAGAAGTAGTGTGGCCTAGGGGATAGAGTGCTGGTCTGCGAGTTCTTCCTAGAAAAGACATGATTTCAAATCCCATCTTAGGCACTTACTAGCTTTGTGACCTTGGACCAACTCATGTCATGACCGCTCCCCACTTAAGTTTTCTTATCTGTAAAAATGGGAACAGTCATAACTGGAGCACTTCTTGTAGAGTTGTCTGGAGGGTTCAATGAGAGAATGCATATAAAAGCGTTTTGTGGGACTTAAATGTTATGTATATGTTCTTGCAATCAGGTATTAGTTTATTGTCTGTGTGGATGTGGAGCGAGGTGTGGAGGAAATTGCATTGTGTTTCTTAGGAATCTAATAGTTAAAAAAACCCTCTAACCTAGTCTAATAATAATAACAATCATTAAAATATCTGTCACATAGCACGTGAGCAAAGGACTTTTATCTGTTTTCCCATTTGATTCTCACTGCAGTCCTGGGAGGTAGACGCTGTTATTTACAATTATTTTCTCATTTGGTCCTCACAAAAACCCTGCAGGATAGGTGCTATTTACAGATGAGGAAACTGAGGCCAGGAGAGGTTAAGTGACTTGCCCAGGGGCACAGAGCTAGGAAGCATCCGAGGCTGAATAAGAACCCAGGTCTGTCTGACTCCCAGGCCAGTGCTCCATCCACATATCCACCTCTTCCAAAATACCATCCTATTGTGTTAACTCTCACTAAGGGCTTTATTAAAAAGCAGATCAGAGCTCCTAGGGGTATTCTGGACCCTGGGTTTCCTTCTGGAAGTTGGCTCCGGAAGGGAGAGGGGCAGTCAGAGTAGGGAAGGAGAGGGAAAGGTGAGAGATTATGTGTTCCTTCATGTAGGGCTGCAGCTTTGTGTCCTCATTCTCGTGGACCACTCACAGAAGACCTTTGTCTGTGAAACAGTTTGAGGCTCTCTTGTTTCTGCCTTGCTGGCTGAGGCTGACTGAGTCATATGGGAAATTTGAAGACTTCAACATATTGTGCCACCCCCAGGAGATTCAGGCAGGTGCCCGACTCCATTTGAGTCTTTTGCCGTTGTTCAGGAAGCCCCACCAGAGGTGAATAGTGTTCTGCTCTCAGCAAGGTCATGCCTGGCATGGTGGCAGTGTTGTCCTGGGAACCACTAATATGGCAGCACTAATAAGGTCCAAAGGGAGTGGCATCTGGGTTTTTTCTTACCGTGGGGGGAAAGAAAAGCAGAGTTGCCATGGTTACTCCTCTGGCCTCTGGAGATGCGGTGGGTGACAGGATGTAGAATGTAACATCTGGGACTCTGTCCGACTTTTAAGCACTGGATTCAGTAGACATGTCAAGCTTCTCTTACTGGAGAGGTACTGTGTTAGTGTGTTGATGTTACAGAGAGGAAATTCTCCCTGTCCTCAGAGAACTTACATTCTACTTAAGCAGCTAAGTGCAGGGCCTGGAGTGAGGAAGACCCAAGTTTCAGTCCTGCCTCAGACACATCTGTGTGACTCTGGGCAAGTATGTCATTGAACTTCCGCTGAACTCGGTTTTGTCATCTGTAAAATGGGGGAAATAATGCCTCCCAGGATTGTTAGGAGAATCTAAAGAGTTATTTGTAATATCTCTGCAAACCTTCAAGTGCCATAGGAATGCTAGCCAGTGCTGTTGTTTTGAGTATTTGTTACAGGTGAGATTATGCAACAGGTACACTCCAGAATAAATAAACAGTAATGTGAGGAGGTAGAGTGAGCTGGAGGATCCAGAAAGATTTCCATCTTTGAGTCTTGAAGGAAATGGGCCTAAGAAGTAGGGCTTGAGGACCCGGCATATCCCCCATGTGGATTGCATAGGCAGTAAAATGCTGTTGCAGTTTGGCTGTGATCTGGTATTTAAATTTTAAAAAGAGAAATTAAATTATTACTTGTAGATGATGTTATGATCTGATTGGTTTAGGGAACTCCTTGAAACTCTTTCTGCCATTGAGGGCTGGCACTTCCTCTGCAATCTATAGTATTTGAGCTCTATTAGAGGGGAAGTGACTTCCCCAGGGGCACAGGAGTCAGCAAATGTCAGAGGTGAAACTCAAACCCAGGTTTTCCCTCACTTTGAGACTGGCTTTCTACCGCACAGTACGTACCTCTCCATAATCTACTGTTAATGTTTTGGAGCTGGATTGTAATTGGTGAGTTGTCCTTGCAGTGTGACCTGCACACCCAGCTTTCTGACAATTTCTGGACTGGTCTTTTAGGATGTTAACATTCACAATAGGGAGGAAATGCCTTCCGTGTGAATTACTAACTATAGCATGCCTTCCTTATCTCATAGGTAGCTAAGTTATCTTTAGTGTGGATAGAGTGGGGTCTGGTTGGTGAACTGAAGAAGGTTGATAAGTATTAGATAGTTAAGTGCTCCTATTCTGCCCATTTTCTTTCTATCATCTGTCAAAGTTGTTGTTTGTCTTTCATTTTCAAAGAGGACCATGACATCAGGGAGGTGATGCCATGACATGCAAGTGAGGGAGGCTGTGCAAAGTCACCAGCCTCACTTTTTCCTCTGGAGCCATGTGGGTCCAGTGGCCATACATCTATCAAAGTAGAGTCTACTGAAAGATAGAACTTTTTCCATCGAGCTTGAACTTTCTGGTCCCTGGGGATTTTGCGGAGCCTGAGCTGCTTTGGAACAAGAGTCTCATCCAAAGAGTAAGAGTGGTCCATAAATTTGGATAATTCAGTTTAATTCACCAGTATTTATTATGCCAAGACACTGGGAAGATAAGACTAAAACCAAATGGTTCCTGCCTTCATGCAGCTTCTTTTTGGCTCAGGGGAAACAAAAATGTACATCCCATAAGCTATGGATATTGGGGCTAAATCTGTGATTCTACTGGGTGAACTACCAATGAACATCAGCACTTTCTTGGTAACTGAGAGTTGCCTCTGTTCTTTCCATTACTGTGCTTCACCCATTTCCTGATCTTCCTCAATATTCTCCCATCAAAAGGGACTTTCTGGTCTAGTCATTCAACAAACATTTATTAAGTCCCTTATCTGTACAAAACATTCTGCTCAGTGTAGAGGATAAAAGATGAAAAATTCCCCTTCTCTTTTGGTGACACAAGTTGCAAAGAAGTGATTAAATACAAAGCATAACAGAGAGTAATTTTAAGAGAGGACACTGAGAGCTAGTGAGACTGGGAAAAGCCTCCAGGGAGGTGGCACCTGAGCTGGGCTTTGAAGGGTCAAGGGAGACTGAGGTGGAGGCGAGGAGTGAAGTACAGTGCAAACAAGCGGGCCCAGGAATGCGATCTGGGGAGAGGGGGGTGTGTGCTGAGGGATGGGGTGGCAGCATCTTCATGAGCACTGTTTAATTGAATATCATTCTGGATAGGGATTAAATACAAATCCAGCCTCCATTTATTTAGAGCTGTTGGATAAGCAGGGTCACTAGGTGGTGCAGTGGATAAAACACCAACCCTGGAGTCAGGAGGACCTGTGTTCAAATCTGACCTTAGACATGTACTAGCTGTGTTGACCCTAAGCAAGTCACTTGACCTCGTTTTCCTCAATTCCTCATCTGGAGAAGGAAATGGCAAACCACTCCAGTATCTTTGCCAAGAAAACCCCAAATGGGGTCATGATGAGTCAGGCAAAACTGAAACAATTCAACAACAACAAAAATCACGTAAGCATGTATTGCTGGTAGAAGAGGAATTTGGGGCCTTTTGGTGTCCTGTTTCTAGCCCACCTAAGAACTACGGGCCATGTCATAGGCATTATAAAGCGTCTGAGTTGACAGGGACATTAGACATCATCTACCTCAGAAGTTCTTAACCAGGGGTACATGTATTTTTTAAAAATATTTTAATCACTTGTATTTCGATATAATGGGTTTTAATCTTTTGTATTTTATCTGATGCATTTAATAACCTTATTGTGAGGAGGAGTCCATAGGGTTCTCCAGTCTTTTAAAAGAATCCATGACACAAAAATGTCTGAGCATCCCTAGTCTAGCCCATCTGACTCATTTCACACACTGGGAAACTGAGGCCAGTACAGAATAATCAAATGATTTGCTGGTCACTCAGACACCACAGAACCAGGATGAGATACCCCCACTCTTTGAACTTCTACTGCATCGTCCTATAGAATGTCAGACTTGGCTGACATTCTGTGATATTACAGAGAGGAAATTCTCCCTGTCCTCAGGAATGTCAACTCTATGGGTTAATCTGGAAGTGATGGAATTGATGCCAGAAGAGATTTTAGAAAACAAATATATCTTTGATCTCAAAATATGACTTGTTTGTGTCAGCTGGAGAGGTGTAGTGAGGAACTCCCCTTACCTGCAGGGGAAGGTAGATTAGTGAATGAAGCAGGTTGCCCTGCTTTGTTTATTCTGACTAGAGCAGCCTGAGCAAATTACATTCCCTCTCTGTGACTCAGTTTCCTCACCTGTAAAGGGAGGTGTCTGTGTAGGAGCCACCAGTGGGGCTGTTTGAATAACAGTATGGAAGAGTCACTGAGAATTTGAGAGGAAAGATTTGGGAAGGGAAAAGTGGACCCAAGTCATCACTGACCTGTTTCAGCTGTTGGGGTTGATAACCTCAGCTTGGCCTCTTTCTGAGTCAGGCTTAGAAAAGCCTCTGCTGAGTGTTGTCCTCTTGGTAAGCTGACAGATGCCTCCCCTGTTTCATTGCCTTTTAAAATATCAGAGATATCTTTTGTTTTTCCATCACCTTAACTTCCAAATAAATCCTCTGCTACCCAGAGAGCCATTTTTTGTGACAAAGAATAGAAAAGAAGGAGGGAAAACAAAATTTAGTAAAGCTACCCAGTATACCAGCCAAGTCTGACAGTCAGTATATGCAACGTTCCCTATCTGAACATACCTGCCTCTGCAAAGCATTCTGTGTAATGGGTTATTTTGTTTTTTTCTATTTCTATTGTCTAGTCATTCTATTTGTTGTTTTTCCTGGTTCTGTTTATTCACACTGCAAAACAATTCTGTGTCTTCCATCCTTTTATGAATTTGTCATATTCATTGTTTCTTCTTTTTCGCTTTTTAGACTAGACTCATGGTTTCATCCATATAGAGTGGAGTTGGCAAACTGGCCCAGCCCATGAGCTAAGAATGATTTTTACATTTTTTAAATAACGTTTTTATTATATTTTAAAATGTAAAAGAAAAAAATGTTTTTTAGCAGCCAGACAAAAATAGGTGGCATCATGCTGACCCCTGATATAGAACATTACCAACCTGGCAAATGCCTTGATCAACACAAATAGATAGCGGTTCTGAAATGGATAAGAAGTTGCATGTGGGCATGGGAAGCCTGTGGCCTGCCAGGGCCACCTAGCCAGCATGAGTCAGAGATGGCATTTGAGCCTAGGTCCTCCCTGACTCTAAGGCTGGCTTGTCATCCTTAACCCCACTCGGCCTCATCATTTCCTATTCCATTACATTTCTGAATCCTTCTCTTCCTTGCTTCGTTTAAATGAGGCCCTTTCTCAGCTCCTGAAATTCTGGGACTTTCAGTCTTTGATACGCTCATATTTCTCCCAAATGCAGTTTTTATTGGTTCAGAAACAAACTACTCCAGGAGATGGTGTGGAATCCAGCAGGGGTCAAGCTGGCCTTTAGTTAGTTACCTATATCAGATTTTTAATCCCAGCTTGGCTCCTTGCCTACCAGACACTAGGGCTGTCAGTTACTGGGAAGTTATTTGTAAACCTTGAAAAGATACAAAAAATTGAGTTGTTGTTACAAGGGCAAGGAATACAGACTCATTTTATTTAGCCTAAGGAAGGTCACGAGAGCGTAGATTATAAACCAGAAGGGACCTGAGAAGTCACAGAATCCAACTCCCTGTTTTACAAATGAGTAAATTGAGACCCCTTCCCCCACTCCCCCCTTCCCCCTGAAATTAAGGGACTTGCTCAAGGTCATACCTGTAAGCAGCTTGGAGGGCTGAGCTTTTCCCTAAGGTCCTCTTGACTCCAAATCCTATGGTCTTAATTCTGCACCACACAATCTTGAAAAGCATAATGGAGCAACAGGGCAGATTTGATGGTGGGGGCACATATCAGCTATAGCAGCTAACACTCATATAACACTTTAAGAGTTGCAAAACGTTACAAATATTATCTCGTTTGCCCCTCCCAATAACCTGGAGGTAAGTGCTATTATTATATCCTGTTTTACAGATGAAATGGAGGTTAAGTGACTTGCCCAGCATCACACAACTTCAAAGTATCTGAGGCCAGATTTTAACTCCTATCTTCCTTATTCCTGGTCTAGTACTCTAGATTTTTTAAAAAATTTAATAAATGTATCTATTTATTTATTTACTTTTAGTTTATAATATTCAGTTCCACAGGCTTTTGAGTTCCAAATTGTGTCCCCCTCCCTCTCTTCCCCCTCTTCCCCCCACGGTGGCATGCAATCTGATATAGGTTCTACAGATTGCCTAGCTGTTTCTATCATGATTTATACAGCAATTTAAGGTTTGCCCTCCCTCCCTCAAATCCAATTCAGTTGCAAGCTGTGGCATCATCTTCCTGATGTTGTGGTCCTCTTCAAGAACAAGGGACAAGCCACATAAGCACAGAGTGCTTTAGACGTTTCATACAATCTTCATGGCAACTCTGTGAGGTGGGTGTTATTTTTATGCCCACTTTACATATATAATAATTGTGTCTGAGAGAGATTAAGTGACATGCACATGGACAAATAGCTGTTAAGTGACTTAATTAGGAACTGAATTCAAGTCTTCTGGACTCAGTCTCCTGCTTTATGTGCTGCCAATCAACTTATTTCAGCTGTATAGAAATGATTCTTGGATTCTCTGCATCAAGGTCCCTGTCCATTGGTACAGATGATCAAGATTTAGCTGTAGGTACTTTCTATTTATAAGGGATGAGACAGCTGGAGAGCCTTGAGGAATTGGAGTTACTTAATATAGACACTGCTCATGGATTTCCTAAGCTTTAGAGTAGAAGAGGTTCCTTGAGATCATCTAGTTCAGTTCACTTCTTTTACAAATGAGGGAACTGAGGCACACAGAGATCAAGTTGAGTTGCCTGAGGCCTTAGTGTACTTGCCTGATTCTCTCATAGAAGAATACCAGGGCCTGCCCAGTGAACTTAGAAGGGATTTGTTTTATTTTATTTTTTGTTAATTTTTGTACCTTCAGGTCCGTTTGGAAGCAACAATGTGCTTTAGGATCTTCTTGGTTTAATTTTTTTTTTTTTTGCTTTTTGGAGGGGGGAAGGTAGGGCAATTGGGGTTAAGTGACTTGCCCAAGGTCATATGGCTAGTTTTGTGTTAAGTGTCAGAGGCCAAATTTGAACTCAGGTCCTCCTGACTCCAGAGCCAGTGCTCTATTCACTGCACCACCTAGGCGCCCCTCCTTGGTTTGATCTTAACAAATAAATATATTACCCCTCCTCCCCAAAAGTGAATGACAATATTTTACACTCTCAGAGGCTACGTTCCTACCTCTCTAGGCTCAGAGCACTCAACGGTAAATTATTTGACTCTTTTTAACAGTACTCCTGTGTGAGAGGTATATATAAATTCCTGTTCAGGGGGAAAGGCAAGGTAAATAGAAACCAGAAAATATGTCACTGCTTCCCTACCTGGGAGGGTGGGCTTCGCAGCTGGGTGGGATTTTCACTGATGTAGGGCAGGCTTGAGGGCTTCTGGTAGTTTCCTCATAGACTTTTTTATTTACATAAGTTGATGAAAAATTTGTCCTGCTATTCTTACCTCCCTAGGATACTATCCTCCTTCTCACCCCTATCTCTTCTCTTCTGCCCAGCTACACAGCTCCTTACCCTGAGCTCATCTGTGAAAAATGAAGCCAGCCACTTGGGTTTAAAATAAAATCAAATTAAGCCCCTCTTTGGTCATATTACATAATTTTTTAGAGAGGCCATGGAAGCAGGAGCGGGGAGGGGAGCTGGGATCCGAGCTGGGTTCTGAGTTGGGATCGCTCGCCTGCCCTTCCATTAATTTTAAAGCCCATCTACAAAATTAGAAGCAGTGCTTTAACAGGCATAATTGGACTGTGACTGGCATGTGCGAGATCCCTTTGGTCAGGCAGCCTCATTTAACCTTTGTATGTTACTGAGCTTGGTGGCCTTTTGGATATGGTGCCTCCATGGAAAAAGTCCTAAATATAGTTCCTGTTTGTGGTTGAATAATAACTTCTAAGTGTGGACAATAGAGTTTCCAGCTCCCTCCAGGCACTGAGCTGGACAGCAGCACATCCCCCAGAGAGGAACATCACACTTGCATAGTCTAAATTGCTGTCTTTACTGTAGGTGTTGGTTTAGAGATGTGTTACAGTAGAGTGTGTCTCTGCCCTCCTCCCCCTGCTATGTCTTTCTGAAGCAAGTAAAGACAGGAGGCATCACTAAGATAGGGCAAATGCAATGCAGCAAATATTGATTTATTCAGCATCTCCCATGGGCCAGGCACTCTGCCTGGGCACCCGGGAGAGAAAGACAAGTTTCTGCCTTCAAAGACCTTATGTTCAAATGGAGAGAAACACAGAGAAGTGAGCACAAGATATATATTTGATAAATGGTGAGATGGTGAGAATTCAAGGCTGGGGGAGAAGCCTGTTCAAAGACAGAGACAAAAAATGGGAATGTCTTGTATGAGTAACAGCGAGTAGGCTCCTTTGGCTGACACACAGGAGTAAGGGGCACATAATAATGATAAATATAAATAAAAAATAAATAGGGTCAAATAATGTGGAATCATTCTAGAAATGTAAGCTGGAGCTACTTAGTAAAAATTTGTTGAGAGCCTGCTATGTTCCAGGCACTATGTTAAGTGCTGCAGATGCAAAAAGAGGTAAAAGAGAGACCCTGTCCTCAAGGAGCTCATAGTCTGATTGGGGAGACATACAGGAAATACAGACAAATAGGAAGTAATCAGCAGAGGAAAGGCACTAGAATTAGGGGCAGTTGGGAAAGGCTTCCTATTGGAGGCAAGATTGTAGCTGGGACTTGTTGGAAGCCAGGGAAGCTGGGAGGCAGAGAGGAGGAGGGAGAACCTTCCGGGCATGGGGGACAGCCAGAGAAAATGCTCAGTGTCAGGAGATGAAGTGTCTGGTTTAAGGATCATCAGCAAGGAGTCCAGTGGCACTGGACTGAAGACTTTTTAGTGTTTGCACGTAAGGAGTGAAAAGACTGGCAAGGTGGAGGAAGGGTACAGGGGCACAGTTTGAAAAACCAAATATCTGGGCTTAGGAAACACTGTTATTTTCTCCTTCTCAGGTATTAATTAGAGAAATAGGGGTATGTTGTTGTTCAGTCATTTTTCACTCCAGATACTGCAGTGGTTTGCCATTTCCTTTTCCAGCTTATTTTACAGATGAGGAATTGAGGCAAACAGGTGATTTTCTTAGGGTCACAGAGCCGGTGAGGATCTGAGGCCACATTTGAACTCAGATCTTCCTGACTCCAGACCTGGCACTCTATCCACTGTGCCATCTAGCTGTCCAAATAGAGATATATGTGGAAAATTAAAAAAAAATTATGGTTGACCTTGGAGAATGTGTTTTTTACATAAGTGAGCTTGTAACTAGGAGTCAGAAGGTATCTCAGCTGCCATCTTGTCCCATCCCTGCCTAACCAAGAATGCGCCATACCCTATCCCCAACAAATGGCAATCTATCCTCTGCTTGAAGACCTCTAGTGAAGTCTTAAAGTGTATCTGGATTCACTTCTAGCTGAATAATAAAGCCACCACTGGAGGACCTGCTGCTTTGTTTGGGCTCTCTTGTTTCCCAACTTGGCATCTCTGAGCTGGGAGCAGGGCTTATTCTCTGACTGATGACTTTTCTCACGTCTTCCCTGGAGTCTACATGTCTGGTTAAGGATTGAGGTTTCAAAGGATGTTCATTCAGAGTAACCAGAGGGACTTGACTTGTCAGAGCAAGGACAGCAGAAGAGCAGATTGTAATCGCCTTGCTGTGGATAAGACACAAACTGGATAAATGAGAATGGAATTGGCAAGACTCTGACAAACCTTCTGGAGACCAGCAGTATATGATCAGGACAGACAAAAGAGTCCAGAAGCTCTGATTGTGCATGGAGTCATTCTTTCTGTGATTTAAGGATTAATTTCACATGCACATGGAACTGTGTTAATTTCCAAATCAGGCACCCTTGTCTCCTCCGGTCCAGGGGCTATTGTTGGATTATGATGTAGTATTAGATGCTACAAAAACATGAGTTTAAAAAAAAATTGCCAGAAAGCTTTATGTGGTTCTCCCATGCTTAAAATCCTAAGAATAGTTTTCACCCACACTAGTAATAACTCAGTCTGCCTCAGTTTCCTCATCTGTAAAGTGGAAATAATAGCACCTAGGGCACTGGTTCTCAACCTTCCTAATGCCACGACCCTTTCATACTCTTATGTGGGCAGACCTGCCTGGAGACGGATAGAGGAGCAGTGTCTCAGTTCCTAAGACCATTGGAAATATGTGTTTTCCGCTGGTCTTAGATGACCCCTGTGAAAGGGTCATTCAACCCCCCAAGGGGGCGCGACCCACAGTTTGAGAACCGCTAACCTAGGGGGTCGTGAGAATTAAGTGAGACAATGTTTGTTAAGTTCTTTGCAAACCTTAAAGCGTTATGTAAGTGCTAGATGTTGTTATTATTACAATTATACCTAATGGTTTAGAAAAATGCTTTCCCCACCACAACTATGTCATATAGGTTAGTGTTTTGTAGATAAATAAATTGGTACTCAGTTGGTTTGAGATGTGCTACATATCACACATCTTTAAGGTTGAAATGGCATCATGGTACATTAAATGGAGCACTGGCTCTGGAGTTAGAACGCTGCAGGTCAGAAGACCTAGACTCGTATTCCTTCCCTGAAGCTTACTACTTGTGACCTTGAGCTTATCACTCAAACTTCATAGGATCTTGATTTTCTCTGTTGTAAAATGATCAAGTGATTAAGGCAGTGGACTAGAAATCCATTGAGGTTTCACTGTATGGGCTTCAATCCTAAAAGTTATGAGGTGCATTAAAAAAAAATCTCCATACTCCCAACTATGTACATGTGTTTACACATACACACACACACGTATGTGTGTGTTATGAGGTACATTAAAAAAAACTCCATACTCCCAACTATGTACGTGTGTATGTATGTATACACACAATACATATATACATACATATATATCAGCTGTCAGTGCCTTTTTTGATTGAGATTTTTAAAACCATAGGAAGTTGGAAGCTGTTTTTTCATAGACAGAGTGCCATAGTGGAGAGATAGCTTGTGAGGTCTGTCACCACACTAGATGCATACTGCTTTTTCAGGCAAAGTGTCAGAGCCAATTCTTGTTACCCTCTATCCCTTCCCTCTCCCCTCCATGATATGTTTCACTGCATAGTGCTGTTTCTAATAATTGGATATACAGTAATGTTAATGGGATATAAGATATTCCCTGCCCATTAATAGGCTTCATGTGGAGTCCATTAAGGGAAGCTTGATTAGGAGAGGCTTGTTTTTAAGGAAGGCCCACACCTTTTGTTACTTTGTAATTAGGCAGTGGGTCACTAGGGTTGTGATGTCCTCTGACCCTGAAGAAGTGTATATAATACTCTGAGGTTAGCATTTTGCTTTGGAGGTCACTCATTGGAAGAGTGTTCTTGTGATTTGACCAGATGAGACTCTGGATAGCCATGAAGGCTTGCTCCCCCCCACCCCAGCTTTGAAAAACCCAGATGTTGGTGCTTCTCTCTCTGGTAACTGTGTTATGTATTGCCTTGGTTAGACAGTTGGATCTGTCTGTTTATCTGTGCTAATTTCTCAGACAGAAGCCCTGTCTGTTGTTTTTCATTTCTCTGCTTATAGTTTCTCTATTTTCTTTGTTTGGATTTTCTCTGAAGTTCAGGGTGCTGATTTTTCCCCTTAACTAGTGAATGTAATTAAAAAAAAGGTTGTTGACCCCTTAAACAGCTGTCTTTCCTAGTAAAGCAGATCTAAAAACTGTGGTAACAGCCATCCTGGGTATGCCAGGCCTTTATCTTACACATGCAAGGAATATTCTTTTTTTTTTTTAATGGGATTTAGAAGGGTGTAGGGCAAGTAAAGGTCTTGGAATTTGCTTTGATAACTATGATACTCCCAAAGATTTAGTATTTAAGGGTCTTCAATCATTGACATAATCTTTCTTATGCCTGTGCTTATAAAAAATATTGCACTATTTTGAAGGGGTCATGTTGTTCAATACTTGTGTTTTACTGATGAATAAGAGGGAGGCTTAGGGGTGTGAAGTAACAATTTCATAGCATATAGCTATTGGTCGGTGGCATTGAGAATTCAAACTGAAACCCGGGTCTCCTGTCCCCGTCTGGTCCAATGTTCTTTCCACTACACCCCACCTCACTCCCTTGTTCTTGCTAGAAAATCTGGCAGAGACCAACACCACACCACATGTACAATCCTTGTAAAGATCCAGCCTTCCCCAATATATGTTTATGTGTTATGGGGCAAATTCAAAGTCTGTAGTGAAGCTGTTGTATTTTTACTATTTACATGGCTATTTAGTTAAATAACTTTGTTAGTTACTGAGTGTTTCTCATGGCAGACTGGTAAAAGTGAAAAACACATTAGTGAGTACTTGTGAGCTATAGTTTAGAGAGGATTCTGATCCATAAAATACATAGAAATTGGAGTGTCTAGTTATGGAGCCCCAGGAGAATCTGGGGAGCTATACTAGACTTGAGTAAGATGCTAAAAATGTATCTTAGACTCATTGTGTGATGGAGATGGATAGAGAGGTGAGCCAGTGGCCTCTAGATCTAGAATTCCTTAGTCCTACTTCTTGTGATTGTATGCTTTATCTTACAGGCACAGATTATCACATGAATAATTTACAAAGCTTCCCCACTTAAGTATTTCAGTGGAGGTTGTATGTCTGAGGGTCCAGAGAGAGTGAGTTCAAGGTTTAGGGGCTGGGAATCAGAGATCTGTTATTAGTTCCATCCCCACTAGTTTGTACTGTCTTGAACGAATCTTTTCCCAATACCATATCTCAATTTCCTCATCTGTAATAGGAGGAGAAAGTGGCAGGTAGGTGGCACAATGGATAGAGTACCAGGCCTGGAGTCAGGAAGACCTTAGTTCAAATCTGTCCTCAGACATTTCCTAGCTGTGTGACTCTGGGAAAGTCACTTGACTCTGCTTGCCTCAGTTTCCTCATCTGTAAAATGAACTGGAGAAGGAAAATACAAATCACTCCACTATCTTTGCCTAGAAAACCCCAAATGGTGTCATGAAGCGTTGGACATGATTGAAACTGAACAACAGCAACAAAGAACATCTATGGGGAGAGAGTAAACATCCATTTTTTAGCGCCGTAGAATCCAGAGCACTTTGAAGAAGGAGAAGGGATTGTGGAGAGCAGATATGCATCCGTGTACACTTGTGAAGGGCAGCAGTTGTTTTCTTGCATCTTTGCTCCCTTTTGACAGTGGTCAGATGAAAGAGAGCAGGCCTGTAAATTGAAAGAACCCTTGGGGGGTCTCTTGGTGCTGAAGCAGGTTGAGATTACAAATTGCCTGCCTCCCACGTTCACCTGTGAAGGGCTGGCAGTGGAGGAGACTGAAGGTTGAATGTGAAGAGGTGGGGCCCGTCGATTGGTCTGTCGGTTGGCGGTCCGTCTGTCGGTTGAAGACAGTACAGGCAGCTGGCAACTTTCTGAGCCACACTCCCAAGAATCCATTAAAATTCCTCCTTGAATTGACTGTGCTGGGAATAAAAACAAGCAGCTGGCTAGTGGGAGACACAGAGCTATGAATCTAATGACAATTAATGCAGGAAGCCTTGAGCCTGGGAATATATATATGTATATATCTTAAACTCTGCCCCATAGTTATCCTTTGTTGCTGTGGTTGATTTGTAATAAGCATAATTTTTGTCTATTAGCCCCACTGCCAGAACTGCTTAGATTTATTTTTATTGTTACTATCCTGCGTGCATGGTAGCTGTATCCATGCTTCCTGTGCCCTGGGGCTTATCTCTGAGCATGGTTTTGTTTTAGTCAGTATTCCTCTTGGCCCCCCCCTCCTTCCCCCCCCCCCCCTCCGTCCTGCCCAGTTTAAGGCAGATGAAATCTCCCACCAACATCACTTTTGTAATGACCAGTGGAGGTCACTGTCACTGTGACCCAGCACACAAGTACTATGACCATGAAATCTTTGAGAGAGATTTGGAGAAGTCATCTTCTAGGGTGATGGAGAGAGCTTTGCCTCCCCCTGCCTTCAGGCAGGACCTCAACTTAAATTGTCCCAGAGAGAGGAGAATGTGGCCTGAGTTTCAAGACCTCCAGGGGATTCTTGCATCCTATCTCAGTCATCTGATTCATTGTTTATCAGCTGTGTCTCTGTAAGTAAATTCTTTGTTAAATCATGTTGAAATTTTTCTTGTTGCCATTTCAGTTTTTTTTTTTTCACCCTGTGAGGTAAGGCAGAAAAAAAACAAAGAATTTGGGATCAAAGGACCTGGGTTTGAATTCTCAACTCTGCTACTTGATTCCTGTGTGATCTTGGGCATGCTTTTTAGCCTCTCTGGGCCTCATTTTCCTCTTCAGTAGAATGAGGGTGTTGGAATAGACAGTCACTTCTAAGATGCCTTTCAGCTCTAAATCCCTGCTCCAATGGTCTTCACGATAGACGGAAAATGGTCTTATATTTGAGAAGATAGGATGCCAGCTTTCTCTCAGGGCTTTTGGCTGTGATTTTGTATCCTCTGCACTCAGTTTAGGTGCCCAGTAAGTTCTAGGCATTTAATAAGTGTTGGATGGAATACAGGTAAAAAGATTTCCTCTTTAGATGTGGGTTGAACTGGGTGACTTCTAAGGTCCCTTTCAACTTGGAGATCCTATGATTAAATCTTATCTGCAGTGTCTTATCTTCTCTGAATAACTGACTAACTCCAGTTTGGAGATGGTTTAAATGCTCTGCTAAGAATTGGGGGCTTTCGGGGGACTCTTTCAAGGAACACTGATGCCTATATAAAGAGGGCTGATATCTAGAGACTCTTCCAGGAGTAGTCATTTAAAATCCATTCCCCCCCCCCCCCCTTTCATTTCATGGTCCTTTTAATTGTATGGGCCCTGCCAATATTGATGACCAGTATTGATTGGAGGAGTCTCCAACCTGTTAAAGCTGATAGTTACAATATTTCCCTCAGAGAAATGTTGTCACTTGATTCCTCCCAGCTAGATACCCTGCTAATCTCTTATGTTCTTCCTTCAGTTCTTTTTAAAAAATATTTTAAATTTTTTTTAATTAACAAAAACACCCCAACTGTATCTTTCCCCCACCAGGGGGATAAAAACAAGAAAAGCAAAATACTTGTAGCTGATATGCATAATTAAGCAAAACAAATTGCCTTCATTGGCGACATCCAAAAATATCTCTTTGAAGCCCATTGCCTCTTTGTTAGGAGGGTAGTGTGAATCATTATGAGTCCTCCTAAACTGTGGTTGGTTATTCCATTGATCTGTGTTCTGAGTCTTTTCAGTTTGTCTTTATAATGTTATTGTATAAACCAGGGGTGGGAACCTGTGGCCTCGAGGCCACATGTAGCCCTCTAGGTCCTCAAGTATGGCCCTTTGACTGAGTCCAAGTTTTACAGAACAAATCCTTTCATTAAGGGGATTTGTTCTGTGAAGTTTGAATTCAGTCAAAGGGCTGCACTTCAGGACCTAGAGGGCTACATGCGGCCTCGAGGCCACAGGTTCCCCACCTCTAATATAAATTATTCCTCTGATCTTTTTATTTCACTTTGCATCCGTTCTTAGAAGTCTTCCATATTTCTCTGAAATCTTCATCCTTCTTACAGCACCCTAGTATTCCATTTCATATACCATCATTCATTCAGCTATTCCCCAGCTGATGGAAGGGTTAACCTCCCGCCTTGGTTTTCAGTTCTTTCCTATAACAAACCCCCCAAAACTGCTCTAAATATTTTAGTATGAATGAGTCCATTTCCTCATTCTTTGATCTCTTTGGTCTCTTTCATTTCTGGCCCCTTGCTTGGGACTCCGTTTTCCCTAGAGCTGGGCTAGCTCAATCCCCAGGATACTTTGCTGCAGTTGCTCAGCAGCCGATGCTCTGGAGAATTGAGATTCCCTGGCGAGCATTCTGGTTATGTTTGCTAACTTGGCAACCAACAAGAGTTGTCAGTGCCAGAGCCTGGGAGTCTGGGTGTATGCTGTGCTCCCAGCCCCACCTGCATCCAGTTTTTAAGAATGATGCATCAGTGTATCACAGCCCTTGTTCCTTGATAAATTGCTCATTTGGTTCCCTTTTCACATTCGGTTAGAAATTAATCAGAGCAAAATACCAATGAGAGCTGATTTTGAAACACCATAGTGCCATTGGGGCCAACCCTATATATTGGGATGTGAGAGATGCCAAAAGCCTCTGATCACTCAAAACATCTCCTCCATTGACCTGTTGTGATGTTGCATCTGCTACACATTGAAGGCACAGCCCTGTGACCTTGTCTTTAGAGAGATCTTGTTGAGATGGGTATGTTATCTGGGACCATAGATTTAGAGTTGGCTAGGACCTCAGAGGCCATCTATTGCAAACCATTAATTCTACAGGAGAGGAAACTGAGGCTCAGAGATGGGAAGTAACTTATCCAGGAATGTACAAGTAAGCAAATGGCAGAAACAGGGCTCAAACCCAGATCCTCTGACTCTAAATTCAGTGTGCTCCCTGTTAAGACACCAAAGGGGTTGTGAATTTGGGGTGGGGGTGGTTAGCTCCCGCGTGGACACACTGATACTCATTAACACATTGCTCCACATTAGTTCTTTGGGTTAGTTAGCTGACATCTTCTTAGTAGGGTCCTGAGAGAATTTGCCATAAACTGGGTACCTGTTGCTAAAAAAAAGATGAAGAGGAAAAGACTGTGCCTGGGGGGAGAAGACAGCCCATGGAGGGGGTTGCATGAGGGCCCTCGGGCCCCTGGAGCAGCAGGAGCTGCTGCAGGGACTTTGAAGTTAATTTAATCAATCAGTCATGATGTGTTAAACATCTCCTATATACCAGCCACTGTGCTTAGTTCTAAATATACAAAAAAGGCAAAAGACATTTACTGCCCTCAGGGAGCTTACAGTCTAGTGAGGGAGACTATGTGCAAACAAACTATGCACAGGATAAGTAGAAGATAGTTAGCAGAGGGAAGAGAGTGGGGAAGGCTTCCTGGGGAAGGTGGGATTTTAGTTGGGACTTAAAGGAAGCCAGGAAGGTCAGTAACTGGAGTGAAGGAAGAAGAGCATGCCAGGAATGGGGCATAGCCAGAGAGAGTGCCCAGAGCCTAGAAACAGAGTTTCCTGCTTTCTCCTAATACCAGTCTTAGGTGGTAATTATATACCTCACAGCATTGTTTTCAGGAAAATGCCTGATAGGCAGGGCTATCATAATCATACTAATTGACTCATTTTTATAGCATTGTAAGATTTGCAGAGTACTTTATATACAGTCTACTTTGTTCCCCATAACAACCCTATGATGTGTCACTGTACCCATTTCTCGGGTAAAGAAACTGAGGCTTAGTCAAGTGACCTGCTGATAGTTCCCATCCCCCTCAACGAGTATATATAAGAAGTGGATTTTGAATGAACTTCAAATCTCATGGTGTTGTTTCCTCTTCACCATTCTGTCTCCTGTTGAAAGGCAGTCTCAATTAGAGCAAATAATGAATCCCCTGAAGTGGTCGCATGTGTTCTGACTTGTACTTTTTGAAGTTATAATTCTATGAGATATGGTAACTACCTCCTGTCCAATGGAAATGCAGAAGGAGAATCTGAATCACATGACCAGCTGTATGGTGACTGTGGAAGGTGGTAGGTAGAAGAATAGAAGAGATTGGCTTTCCAGTGTCTTCTCTCTGACTGGGATAAAAGATAGATGGTATCATCCTTTGTCAGCATGCGCTGTCTTGAGTCCTCAGAAATCCCCAGGAACAGACTGTCAGAGAAAACTCTTGTCTCTCTGTCTCTGTCTGTCTGTCTGTCTCTCTCTCTCTCTACATTTATAAGCATCTGTTGACAAAATTGTCATTTGAGAATGATTTTTAAACCATTTTGGTCATTTCAGTCGTGTCTGATTCTCCATGACCCCATTTTGGTTTATTATTGGCAGAGATATTAGAGTGGTTTGCCATTTCTCCAGCTCATTTTACAGATGAGAAAATGGAGGTAAACAGGGTAAAGTGACTTGCCCAGGGTCACACAATCAAGACATATCTGAGGATACATTTGAACTCAAGGAGATGAGTCTTCCTGGTTCCAAACCCAGTGCTCTATCCACTAGCTTCCCTCTTTTAAACTGCAAACCATAGATTAACTATCTCATCAAAGTGGTTTAGCCATCACAGGATCATAGCCTGAAGAGTCTCTTTTCCTTTATTTCTCTCCTGACTAGTCCCTCTGCCCTTTATTTCCTGTCTCCTGTAGCTTACTTAAGTTTCCTACAAGACTGTTTCTTGAAAGTATCTGTTTTAATCTGAAAGTGCCAACATCACTTCAGGGATATGATGTGAGGCTTTGTCTACTTCAGATCATGCCCAATTGTTTCTGCATCTTTGGAGAGAAAGGACCAGGAAATGGGCCTTCTAATTTTACAAAGAGCAAGCCTGTTTGGGGTCCAAACCAATCAAACTTTAGTGCTATTTTTTTGCTTTGGGTGGTAGTGGTAGTGTTGAGGAAGCAGTCACAGAAGGGACGTGTGTCTGGAGGTGGAGTGATGTAATATGAGCATCCCCATTTTACCGATGAAGAAACTGACATTCAAAGAGGGAAAGTGACTTGCCTATAGTTACACAGCGACTAAGGAGAGAGCTCTGATTTCCATCTGGATTTTCTGCCTCCCAATCTAGTACCCTCTACACGATACGCAGAAATAAAGCCTATGTTATTAAGCCTGGCCCTCTCCAGTTTACTGTGTGGTCAATGTCCGTGGTATGATGGATCTTCCTTATTAGGTATTCCTGCATCTGTAAATGAAATCACAGACTCATAGGACTTAAGAAGATGAAGGGATTGTAGAGACCATCTGGTTCAGACTCACTTCCTTTATCCCATTGTACAGATGAGAGAAATTAAAACCTAGGGAGTCTTTTGACCAAGTTCTTATATATTGTACCATAGTGGAGTCAGGATTTGAACCTGGGTCCTCTGAGTCTAAATCCAGTGCTGAAATAAGTTAGCTGGTCATAGTCCACGATAATGTAGCTCTAGGGAGCAGATGGACTTCCTGTTGGTACTCAAGGGGCAGAGGATAGAGTGCTGGGCCTGGAGTTAGGAATTGAGTTCAAATCCAGCCTCAGATACTAACTAGCTGTGTGACCCTGGGCAAGTCACTTAATGCTGTTTGCCTCAGTTTCCATGTCTGTAAAATGAGCCGTATAAGGGAATGGCAAGCCATTCTAGTATCTTTGCCAAGAAAACCCTAAAATAAGGTCACAAAGAGCCAGACGTGACTAATCAACTAAACAACAACGGGTACTCTAGATTTGAGGGATATTACCCCCCCCCCCCCAAATTACCTCAAGATGTTTTCTTGATCCCGGAGGATCCTATTCATTTCTGAAGCCTCATGATTTTAGCTATTACCTAAACTTCTTTCCCATATATTTTTTTGACACAAGTTCCCTCCCCCCACCCCATCTCACATTGTGGTTTTTGTTTGGCACTGAGTTATACCACAAAGCAGATAATGTGGGGGTATAGTGAAGACACGACTTTCTACTCTGCTTCCCTGACATTCTCCCCCACTCCCCCAGCCTACCCCAGCTCCCTGCTGTCTGTCACCTCCAGAAGATCTGAAGATATGAAAAGGGGTCCCAGCTGCCAGGTTCTCCCTTTGACCTTGGAAGGTTTTTATTTGTGCTTAAAACAACAGAGCTCTAAAGAGACTGTACAGATCAATTTGGCATGTCAGTGGTGCCATGCTTAGGTTTTGAAGCTTTTAAAGAAGTGGGGAGGGGGGGAAGAGGGAGATCAGATATTTCTCTTTGTGGCTTTTAGGAAAATTCATGAATGTTTAAATAAATGATGCAAATATCTGTATTTTAGATATCAAATAGACAAATGGCATAAATGCAGATTATAGGGTATTCCTTGGAGCTGTCAGTCAGGCAGAGAGTGTGTCTGGATATGTGGCAGGCTCCTCCCCAGCCTGGATTGAACTGAGCTGTTCATTCACATCGGGCATCCGGAAGCTTCTAAGTTGTCAGTGGATCTAGGTCATTGTCCTTCCAGTTGATTCAGGATTATCCTGGATAGTCAACCAGCATTCCAAGGGTTTCATGTAAGCAGCCATTCTCCCTATCCGTTTTTGATTTGAAGCAGCCCCAGATTTCTTGCTTAACAAGAATGACTCACATTTATGTAGCACTTTGGAGATCTACGGACAGCTTTCCTTGCAGTAATACAATGATGCAAGTAGTATAAATATTCGTTTCCCCATTTTGTGACTGGAGAAACTGAGGCCACACAAGGTAAAGTGATTTGCTTAGAGTCACATAGCCAGTGTCAAACTTGAACGGAACTGTCTTGAACTCCAGGTTCAGCACTCTTTCTTTATCATCTCAGGCGGGATTTATTCTGTGCATTTTTACTGGTGCCTTCTGTTTTTATACCACGGACATTTCTAAATAGACCACTTCCTTACTGTCATAAAGAAAAACAACTTCAACCACTGGCATGAAAGGCATGAAAGTATGCAGTGTCCAACCCCAAGGGTTCTCCACCTCTTTACCAAAAGGAGAGAATTATGTTGCCCTTCATTTTTCTAGGAACAGAATTGGCCTTGCACTCAGCTATGTGGCCTTGAACCCAGGCCTTATGATTCTAAGGCCAGTGTCCTCTCCACAATGACCCATTGCCTCCTCATTCGACTGTGTGACTCCAGAGAGTAGAGCTAGCCAGGGGGTAGATGGAAGTCATAGGGAGGCAGCCCAAAATAAGGACACTGGCCTTAGAATCATAAGGCCTGGGTTCAAGGCTACATAGCTGAGTGCAAGGCCAATTCTGTTCCTAGAAAAATCCTCTGAAATCCTCTGACTTTGCATCTGTACCCTGGGGCCAGGATGGATACAACTCCGTATTATGGTAGTCTCATAACATGACTAGGACAAACATCTCCAAAGTAGAGGAGGCTGCCAACGTCTCTCACTCAAGGGTTGGGATTAACACACCAAAACAAACCCGAGAAGGGTTACAACCTGGGCTGTCCCAAGACCAATCCACAAATCATCACTGGGAGGAATCTGCCATAGTTTATTAACCCTTCTTGGTCAGTCCATCAAATGAGCTCAGAATGTTTCAGAGGTCAGTGCTGCTTAACCAGGAGAATTGTTCTAGATGTTTTATTGGAAGGCATGAGGTCTGACTCAGGAGGATTTGTTCCCACACCTGGGGAATATCCAGTTGGGGAACTGTCAATCAGCTGGGGACCTGCCCCTTTGCCAGCCTGGAATGTGGCAGATATAGAAGTTTCCAGATATCCAGGGTGGGAGTAGGGGGTCAGTTCCTGAGAATCAGTAGAAGGGAGGAAGGCTATGTGGGAGAATGACTGTGGAAAAGACCAGGGCAGAAAACCAGGGTTTATTTTTGTGTGTGGTTTTTTGTTTTTGGTTTTTTGGTTTTTTTTTTACTATAATAGAGGTTATTTAGTCCATCTTATTGATGAGGGAATTAAGGCTCAGGAAGTCAGGTGGCTTACCCAAGCCCTCACAGGTCATAAGGGAAGGCCATTGCCCTTGGACAACCCTAATCATTTCTTGTACTGTCTAGCTTTCTTGCCTTGGCTCAGGCTCTCCCCACCCTCAATCTCAGTGAATCTCAACCCTGCCTAGCTTTCAAAGTAAATTTAGTTCAACAAATGTTTATTAAAACCTTTGGCCGAAAAAGGCAAATGGGGAAATGGTCTGGGCGTATCCAAGTGGAACAGTAGATAGCGAACTCAGGAACTCCTGGGTTCAAATCTAGCCTCAGACCCTTATTGGTTTTGTGACCCTGGGCAAGTCACTTGAAATCTGAGACTCTATTTCTTCATGTGTATGTAAAACGGGAATAATAACAGTACCAACATCACAGGGTTGCTACTGAGAGGAGTAAATTTTATTTGTATGTGTGTGTGCACTTGCTCGTGTGCATGTGTGTGTGTACACCAACCTTAAAAGTACTGAATAAGAGTTAACCACTTTCCAACTTACACCCTACCTTTTTGTTTTTTAAACCAAGCCTTCTTTTATCAACCAAGCCTTCTTTTATCATCCAAAGTCAAGCAATACTCTTTTTTTATTGCTACCATACTTGGTACCCTCTTTTGGTAACATTTTGGTCATATACTGCTTTTTATTAAAATTATTTTTGTGTTTATATTATCATTCCTAGTAGACTATTGGCTACCTGATAGCAGAGAGTGTTTTATTCAGATTTGCATCCTCCCAGGACCTGACACAGTGCCTTGGACTGATAATCCTTGCTCGATAAATATTTGTGAGTGCATGAATGCATTAATGCCATACTTGGTGCCTTGGCCAATGTGTGTTTTTCCTTTTAGCTCCTCACATGAGAGGAGCTTGTGAGTGGAGTGAAAGCTCTGGACCAGAATTTTGTTTGTTTCTTGTGTTAGGAACATGGATTTCTAGTGAACTTCTGAGCCAAGGGTGGGTGCCCTTGGTGGAAGAAGGTGATAAGGTGATAGGTGGGGAGTATTTCTGAAAAATTCACAGCATATTCATGTAAAATTTCTCTTAGGTTAGGGGCAGAGGTCTTAAGGCATGCCATCCATAGATTTAGAAGAGGAAGGAATCTTACAGGTCATGGAGTTCAACACACATTTATATGAAGTCCAACGCCCTCATTTCCTCGAGATGAGGAAACTGAGTCCCAGAGAGTCACAGTTACAGAATTAATAACTGTCTGAAGTAGAATTTGTCTTCCTGATGCCAAGTTCAACACTTTGCTGCCTAAAATAAAAGCAGGAACTCTCACAAATCCCATCCAGAGAAGTTGGAGGCTTCAGACTAGTCACTCTTCCTCCTGTGGGTACCTTTCCTAGTTCTGGGCAATAGCCTCCACCCCCAAGGCACTATGTTGCTTGCATAATTAGGTTCTGTGGTAGAATTCATAAGCTCTTAGATTTTGAGCTGGAGGGGACTTTAGAGGTCGTTTAGCTCCTTCATTTTACACCTGGAGAAACAAAGGCACAGAGAGGCAAGGAAGGACTCCTTCAAATCCAACAAGCATTCCTTTTTTCCCCATCATCGCCATGCTGCGCCATCATCTTTCTCCTGTCCCCATGGTACAGTAACATCATGCTCATTTCCCTGTGTTACGGTGTTGGTAGGGTGTTTGTAACAAGCAGGAGCTATGTGTAAACACCATCGTTGGCTACTTTCACTCTCCTTTGCTTATATTGTGTCCCTTAAATGTGCTGTTTTGGCTGGGGGGCAGGGAGAGGATAATAGCAAAATTGCTGCTTATGAGAACTGCAGTAGATAATACAAAAAGCCCTTTGAAAAGAGCCTTATCAGAGTACAAAGTACTTGGAATTGCAAGCCCCGAGAGGGTTGCTTCTCCTTTCCTCTCTCCCCCTTCTCTCCCTTTCTCCCTCTCTCTTTCTCCCTCTCTCTTTTTTCCCCCTTCATTCAAACTTGCTGTAGATCAGGGGGGAGCCTCTGCTGCCTGCCCTCTTCTCAGCTTATTTGCATGTTAGAGGGAGTATAGTAATTGGTGTTTTAAGCAGAACAAAGCAGGATCTGTTTTCCAAGGGAAAAAAGAATTCTTGAAGTAGACCCTAACGCCCAAACTGCCTTTGTCTCTCCTCTCATTAGGAATTGAATGGGATGGCCTGGTAATTAGAATGTGGAAGGCTCTGCTTTGGCGTGGATGCTTTTTGAGCTAATTGGTTTGAAAATTATATTTGATGTGGATCTGAGGGATGTTGGCAAACACCTCATTGGGATGTGGACATCCTGTCCTCATTGTAGCAGGAGAAATAAGCCCTGGGAGACAGTTTTGAAACTCTGTTTGCCTCCCCAGTTGAATACACTGACTAGGGCCGGAAGTAATGTAGTAGAGAGAATGAGGGATTCCTGACCCTGCAACTGACCTATGTGAGTTTGGCAATTCATGGAACCTAGCTGAGCCTGAGTTTTCACATATGTAAAAGAAGGAGATTGATCTAAAATGTGTGAAAGGGCCTTTGCAGACCTACACCTGGGATCCCTACGATACCTGAGGTTCTCTCTCCTTGATCCAACATATAGATTGGTGGCCTCACCGAGTAGAATGGAAAAATAGAACTTTAGGGATATTGTCATTTCAGAGTTAGGTAGGACAGGGCTCATTATAAACACCCTGATGCTCTAGCAGAGAAACACCTAAGTCTTTAATTAGAGGTGTCTCTTTGGAAAGGCTCTGAGATTCGAAGACCTCTCTGTTTCACATGAGAAGCTAAGGTGGGGGTGCCCTGACTCTGGGCTAGGCAACAGATAGCGCCCCAGAGGAACTGCTCAGACTTCATTCATAGAATTCCAGTTCAAGATTCAGAGAATGGTAGCTGTGAGGAAGGCCCTTAGAGGGCATCAGGTCCAGCTTCCTCATTTTACAAAGGAGGATCCTGAGGTTCTGAGGAATGGGGGGACTTGTCCAAGGTGACTAAGCAGGATTAGTGCCCAGGTCTCTTGAGCCTTCTATGTCCAAGGCTCTTAAGAGGGCATTTTAAAACAGATGCTCAAGCATTAAGTGTCCAGAATCATTTTAGGATTTTGACAGATTTGTTGACTGGGCTGGATTAAAAACTCAGTGGTATCATGGCATTTATTATTGTTGATGTATTCTCACCCAAAAAGTGTACTTCTTGTGCTCTTTTCTTCATAATAATTTGATAAGAAGTAGTATGGGCAATTGTGTGGATCTAAATGGGCCCCTTTTCTGCCTACGGGTCCCCAGGGAGAGGCATCTAGGTACCAGGTTCTGGAACTTGGCCCAGGAAAAAGCCCTGACTCGGTGTGATCAGCTCCCTCTGAGCCTCCTGGAGAGTGGGGATAGATTGTGATTATGTTGATACAGTGAATTCCTTCATAAGGAAACTCCCTGTACCACTGCAGGTTAGTTTGCACGGTTTTCTCATTCAACTTGTAGTCTTAGTTGCCTAGAGTCCCGAGAGTGGAGGCTTTCTCTCTGTGCTCTACGCCCGGGCTGCCTCTCACAGATAAGCAAACACAAAAATATATATATAAAAGATTCTGGTTCAAGAAGGTATGAAAGTTCTTTGACCTTTATCCCTTTTCTAAGTTCATACCTTTGAGCAAAAGATCACTCTTATCTCACAAATTCTGGTTTTGAGGTAGTGGTTTTCCGTTATATCTGGGACCAAAAATATGGTTTCAGTTATTTAGTTGAATTCAGTGGTTTTTTTTCTTCCTTTGTATTAACCTTGTGAGATTGGTCCAGGGGTTGGATAATATTTACTCCATCTTAAAGACGAGGAAATGGAGGAGCGGGTCAGGTTAACTGGTGGATTTCAGGCACCTCCTTTGATGATATCGCTGCGGATTAGATGTTTCGATTTCTGAGTATCTCATCTGGATTACTCTGTGTAACTCTGTAGGAGTATCAGTTTGGTGACAATAAAGACAAGGTAAGAGAAGGGAAAATTGAGGGGCTCCATATACCTTTTTCATCCACCATGTATTTCCTAATTCTGTACAGAGATTTCATAGGTGCTGTGGGGAATACCGCATAATTCCCACTTTCCCAGGACTTACAGTCTAGTGGGGAGATGAGACATATAGTAGTGTTGTTCCCTTTGGGCGTAAGGTAAACCATGAGAGTCCAGGACTGAATATCTAATTAGACCAATGGGATCTGATAGATTCCAAAGCTCAATTGAAGGAAAGCAAAATATATCCAGGGAGATCAGTTTGTACTGGGAAAAGTATGTGAATGCTTTTAGTCCAGAGAAGTGGACAGATCCTTCTCTCAGTAGAGAAGTGGTAGACCATAGGTACAGAATGCAGCATACCTCACCAGACAGGCTACTAGTATTGATTTGATTTCATTAGCTATCCTTGTAGTGAACAAAGATTCTTTTGTTGGAAGGACAAATCAGGAGAAAGCATTGCAAAGTGACAGATTAAAAAAAAATCATTAAAACTTCTCAAGAAGTTCCCAGTCTAATAGAGAACCTGGAAAAAGGGTGTCAGCAATAGCAGGAATGATTTTGTACTAAAGCAAGTTTTTTGGAGGCAGAGTCTGCCTGTTTATTCAAGATAATGTATATATAATCTTCAGTCAAATCTCACTTGGTTTTGAGAGATGCTACATTTCTTCCTTGTGATCCAGGAAACTGATAAGGCATGAGGTACGGTGGAGAGGACTGGCTCAGGAGTCAGGAGAACTGGGTTCACATCTTCCCTCTTAGGCTTTGACAAACCTGTGTGAGTTGGGGGCAAGCCACTTAATTTCTCTGGGTCTCATTTTCTTCATCTGTAAAATGAAAAGGAGATTAGACTAGATGGCCTCTGTGACCCCTTCCAGGTTTGAATATGACCAAAGTTTGGGGTTTTATTTTAGCCTCGTAAAATGGGCGTTAGAGACAATGGAATAAAGGCATCTTGGTTCTGTACACAGTACTAGGTTGGGTCCTGTCTGCTCTAGCAAAACATTTAATTTTGAAAAGAAAATTTTTTAGTTTTATCCTGAACTTTAAAAACATGAAATAAAATGAGCATTTTAATATACAAAGCAAAACAGAAAAATAGGATTGTGTGTGAAGCTATCATTCTTTGTTCAGTACAGCTCATTTTTCTTTTTAAATATATAATGAATTTAACCTGGAGATTCCAAAGTTGTCCTGTTTGAGCTTCTTTCTGACCTTCCTAATGTTTTCGTCTCTGCATTTAAAAAAAAAAGAAGAAAGGAAAATATTCTCAGGTGGGGGGCAATGGGGAAGGAATAGGACAAGAAACAGATAAATATTTGGATGATAATTTGAGGAGGGAGAGAGTAGCCAGTCAATAGGCTCAGTGCCAGGCATCATGCTAAGTGCTGGGGATGGAAAAAAGATAAAAAAAACTCTCCCCTTCCCTCAAGGAGCTCACATTCTAATAGGGAGATATGTAAATAACCAGATTCTCTTGTTCTCTCTCTCTGTCTCTCTTCCTTTGTCTTTCTCTCTCCCCTCCCTCCCTCTTCCTCTCTCTGTCCCTCTGTCTCTCTCCCCACACACATATGTGCAGTTTACATAAATAACTAGTTTATACATTATACAGGTATAGGTATATGTGTGTGTATATATACATATCTATATCCATACACACATATATACCTCTGTGTGTATATGTGTGTGTGTATGTATATATATATATATATATATATATATATATATATGTATATATATATATATGTATGTATATATATACAGTTTACCTGGAGCAGCGGTTCTCAACCTGTGGGTTGCGCACCCTTTGGGGGTCAAATGACCCTTTCACAGGGGCCACCTAAGACCCTCGGAAAACACATATTTCTGATGGTTTTAGGAACCAAAACACCACTCCTCCACCCATATGCAGATATGCCCACATACGCGTATTAAAGGATCATGGCATTAGGAAGGTTGAGAACCACTGACCTAGAGGATAAAAACTCTGAGGAAGATCCTACAAGAAAGGGTGAGGTGAGGATCAAGAAAGCCTACAGAGGGTCCAGTTTAAACTGAGTCTGGAAGAAATCCAGGAAAATCAGGGCTGAGGGGAAGAAGGAGAATGCCCCAGACATGGATCCAGCAGGTGCAAAGCACAATGTAGGAAGACGGAGTGTCCTGACAATGAGGGGAGATCAGAAATCAAATACAGTGCCATCAAAGAAAACCCCATCAAAACAAATTTCAAGGGTCAGCCCTGATTCTTTGTTTTGTGGTTTTGTCCTAACTAATATTAACGATGCTGTGCAACATGTAGGTGACTGACTGGGGTCTGGAAATGTCTCTTATGCAGAGTTTTTCTTTGTTCTGGTTACGACTGCCATGGGATTTGACCTTTTGCTCAACATTAATTTCTGTGGCATTGAGTTCTTGACTGGCCTACGAAATTAAGGCTCTCCTGGGAACACCTTGGAGATCTCTTGACCCTCTACTCTGTCCCTACCTATTCTTTGAGCCCATCATGTCATATATTTATTCCACAGGTGATCTTGTAAAAGAAGTTACATTTTAAAAATGCTAACCGCTTTCCTGCTGGCAAAGGGACCTTTTCTGTCATTTTCTATGACAGGATTTCAAACATAGGAATCAGGGTCACCCATGCCCATGCCCTTGAGTGAGAGCAAGCAGACTCATTGAATGGGCCTGGTTTAGGCCATCAGCTAAACTCTCCACACTGATTTCCATTAGAAACGATCCCTCTGAGAGCACACACGGGAGTGCAGAACACATTTTCCTGGGTACTTGACTTTGTTTGCTGTAGCAATCAGATATCCCCTCAAACATTCTCTGACATATCTTCATATCACTGAATAAACACCAGTTATGCTTATGTCTTGAGGAGTGTTGATCTGGATGGAAAACGTGCCAGCGTTATTAACACCAGAAACAGATTTCTTAATTAGGCTGCTGGTAGTCAATATTGTTCTCTATTGTTTCTGAAAATCTGTTACTGGACTCATCCTTTTTGTTCCATTAAAAACATTTTTAACCAAGTTTTAGTCATGCTTTTTTTTTTAATACTGCAGGTGTTTCTTGATATGCCTTTTCTTGTTGAGTCCTCCCATGTAACCAAGAAAAATATTTAAATAAAGCTCAGTCTATCTGAAAGCAAATTCAGCATTCTCCTCCTGTAGCTCCCCCCGCCCCAACTTCTCTCCCAAGAGGAGAGAAGGGTTTTTCATCATCCTGATTTTGTTTTTTATGTTTTTTATTTTCTAGATTTTAAAGATTTGTGGTGATATATGAGTAGAATATAAGTAAAGAAAGCAGGGATTCTGTGAACACCCCTAGCCAGAGTGCCTACACCACAAGCATTTATTAAACACCTACTCTGTCGTGGCCATTGAATACCTTAGGGGTATAGAGACAAAGAGCATCTCACTCTTTGCCCTCAAGGAGCTTAGATTCTATGCATTTTCTATACTTTCCCACTAGCCACCACATTTATTAACTAACTAAGCTTCCTAGTAAACATGAAATACTCATTCCAAAATGTCTCCCTTTCTTGAATTGTGCTATCCTTGCACTTGTAAACAAGATGTTACTGAGGTCTCTTTGGAAAGTTCCTTTTATAGATTATATATAATCCCAATAACTATGATATGCCATATTATAATGGCTCATATTTCTATAGACTTTTGTCTCCTATTGGAGGAATTTCCATCGAGGAAGAAGAATCTTCTTGGGCTTATGCCTCTGAAATCACCCTAAGGTTAAATGTACGTTAGTCGTTTTAGGATGGCAGGAAAGCTTGGCTGCAGAGGAACAATAGAGCATCTGGCCAGAAGCCCCATTTCTATAGACTCACAGATGCTGGGGATCCGGAGGCTATTCTTGTTTTTCCCTTTGTATCTTCTCAGCTTTCTTCTACCCTGTACTTTGGTGACCATGTTATAATCCTGAAGTAAGTACTTCATAACCTTCCAGTGATTCTCAACCTTCCTAATGCTGTGATCCTTTAATACTCATATATGGGCGTATCTGCATGTGGGTGGACCCGCCTGGAGACAGATAGAGGAGGGATGTCTCAGTTCCTAAGACCATCGGAAATATGTGTTTTCCAATGGTCTTAGGTGACCCCTGGGAAAGGGTCGTTCAACCCCCAAAGGGGTTGCAACCCACAGGTCGAGAACCACTGCTTTAGACTCATAGGTACTTCAATATTAAGCCCTCCTTATTTAGGACATTAGATAGGGAAGGAGGAACAGGAACTAAGAGTTTATATGCACCTCAGGTGAGAGAAGGGTGGTAATGAGATGACAGTGACAGAATAATGCATATAAACAGAGTAGAGGAAAACTCATTCCAGGGGCTTGGTATGCAAGTATATGTGCATAGGTGTGTACATATCAAGGGTACATGAGCCAATTGTTAGGGAGGAAAGAGCTCTTTTAATGCATGTTAATATATTGAGTCTCTGAGAACTGTGGTAGTATCGTGGAAAACTCTAAACCTTTAAAGTTGGTAACAGATATTGGAAAAAATAAAAGTGAGAAGAGAAAAACCAAGTTTGTCTTGGCTGTGTAGAAGTAGCACTAATTATCTTAATTTTTATGAATTGCTTACTATTTATACAGTAAATGACCTAATTACCATCTAGCACAATAACAATGATTCATCTTATTAAATAGGTGTCATTAACTTTGTTATAAGTTTTATCTGATTATAATCTTAAAGATAAAACTTGTAAGCTTAATCTTCATAGTTGGTTGTTATAGAAGTGTGGGTCTCTGCTCAAAACTTTAAAAGAATTTGGAGAACGTTGATCCTAGTATAGTGGTTAAGATGGCAAGACTATGCTTATGGCTCTATCTTGACATTTCTTCAGCTATTCTCGAGAAAGAGATAAACTTGGGGCGGTGAAGTGGAGCAGTGAATAGAGCACCGGCCCTGCAGTCAGGACGACCTGAGTTCAAATGTGGCCTCAGACACTTAACACTTACTAGCCATGTGACCTCGGGCAATTCATTTATCCCCAATTGCCCAGCCTTCCCCCCTCCAAAAAAAAGGGAGAGAGAGAGAGAAACTTACAAATTGCAAGGAGGAAATCACTGAAATACTTAGAAGTTCTGTATGTAAGTCCTCTTACCACCTACACATACGCACAAGAGCCATCATCATTATCATTGATCACCATTACCACTGGCATTTCTGTAGCCTTTTAAAGTGGACGCACCACTTTTAATACTTTTGGAGACTACAATTCAGAGAGATTTAAAGGTCTTGATCAGACTTACGTAGTTAATAATTGTCTCAGAAAGGATTATTATTATTAACAATGGCAGTGATAACAATAGCATTTATAGAATTTGTTATATAAAATGCCTTGGCAAACCTTAAATCATTCTATAAATGCTAAATATTATAATAATATTCAGCATTTATAGAATGATTTAAGGTTTGCCAAGGCATTTTACATGTTATCTCCTCTGATCCCTACAACAGCCTTGGGAGATAGGTGCTGTTATAGTAATCCCCATTTTACGGTTGAGAAAACTGAGGGGCAGAGCAGTTAAATGACTTATCCAGGGTCACGTAGCTAAGTGCCTCCTGCCTCCCTGACTCCAGATTGGCACCAAACGCTTTAGTGTTTTACCTTACCTTGTCTTTCAAGAAAAAGAAAATTCAGTGACTGGGGTACACACCGCGTGAATAAATTCTCATCTGACCGAGGCCATGCAAATCACAAACGAGGGAACTGGAGCCACTTTAGTTTAAGTAACTTTTGTGTTCCAGTCATAGTTATTAGGTTGTAATCCCCTCACGACCTCTTGTTAATGACCGGTGTGTTTTCACTTGACACTGCTAATGTTCTGAAACTGGTTGTTAACAGTAAAGTAGGAGGGATGGATTTTTATTTTTTTATCTTTGCCTCCCTCTAAGGTAGGAATATTATTTCAAGCTATATTTAATGGCCCAGTAGTTTTTAAATTTTAAAAAATTTTTTACTTGAGCTTGCAGCCTCAGTGCCTCTGAGTGGTCACATTAGGAAACATCTTTATTTTCTCTTGAAATTACTACTTTTTGGGGCGGCTAGGTGGTGAAGTGAATAGAGCACCAGCCCTGGAGTCAAGAGGACCTGAGTTCAAATCTGGCCTCAGACCCTTAACACACAAAAAACTAGCTGTGTAACCTTGGGCAAGTCACTTAACCCCAGTTGCCCTCCTTTTCCCCTCTCCAAAAAAAGGCAAAGACAACAAAAAAGAAATTACTAATTTTCAATCCATTCTAACTCTTCGAGGGGTATTGGAGGATACAAGAACAAAAAAAGGAAAATCCTGGCCCCCAAAGAGCTTACATTCTTTAATACACAAAGTGGTAAGAATATACGTGATAATTTGTGGAGGAAGAGAGAATGAGTAATAAGGGGATACGTGAAGAGGCTTCCCCTAAGAAGGGGCACCTGGCTTATGTCTTGAAGGAAGCTAAGGGTTGTAAAAAATAGGGGTAAAGACATCTTGCACAGATGGGAATACATCTTAATCAAGGATTTAAACCATCATAGACCATGATCTGCCACCTTTTTTCCTCTCACCAGCCAATGCCAGCCTCCTTGTTATTTCAGGGCAAAGAATTCAGTTCAATAAACATTTAGGTAATGTGGCTACTTCTTCTAATTAACTCATTTGATTCCTACATGTAAAAATGCTAGATTGTGGATGATAAATGTGTTCCTTTGAATGATAGTGGGGAAGCAGTTGAGGATACAGAATTCTGTGGAAGAATAAAGGCCAAAATGAGAACAGTGGAATTAAAAGAAATGCCCAGGTCTTAATCCTCCCAAAAGTTCAGTTCCAGATTGGTAAGATCATAGGGTCATAGAGTTAGAAAGGGATCATAGCGCTCACCTAGTCCCCCTCCCCCATTTTACAGCTTGAGGCCTAGAGAGATTCAGTGATCTGTCCAAAGTAGAAAGTAGCAGGTCTCGGATCTTGGAATTCAAACTCAGATCTTCTGACTCCTAGCTTGTTACTTGTTCCACGGCATGAAACTGCCTTGTCCCACGCCATAGGAACCCTTTTTCAGTCTACACCTCACTAGCCACAGGCATGTTATTCAGGCTCTGCCATCTTGGTGGTAAAAGCCATTTCGGAGGCTTTCCAAAGATGGAAATTCTGCTGGGTTATTGCAAATGTCATTGCCAGTCATGAAGGGGAGATGTTTTTTTATGTGCTCAGACTTCTTGGTCTTTTGCTAATGATCTTATTAAGAGAGCATTCTGGTACCCTCCCTTCCTTCCATGCCATTGCAACTCTGCCAACATGTAGAAGTTTCCAAGGGTGTGACTAAGGGTGGAGAGTGGGGGTAGAAGAGTAAATGAAGACAGGAAATAAGTACCAGAGGGACCTTGTCGTGATGGGTTATATTGGTCTTTTATAGAAATACTTAGAAATTAATTGGCTCTCTTTCCATGGCTTTGGGATGCCAAAGGCAAAAATGAAAGTCAGGTGATGATGAGACTAAGAAGTGCTAGACTTGAAATCAGAAGGCCTGGGCTTATTGGCCTGTGTGATATTTAGTTAGTCATGTAAGTTTTCTTGGCCTCAGTTTCTTCATTTGTAAAATGAGGGGGCTGGACTATCCATCTTACTGTCACAAATTGAGGACTGGACAGGACTGTGGAGAGGATCTAGCCCAACCTATTCTCTAACGTCCCTTCTCATTCCAAATCTATGACACTAAGATGGATAACTTCCCACTGTAGCCTGGGTATTTCTGGAAAGTTGAGTCATTTAATGATGATTTGTGTATCAGCAGGGTGCTGGCAAATATTTCCCAAGAGGGCTCTAGGCAACATCCTGTCCATCAGACAAGAACAAATTCTTTCCCTTCTGTACTCAAAAACCTAAGTGACAAGGTTTCTGAAAGCCATTTCCTCCTTTCCTTGTCCAGGTTTCTGAGTTGATTTTGACCCTTACTGTCTACCTACTATTTAATTCTGTTTTGGACAAATTGGGGAGAGGGGAGGTGGGATTTGTATATGTATGTCTTTTCTATGACTGTGGTGAAAGCTATTAGATGGTAGGTTTGTTTGGATCAGAGATCCCCAGCACCTAGTACAGTGCATTATATAAGGTAGCAAGGTATGTTAACTCAAAATGTTTTGTGAGCTTTTATATTTAAATTTTTTATCTTTGTTATTACATTACCTTCATTTCACAAAATACCCCTCTTCTGTGCCTAGTGTCATCCTTTATGACAAAGAATAAGAAAGAAAGGAAGAAAAAGGAAAGAAGACAGCTGAGCAAAAGTAACCAATATATCAACCAAATCCAACGTTGTATGCAGCGTTCCACATCCGGAGTCCCCCATTTCTGCATAGATGAGAAGGAGATACATTCTCCTATCTCTTCTTTGGTTTGTTTGGTCATTGTAATGGGAAAGCATTCAGTTCCCCCCCCCCCCCCAAAGTTTTTATGTGGTTCTTACTTTGCTGTAGTCATTGTGTTTGGAGTGCAGCTTCTGACAGGTGCCACTCAAGCTGGAAAGGCCTATTGATCGAGGGGTGGCTCAATATAAGTTGGCATTGGTACTATGGAATTTTTTTAGTCACAGATCCTCTCAGAGTCATCAAGCTGTGTGACCTGCTTCAATGGAGGGAGCACCCCATGTTGAGGGATATTTTATGAAATGAAGGTTATATAAAAACAAAAGTTAAAAAAAATTGAAAATATAAAACCTAGCAAAACATTTCAGGCTAACCAACCTTGCTCCTTTATGCAACACACTATACTAGGTGTTGGGGACCTCTGACCCAAACAAGTTTATAATCTAATAGTTTTCACTACATTAATGGAAAATGCATACATGTATGTACACACACACACACACACACACACACGCATACACCCCACCTTCCCTCTTCACAGTTTGTCCAAAACAGAGTCTTTGAGTATTGAAATGTTTGGGTCTCATTGTAACATGTGACACTTTACTAAACCAATTGGTTGTTAGACCAGTACTCAACCAATTAGTTGTTAGACCAGTCCTCAAATAATTTATAGTTTATGGAGATGAAGTAGATTATTTTAAGTAGAACCATAGAAGCCTTTGGGAAGAAAGGCAGAGCATGAAACATTTTATGGTCTTCATGTTCACTTCTCTGGTAAAAAGACAGCCCTTAACAGTTGTCATGGATTACTGGCTTTTCACTGAATTTAGCATTCCAGCTCTTGTCTCCATGTATTCTCTCCTCATCTCTACAGCTCAGAAGCCATTATCTTCCTATGAGGCCCAGCCAAGGTGCCACCTCCATTGTGATGGATGCCTCCCCTCATCTCTCCCTCCCAGTTCACTGTTAGAATTCTCTTCTTTCCTCAAATTGTCTTATGTTTACTTCTTCATACATCTGTATTGCCCACTAGAACATAAACCACTTGCAGTAGACACTGTTTTTTAAAAAAATGTTTTATATCATATTATAATACATCCCACACAGTAGGCACCTAATAAATTTTTTAGTTGATTTCAAGCCAACTGAGGATGATGGATTTCTAGAGCCTCCCAAACTCAACTGGATTTAGACGTCCGTTTTGGGAGGCCTTTTTCTAGCATTGTTAGGGTCAAGATGGTTAAGCCTGTCCTTTGGCACTTTACTATCAGAATCCCATTGGTTTGGTTCCAAGATTGACCTGCCTCTTACTAAATTCTGTTCTGTGAGGAATAGTGTTAGAGTGAAGTCACACTGTGTCTTATATAGGAGATCTTTGCTGAGATTTGGTCTGGTCCAGATGGCCTCTGAAATCTCTTTCCAGCTCTGAGATTCTGTGATCTTTAGTCAGGATCTGTATCTCAGATTCTGTGATCCATATCTTTAACTGCCCTCCATACACCTCTCCAGTCTTTATATGCCTGCTTTGGTCTCCCAGCAATTCCCTTTCCTCCCTGGCTGGTGTCTTTGTTTGGGGGAAGGAAGTGAAAACATTCCCAAGACAGTAGGAGAACAAGCCACCTGCTGTTTCTAGAGTCTAGACCATCATCACTGAAGCCAAAGTCTTTTGTCCCTAAAGCTCAGCTAAAAACACTCACTTGCCCTGTATACACTAACCCATCCTATCCTCGGCTATGATGGGAGGAGAAGATGATAGAGCCTTTACAACAGTGATAAGAGGCCGGATGGTGAAGGAAGATACTAATGCCAAGTTCCTTCTTTCTTTTCCCTTTGACTTAACCCACACCAGTGTGAACTCTTCTCTTTGTGTCTTGGTGATTCGCCTCTCTGTTTCATGTGCTGCCCATGCTTTTCAGTATCTGCAGATGGTTCCTGGGTGGTAGGTGGCCTGACATAAAAGCCGTCAGAGATTGACAAGTTGCTGTTTGTCTCTTCGCCAAATGTGCACGGCTCTTCAAAATTGGACACAGACATCATTTTAAATTTACATAGAAGACAGAACAAGACTTCTGGGTGTTGATAAGATTTTAAGCAAGATTTTTTATCTTATTTTTTAAATACTTGGTACATTACTATGTAATCACTGGATTCTTTGGCTCCTTAATTAGGTCTGTGGTTTAGCAGAGTTAGTACTGGGTGTCTCAATACACAGATGGGTTTTTGAAAAAAAAAATAAATTTTTTCAAATGTTAATTTCCAGCGACTGATGTTCTGTGCCTAAATCATTTCCCATTGTTTGTATTAGATAAGAACAGCATTTGAACTGTGCCTTTTAAAGTTGGATTCTTTTCTGATGGGATTTCACTTCGTGGGTTTACAGGTGTCTAAAAATGTTAAGCTGTGCATTGTGCTTCAGAGTTTAAAAGTTCTGAGGCCTAGCCAATTTAGGGGAAGAAAATATGAAACAGGTGATTAGCAGCTGCCCCAGGTTTTGAATTTCTTTGCTTTGGGGTTTTGTGTTTGCTTATTCATGTGCAAATTGGTGTAGTTATTTTGGACAGGGTGAGACATGTGTCAGCCACAGACTTCCCCAGCCAGCTGCCCTTGTACACTTCTTCAACTCGATGCCCCTTCTCTCTTTGGACCCTTTCCTTATCCTGATGCCTGATTTCCTCCACAGCTAGTAAACTGCTTGTTTGCTGTTCTTTCCCCCACCCCACCCCCCAATTTCACACTTTTCTCAGTAGACTCAATTACTGTTTTTTAAACGTGTGTGTATGTGTGATGGACCCCTCTGGTAAAACCTGTGGACCTCCTTCTATGAGTAATGTTTTTAAATGTATAAAAATATGCATAGACTTACGAAGGAAATAATTATATTGAAATAAAAATGTAATTTTTTTCCATCCAAGTTCACAGATCTCCTCCCCCCCTGAAATCTCTCTGTGTTCCCACCTAGGGGTCCATGGACCCCAGGTTAAAACCCTGTCCTGTTCTAGAAAGATTATAGGATCACAGATTCAGAACAAAAAGGATTTAGAGGCCTTCTAGTTAAACTTCTTCCCTTTACAGATAAGGAAACTGAGGCACAGAGGAGCTAAGTAATTTTCTTAAGGCCACACTATCTGGCAAAATTTAAACCCCATTTCTCTGACCCTAGTTATTGCTCTTTTCACTGTATTTTGTAGCTTCTATTGATTGTGCTGGCATAAAGGGATACTTTTGTTCCTGCACTGTACACAGAAAGCTCTGACCTCCAGAAGGCTAAGAATCATGGAGACTGGGCATTCTGGGAAGTAGCCCCAGGAGCCAGGGTCAGGCTTATTAGTAGAACGTGCTGGCAGTCTTTGACCTTGTTTTGTGAGTGACCCACTGAAACAATATCCCATAAGAGTTTGGTTGGGTGGCCACTCTGAGGGGGAAAAACTAGGAAGCTGAAGGGGGTAGAAGGGCTGCCTAGGAATACTGTGTTCTGAGGTCATTAAAATCAACCACCTAAGCCTCACTCTGCCTTTGAACCAGGGCTTTTCACTGTGTTCCCTTCCATGCCTATAACCTTTAGACTGTCTTAGCACTGATGTGTTACACTTGTTCAGCTCTAGAAGCTACCTGGGGCAGGGGGAGATTTGCATGTAGGTTTCTGCTGGTAGGAACTTAACTTGTCTCTGAAGACTCCTGGGTGCTGCCAGCTGAGTTTGGAACCCTCATTCCAGGGCTTAGGTGGGAACTTCCATAACCTCTTGGCTTAAAGGGACTATGCACAACCTGCCTGATTTGATTTTTCACTTGAAAGGGTGTGCGTGTGTGTACATTTCTTTAGGTGGTTAAAGGATTGTGCTTTTATTTAATTAAGATTTGATTAGTATATAATCAAAATGCTCAACAGAGCAGAGCTTAAGGCTTTTTTTTGTTTAGTCATGTCTGACTCTGTGACCCCATGGACCATGGCATGCCAGACTCTTCTATTCTCCATTATCTGTAGATCATTAAAATAAAGTCTACCTTAGGACTTCCCCCCGCCCCCAGAAACCTCACCTTTTTGTGTATTCCAAAAGCATAGATCTGACTCTTACTCTGAAAGCCACCTGGCTCCCTATTGCCTCTGGGTGCTTCTCTTTGGCCCTAAAAGTCCTACACAATCCAGATTTATTTGTTTATTTGGTTTTTTTTTACTTTAAAAAAATTATTTATTTTCTTGTTTACATCATTCATTTCCACGAAATTTTGAGTTACAAATTTTCTCCCCATCTTTCCCCTACCCAACACCTCAAAACAGCCATCCCCTTGTATAACTCCTCCCCCAAACTGGTCTCTCCTATGCCCTCCCCCTCACCCCTCTGACTTTCCGGTAGGGCAGGATGGATCTCCTTACCACATTGCCTGTGTATCTTGATTCCCAGTTGGCACAATCCAGATTTATTATGTATTACTTCCTTTTCTGAGTTCCCACCCAGCCAGTCTACTTGGTAGCCTCCAAATCAGTATTACCCATATCATCCCCCTGTGATTTACATCTACTCATCTCATTCCATGCCTGGAATGCTCTCCCTCCTTATCTTGACCTCTTGGCATCTCCAGCTCCCTTTAAGACACAGATGAATTACCACCTCCTTCTTACTCGAGGCCTTTTCTCATCTCCCCAGTTATTGCTACTTCTCCCTTACGGTGACTTTATATTTATCTTGCACTTACATCTCTGTGGACATATTATATTCCCTCCAGCACCCTTCCACCAAGACAACTGAATGTCTTCTCATTGAAGTCAGTAACTGCTGGTACATTTCCTTGCATGTAATAAGTATTTATAAATGCTAACTGAATTGAACTCCCAGTTGATCAGGGTATTTGGTGTCCATGTCTTGGCTGGCACCTTCAAGGCCTTTATGCCTGCTTTCAATGCTTAGCTGGTTCTGACTGTTCTTTCCTCCTTGCTTCAGTGGCAGAATTTTTACTTAACATATATAGAAGGCCTGGTTTCGATTTCTGGTCAAGGGGAAATCTCCTAACTATTCCTTTGAGAGGCTGAGTGGTATAATGAAGAATACTATCTTTGGAGCTAGAAGACCTGGGTGAGAGTTTTAGCTCTGTTCTTTCTTATGGGCATGACCTTGACCAGGTCATTTCATCTTTCTAAGGCTTAGCTTTCTTTTCCCAAAAAGAGAAGATTGGATTAAGTGATCTCTTAGCTTCCTGCCAGGTTCAAATCCAACAACTTTTCTTTTGGGCTGTTATTTGAGCAGGTAGGGCATGGTAGGCATTCCACAGAATGCAGGAGGGAAGGTTAGAGCAATGGGGAGGGACTGGAAAGAGCCCAGTTCAGGCCTTGTGTCTTTGGTGGTTATCTGCCCTGAAAGAACAGCATTAGGAAGAAGCCAGGGGTCAGAAGGAGGAAGAACTCCGTTGTGATTTTGTTGGCAAGCCCTCAGTACCTGAAAAACCAGAATGCCTCCTTCGAGCATGCCACCCCAGGCAAGCATTTGTTGCCTCTGATCTTGGGCATCTTCCCCAACTTGAACATGAGCCATTTTTCCAGAAGACTACAAAACTATTGGATGTTAAGTGTGTTGCCAAGAAAAAATTCAGTGAAGCTACATCCACAATTTGAGTCTGGTTCACCACAGAGACCTTTGCCTAGAGAATCTAATTCTGGCTGCTCTATTTTGCTCTTTTTTGGGACCCTCCAAAAATTTGATACCTAGAACCTTCTTTCAAGGGGAACTTAGGTGAGAGATAGCCATATTGGGTCAAGAGGAAGATGAAAGGAAGATTAATCCCTTAGCTTAGGATAGATGAGAGAATGTTAATGGTCAATGGAGAAAACAGAGACCAGAACTCAGTCCCTCTCTTACATCTGTTTTCTTGACCAAAGAGGATAATTTTTGAGACTGGGAAGGAATGGTGCAAGAATGGTTAATGGGGGATGGAAACCCAAGTAAGAAGATGGCAAGAGACTAAGTACCCACTTTCCCTCAAGGAGTTCAAGTCACCAAGCAGGGACAAACTGTTTATCTGTACACTGAAAAATTTTGTGGGTGCACTATTTGGAAAATGTTGGAGAATAGGAAAAGTAGTACTGTAGAGTTGGAGGCAGGCAAGTACTGCCTTCATTTTTTTTTTTAAAGGATAGATTCTTCACATTATATAAGCTGGTGAGCTTGGTTATGGATCCTGGAAAAATTCTAATACGTTATTGAAGGTACACACATTATTGTGAACATTTGGAAAGGTAAATTGTGATCACTCTAAGCCAGCACAGGTTCATTTATATCCTCAGAAGCAGTTATGATTTTTCTGGACAGAGTTAATGACAGCTTTTGGCTCTGGTGTTCAACTCAAGGTACCATGGATCTAGAATGTGGACACTTGGGTTCCAATCTCAGCTCTATTCGTTATTACTGGTGTGAAATTATTTGTGTCTCATCTCTTTGGGCATCAGTTTTCTGACCTGTAAAGTGGAGGGGCAGCTAGGTGGTACAGTGGATATAGTGCTAGGCCTGGGTGAGGGAGATTCACCTTTGTGAGTTCAAATCTAGCCTCAGGTTCTTAGTAGCTGAGTGACCTCAGGTAACTAATTTAGCTAAGTGAGTGACCTCACTTAACCATGTTTGCCTCAGTTTCTTCATTTCTGTAAAATGAACTGGAGAAGGAAATGGCAAACCACTCCAGTATCTTTGCCAAGAAAACCCTAAATGGGGTGACGAAGAGTCAGATATGACTGAAACAACTAAACATCAACAAAATATGGAAGGAGTGGGATCGGGACTTGGTCAGGGGTTCTTAACCTGGAGTCCACAGATACCTACCTAGTGTGGGGGAAAAAAATTCAATCTTTATTTCAATATAGTTAGTTCCCTTTGTAATCCTAGGTATTTTATTTTAAGCATTTAAAAATACTGTTCTCAAAAAAAAAATACTGTTCTCAGAGGGGATCAATATAGGTTTCACCACACTGCCTAAGATGAAGGTTAAGAACACTAATCTATATCTATCTATCTATCTATCTATCTATCTATCTATCTATCTATCTGTCTGTCTGTCTGTCTATCTAAAAGGTTAAGAACTCTTATACTTGGGTGATCCATAAGCTTTCTTCTAGCTCTAAACCTATGTTCCTATGTTTTGCAGGCTCTAGAATTTTTTGCCCAAGTCCCTGGTGCTTGGGTAAAAGCAGATCATAGAATCATCAGGTCATAGATTTAGGACTGGAGGAGACATTAGAGGTCACTGAGACCAACATCATATTTTTATAGTTTGAGAAACTAAGGCCCAGGGATGTTAAGTGATTGGCTATAAATCACTTTGGTATTAAGAGGTGGATCTAGAATTCAGACCTTTAGCTCCAACTCCATATTCAGCGCCTTTTTCACTACAGTATTGCTCTTCTAATTGTTTTTTGTAGTAATCTTTTTTCCGGTGCACCTAGTAAATGAACTCCCTTCAGTAAATGTTCTTTTTTTTTTTTTTAACCTGACCATTCGCCCACAAGCAGTCCTTGGCATAGTTAAGGTAGTTAAATGCTGAATAGCGAAAGGAAATCGCCCACTACTAACAAACACTGTCCTCTTTACCTTGTCATTCCCTTCTGCTCCTGGGACTTTTGCCTTTGTGGTTATGTGTGGGCAGCGCTCTCTCTCCCTTTCTCTCTTTCTCTCTCTATCCCCCTCTATCTCCCTCCTCTCTGTTTCTGTCTCTCTCCCTCTCTTCTTTTCTTCTTCCCTCTGTCTTCTTTCTTCTCTCCTCCTACATACCCTGAATTTCTCCACCTCCACCCCCACCTCCATCTTTTAGCTCTTCTGAACTTGAATGGAGGGTATTCTAAGGAAATAGTGCCCGGCCTTGCTGTCTTATGATGGTGGCTGACTCTCTGAGCCTTGGTTATGGTCATATGGAGGTGGCATTGTTACCATTTCCAGGAAGGCTCTTGGAAGTCATATATGTCATTTCAATCCAACAAGCATTTATTAAACTCCTATTGTGTGCCAGGCATTGGAGATAGAGACAAAAGCAGAGGGCATGGAGCCCTTGCCTTCAAGCTATGCTTTATATTCTTCCTTTCTTTAAGGGACACAGTCAGGTTGTGAGGTGGTGGGAGTGGGAGTGCATGGGGAAACAATGGAGACTTGGACAATTAAGTACAAAATATAAACAAAGTCGTTCCTGGAGGAGGGTGCTAGCCACTGATGGGATTAGGGGCTTCCTGGTTGAAGTTGGCTTTGCCGTTAAACTTTAGGAAGCTGCCGGGAATCCTAGGAGAGAGAACATTGCAACCTTGGGAGACCGCCTGTGCAAAGGCACAATGAGATAGGAGGTAGACTCTTGCTTTCTGAGAACAGCAAGCAGAAGCCAGTGTAGAGGGCATTAAGGAGAAGAATGTGTAGTCAATATGGCAAAGTAGAATGGAGTCAGATTATGAAGTAGTGTAAAAGCCAAGCAAGAGCTCATTTTGTTGTTGTGTCTGACTCTTTGTGATCCCATTTGGGGTTTTCTTAGCAAAGATGCTGGAGTGGTTTGCCATTTCTTTCTCATTTCACATATGAGGAAACTGAGGCAAACAGGGTTAAGTGACTTGCCCAAGGTCACTGAGAGCTGGTATCTGAGGCTAGATTTGAACTTAGGTTTTCCTCACTCCAGGCCTCGAACTCTATCCACTGCACCACCTAGCTGCCCAGACTTCATATTATTTTATTTTAAAGGCAGGAGGGAGCCAATGGAGCTTCTTGAGTAAAGTGAGTGACCTTTTTTTTTTTTTTTAAAAGTATATCTGTCTGGTAGCTCTGTGAAAGACGGATTAGAGAAAGGAGAGACTGGAAGCAGAATGACAAATGATAGACAGGCTCTTGCAATAGATCAGGGGAGAGATGATGAGCATTTGATCTAGGGTGATGTCCATAGGGGATGGATACAAAAAATGTCATGGAGGTAGAATTGACAAAAGACATGGAAACTTATGGGATGTTGAGAATTAAGAGAGAAGGAAAGGATGAAGCTAACTCTGGGCTAAATGATTGGAGTGCTGGTGGTACTCTGTACAGAAATGGAAAAGTTAAGAGGAAAGGAGAAGGTTACAGGAAAGATGTTGAGTTCGCTTTTGGAGATGTTGAATTTGACGTGACAGGGACATCCAGATGGGATGTATACTAGGCAGCTAATGATAGAATACTGTAGAAATGGGTTGGAAGAGAAGAGTTGGGGATAAAAGAGGGTGGGCACTGTAGGCTTAGTCCAAATTCTGCTTCTGTGGCCTGCCTTACAAGTAACAGATGTGTAGATGCCACCGTGTTCAAGGACGTAGCTTCAGGGCTTCCTGAAGGACCTCTCCATTGCTAAGGTTGCTCTTCTCCCTACACAGTTGTCTTCCTCCCTGACTCCTACTCAGACCCTCCCTTTCTTAACTTCTCTGAGATCCGAAGGGAGCTATTCCATTTGTGGCTAGAGTAGCTCCAGCACCTGTTGGGTTTTTGGCCTCAATAGGTAGATAGATTATCAAGGGGAGAGCAGATTGTGATGTGAGAATTAGTATTGGGAACACCTGTCCTGGGACTTTGCTTTCCTCCATCTATCAGCATACCACCAACTTGTGGTTTATCCCAATGGACACCACATTGCAAGGTGACAGCTAAAATGCTAGCCTTGTCCCTGTAAATGACCAGGACCTCCTTTCACTGGGTAATCTAACAGCGTTTTTCTGTGTTGTTTTTATAGTGTGCTTCCATTCATCAGAAACCTTTCAGAGAAAGCTGTGAGAGATGAAGAGAATCGGTCTTACAATGCCAGAATGATTCTTCCACGGTTTTCTAGTTGTGTTAAATTTTTTAAATCTCTCATTGCTTCTGCAGAAGAGAAATTTTAGATTATGGGAAAATCGAATATAACATTCTGTTCCATATTAAAAGTTAATTTAGGGCAGAACCAGAGGCCAAGACAAGTGTCCCTCTCTTTTCTTCCCTCTATAATATAATTGACCCTTCATTCCTCAGTACAACTTAATATTCATTCGGTGGAGGCTAATTACAGTGGTGCATCTTTGCCACACAGTTAAGGTTAAGATGCAGGTTTCTCTATGAACTGCTTAATTTTGAAGGTTTATAACTTGTCCATAAAATTTGCTACGGGCTGTAACAAGACAGGGCATATTCTTGACTAAACCCTGTAGTAGAATTGGGGTTGGGGGTTGAGTGTGCATGGAATGAGTGAAGAAGGAAGGACTGAGAAACATTTATTAAGTGTTTACTATGTGACAAGAACTAGGGATATAAGTACAAAAGCAAGAGCACCCCTACCCTGAAGGAGCTTATATTCTAACGGGGGAAACAGTGCATATAGAAAGGGATAGCTGGGAATGGTAACTGAGAGTAAATCGACATGCCTTTTCCCAGAATGGTGGTTATATTGATTTGAGCTGCTTGAGGGCAAGCCCTGTCTTTTGCCTTTCTTTGTATGGCACACAGAAGGCATGCAGTGTAAGACAGTGCTGTCCAGCTCAAATAGAAAAAGGGCTGCTAAACTGTACATAAAGATCCTTGCAGCGGTATATTGACTTAGAAAAGCACATATTAACAGGAATTTTTATTAATTTGGGGAGATAATTAACAACAGTAATTAAAATACAATAGAAAAGTGTTGTCCAACTCAAACAGAAAAGGGGCCTGAATAGGGGTCAACACTACCAGTAGGCTTGGATGCTATATTATACTAATGGGGATGGGGCAACAAAGTTAGGGATAATAGAGAGAGAGAGACAGACAGATCTGATTTTGCCTTGGTTTATAAATGAGTCCCTATTATGCTGCTCAAAATCTAGCAGTAAGTCATGGCTTCTTCAGGGCTCCAGTTCTAATCTTTAGCCACGCTTCTCAGCCAGGCATTTACCTCTTTCCCTCTTTGTTGCACCCTTTCCCTCTCCCTCCCTCTTTCTTCAAGAGGGGCCAGCCCTCTTGACTCAACCCCTTTTGGGAGAATGGATCATGACGACATGATGTGGGTAATGGCGGAGTTTGTGTCTGAACCTGGGTTGGGGGTACCTCACAAAGGCAGGCTCAGATACCTGGACGCAGAGAACTCAATGCCCATCTTCATTTTCTGATAGAAATGATAGCCTATAATCTAGTAAGATGAAATTTAATCAGGAGAAATGTGAAATTGTGTCCTTAGGTTCAAAAAAATCAATTGCACAAGAATAGGGGTGGGGAATAGAGACATGGTGGTTAGACAATAAGTCATGTGAAAGGGACCTCTTGGGTTTTAGTGGACTGTAAGAGCAATATGAATTAATAGTGCAATTTGTCCATCTGAAAAGCTAATGGTATCATAGGAAGCATTAATAGAAGCTCAGCATCCAGAACAAAGTTGGAGGTGGTCCCACTGTACACTGCCAATCCAACTACATCTAGGTGTTGCCTTCATTTCCAAGAACCACATTTTCAAAAGGATGTGGACAAAGTATAGCTCAGTTAGGATGGCAAGAGGACTAAAAACAATGTCTTGTGAAATTCTATTGAAGGAACTGGGGATATTCAGCTTTTAAAAAAAAAAGAGAGAAGGAGCTTGGCCATGATAGTTTCCTTTTAGATACTTGAAGGCTATTATATGGAAGGGGTGAGGGGTTAGGTTTGTTTTTCTTGGTTGCAGAGGATGGAACCAGGGGTAACGTCTGGACATTACAGGGAGACAGATTTTGGCTCTGCATAAAGATTTACAGCTGTCCAGAAGTGGAACGGGAACCCTGCTGCTTGAGGTCTTCAAGCAGAGGCTGGATCACACCTGATGGGAATATTCTAGAAGGGACCTTATTTTAGGTGTATGTTATGCCATATGACTTCTGAGATGCTTTTAGACTTGAGATTCCAATAGGGTTCCCTCTGCTAATTACAAGGTGGAAGAGTAATCTCTGTATGTATCATAGGTTCTACAATAAGGAATTGTTATTGACAGCTTTCTCAGAATTGTGTTGTGTCTCTAGTACAAAAGGTGTAAATATTTAGAATTTGGATTTTCTTTCTTTCCATGGTGATAGAAACCTTGTGATGCCTCTTAACCAAATCAGTTGGAAGGGCTTTTCATGGATTTGCATATAGAGTCACTCTCTGATGATCTGAATTGTGGATTAACCATGAGATTCAGAGCTGCAACCCCCCTACCCTCTCCACCCCCTCCCACCCTAAACTTTTTCATTGCCCATCTAGAACCTCTGGATTCCTCCTCTTGCTCAAAGAGGCCAGCGGTTGATACTTCCAAGAGGACCGTTTTAGGGAAGGCAGTGATGTGAGTGTTTGGAGGCTGGTTTATCTCTGGCCAAGTGGGGGAGACTTTCAGGATAAATTAGCTTGTTTTCATTTGGAAATCCCTAGCCTGACAATTGGTTATAGCTTGGTCTTGAGACCACTGGCTATTGTTACATCTGGGATTTTCTTGTCAATGAATTAGCATCACCAAAGATTAGCAGGTTACCACCAGCATTTCCTGTGTGACTTTAGGCAAAATGGTGAAAATTTTATCTGTCTCTGGCCCTTCCTATCTTCCATCTCCCCCTTTCCTCCTTACTCTCATAGCTATTAAAACAATTCATCCTAAAATGTTACTGAGTGTGTCTGTTGCGCCAAACAGATTGGAAATTCCAAGGAAGGTAGACCCTGGCTTACCTATCTAAGTCTAGGGTTTATTGATAGTTAATCCATTGATCTGGTGGACATACTCCAGGGAATCTCACTGCTGCCATTGCTCCCTTCAGTGATGCAGCCCACAACCTGTCCATGCCTTTCTATCTTGTGTGATCTTTGCCTGTGTCTTCCCCTAAGTTCTCTGTAGGGCATCCACCTAATATACTGGAGACAGGCTTCAAGTTCTCTTGATATCAAAAGGTTATAGATGGACCACCGCCATTATCCATCATTTATCCTTCACTGTAGCCTCCGGACTGGCCCATCATCAATTCTACTTGTCCATTTATCTAATGACCTTGTCTATTCCACTTCTCTTACAGGATTCCTTGTCTGTAAAAGGCTGTAGCCTGCTCATGCTCCCCATGTGCCTCTCTGTTGCTTTATGGATGATCCTTAACTCTTATTCTTTGGAGGACTTGATATTGCATGATTAAACAAGATTGTTGAAAAAATATTGGTGTTACCCAATAGACCATAGAAGATTACTAAAAGCATATTGGTGTTAATGTAGCTGAACCTTTGCTTTTTTGTTTTTTGGGGGTTTGTTTTGCTTTTTGGAGGGGGGGAAGGCAGGGCAGGTAGGGTTAAGTAACTTACCCAAGGTCACACAGCTAAAGTGTTAAGTGTCTGAGGCTGAATTTGAACTCAGGTCCTCCTAACTCCAGGGCCAGTGCTCTATTCACTGTGCCACCTAGCTGCCCCTGTGAACCTTTGTTTAGTGGAGAAACTTGGAGGCATTAAAAGAACTTTGCAGTTTCCCAAAGGCAAATTACACACATACACATACACATGCATATATATAGGTGTGTGTATGTATGTATGTGTGTATATGTAGACACACGTGTGTCTGTATGTGTATATGTGTGTGTGCACACACACACACACACACGATATACCTATTCAAGAACAATGTTACAAGCTGTGTGTCTCCAACTTAGTAATATTCCTGGGTCCTTGTACTGGCTCATAGTGGGGAATCGAAGCCACAAAAGTGGGTAGCTGAATCCCAAGAAACCAGCTTGATCCAGGTAGTTAACTGGTTTTGGATGACCCAGAGATGTTAGGAGACAGTGTGATTTTGTACTAAGAGAGACAAAGGGAACTGTGTACTCCAATCCAGAATGAGCAAACACCACTAATCTTTGAATACTTCAAACATGAACTGCTTACATAAACCTAAGCGCAGGATTCATAGACGTCTTTTGGAGTCAGGGTTTGTACTGATTGATTTTCTTCAGTTATTCTGGTTGTTTCTATCTTTGCATCCCTTTTTCCGCCTTTAGGCCAAGGGGCTGATCCAGTGAGCTTGCATCATTCCTAATGCCCAGAGAATTTCTTTTACAGATGGATTCCTTGAGAGAGCAATGCTTAACTCAGAGGATTTTGTTGTTATTATTGTTAGTCATGTCCAGTGCTTTGTGACACCATTCAGGGTTTGCCATTTCCTTCTCCAGCTCAATTGACAGATGAGGAAACCGAGGCAAATAGGGTTCAGTGACTTACCCAGAGTCACACAGCTAGTAAGGGTCTGAGGCCAGATTTGAATTTAGGTCTTCCTGACTCCAGGGCCTGTACTCTATCTACTACACTACTTACCTACTTCTTAACTCAAAGGAGGGTGTGGCTAATGAATATTTCCAAATTTCAGTGACACTGGCCTAAATGACGTAGGTGAATAGAATCAGTGTGGCACTCTGGAAAGGGGACAGGATTTGGTGACAAAGGCTGTACTACCACCAACTACCACTTAACTGCCTACGTGACTTTGGGCAAAGTTACTTCTCTCTGGACCTCAGTTTCCACATCTGTAGGGAGGTTGAAGTCAATGTCTTTAAGACCCCTTCCATTGCTAAATCTGTGATTCATTGACCTGATTCTTTTCCCTCTCATCCCCATTCTACTGACTTCTAAGTCAGTCTCTGTGTGTTGCTGCCTTTCTGAATCAGGCACTGAGAAGATAACTTGATACTTGCAAAAACCAACATTAGTCAGGGCTCCCCCTTTGCTGACTGGTGTTGATGCTGGGCAAAGTTGAGCCCTTAGGAGCAGCATCTTTGCATATTTGCTCTGTTCTCACAGACAGGGAAAGAAAGGGACTCTCCATGTCTGTGCTGACTTCCGTTCCCCTCTTTTGATGGTAGTCTCTGAACATCGAGTGACTGCTTACCTGGAACTTAAAAGTTTTCTCAATTGAGTTTATGGGATAATCATTGTATTTGGTCTTAAACTGCATTTCTGCAATTGAGGGACTGTCTGGGATTCTGGCTTATTAACTAACTTTTGTGAAATGAAATAAAAGAATGCCCCCTTCACAGAAAGAAATGGCAGGGCTCTCGAGCTGGTCTAAGGTCCTTGAATTTTGTGCCTTTGAGCTCCCCAGTGAAATAAGAGCCTTGATCCCCTTCTTTTTCTTGTGGAGATGGAGAGAAAGATAAGACTTAGAAGAAAATACGTATTCTTCCCCCACCCCTTGCCATGGAAACATGGTTAGTTTTGACACAGCAGGTGGCTAAGGAACTGAATCCGTGGAGAGCCCCCGTGCTTTTCAATGCAATCAAACTTAAGTGCAGAAATTTAATTAACCGGCATCAGGGCTGGCAGAAACTTTGCAAAGCAGCCGTGCATTGTCAAATCCAACAATTATTTCAAGGAACACAATCCACAGATGGCATCTAATTGATAAATTAAGGTTCTAGTTCTCTAATAGGTCTCATTGCACCCCTGCTTTGACCTCCTTCTGGCACTCTTTTTCCCTCCCTCCCTTCCCCCATGAATGGTGGAGCTGAAAGCAAGCTCAGGGTCTGGCTTCTTTTTTTATTTAATTTTTTGTTTTCGCATGTGCTTGCACACCTCTCTGAGTCTGAGTGCCTCATCCTGCAAACGGAAAACGGTTGCATTTCTTTGGGCATATGTTGTCCTTTCTGCTCTGCTATCCCGGATATGTTGCTCAGAGACTCCTTTTATCTTCTCCTCAGCATCTAGCAGCCTTGCTAGTGTTTCTCCTCTGTGGTACAGAGTTCTGCCAAAAACAAAGCCAAAGTCTTGATTTATTTATACATTTATATTATTTTGTAAAGGCCTTGTCTTCCGGACTTTAGCGCACTTCCTGTGTGTTCACATTTGACACATGACTGACATAATTTTGTAAAGCAATGTTTGTAGTGCTTGAAAGATCTAACTATATTTGAGGCTGAAGAAACTGAAGTTTTTGTAAAGATTTTTTTCACCTCAAAATAGTATCTCCAAAACATTTTTGGGGGGATAGTGAGTGCTGCCTGACAACCTCTAGACTCTACTTCTGACAAAACTAAGCTCTGGTTCCTTGGATGAGTCATTTTACCTTTAGACCTCAGTTTTTTCATTTTAAAAAGGAGAATTTACTTTTTCTTTTTTTAGTGGTGGTCTCATTGGCTATAGGTCTGGAGGGGTCTTTTGAGATTATCTATCTATTCTAACTCTCTCATATTACAGAATCCAGAAAGGAGAAGTAACTTATCCAAGGAATAAGTAAAGAGTTGGGGTTCTAACTCAAGTCTTCTTGATTCCAAATTCAAGATTGCTTTCAGTGACAGGATGCTGTCTTGCTAAAGTCCTTTCCAGTGCCAACATTCTTTGATTCTGTTTGAATTTCCTGTGTAACATCTATCTTACTGCCATCTTACTGCTGAAAAAATATATTGGTGGCACAGACGCTGGTTTTAAATATCTTGCCCCAGCATCCCAGGCATCTGCCCCATTCTCTTATTCTAATCATTTAACCTACATTTTCTGGCTGGCTTCTGTGAAAGCTCCCATCTGAATATAGTAAAAACCTCATTAATCTGATCTCTTTTTTTGTTTTACAAAATTCATAATTCCAAGCAGCTTTCTTTTCACCAGCCGACAGGCATCCTATTGCTATTTAGCATAAATTATGGCTAATCTGAATTGGTTCATGCATGTAATTTTTTCCCTCCTCTGGGTTCCTTGTGTTTCAGATGAATGAAGTTTGACTTGTGGTAGTGATTCCTTAAAGTTAGACAGTATCTTTTAATGAGTCAGAAGCAGATAAGGCATTTTTTTTCCATTTATCCCTACAGAATCTATGTCACATAGGCCAGTGGGTGGGCGATTATAGCGTTATCTTCATCTTCTAGATGGGGAAAAGTGAGTCGTAGCATAGCAAGTTTGGTGTGTGACCCAACAAGTGGCACACAGCCCACACTCAGGCCTCCTGTCCCCACTTTCTTTTTGTCCCCTTTCTTATGCTGTCTCCTCATCCTTCTGTTTGTAGGCTTGTCTTGTAAGATTGAGGAGAAGAGGGGCCAGTGTCTTGAAACCAGAGAACACCTCTGCTTGTCTCTTGTTCCTACGAATGTCTGGGCAGATGGAACTAAAGGAATATGAAATAGCCTTTTCAAGTGTGCCAGGGCAGATCTTGAGCTCTAACCAAGCAACCTTGACCTTGCCCATTCGAGCATGAGGCCCATGCCCCCTAGGGATGAGGGGACTGGAAAACAGGGAGGGGCCCTGGAGAAGAGGAAAAGCTAGGGGAACAAATCGTATTTATGTGTTTGCTTTTCTGGAATAATCATTGTCAAGGGGGGAGGGGGGGGAGAGAGAGAGAGCACAAAATTTTTTCTAATTGCTTTTCAGGGGTGGGAGGCATCTCTTAGAAGGTTGTGTGGCTTATGGCTGGGAGAGAAGAGAAGCCTATATGTTCTTTGCCAGCTAATGCTAGTCAATGGCCGTCTGATGTTTATTTGCCAGTCTCTCGTTACCAACAATATACTGGAGTTGAGTAGCACAACAGCGTTTTATTCCACCACCACTCCTTCTCCGTCTAAATATATCCCACCAGTCAATCAGGCCTGGCAGCCGTCAGTGCTGTGACTGTCAGATCGAGTTAGCTCCGGAGCCTCTAAACTGTTAGCTTGTTTTCCAAGCTTGGAAAATGTATTCAAATAGCAGTGGAGAAATTAGACTTGCAAATGTACACTCAGGTAGGGGCCCTTGTTGAGAGAGAAAGAATGAGACAGCATTTTAGTAGAAAAATGGATTTCCTTCCCGCTATCTCTTGCTCTCTCCTTCTTGTAGATTAGAGGTAGCATGGGAGCTGGTGTGTTCTGGCTGTATGCTAAGGGAACAGCCAACGTGGGTGAATTCTCATTAATCAAAATTTTGTAGTCTCAACAGGGGAAGAAAGGAGGAAGGTGCCTCCTCCCCAGTGAAAAATGAAGGGGGAAAGATGTTACAGGAGACAGTGGTGGGGCCTACAGGAGGAAACAGATGAGCTTGGCTTATATTTACTAGGAGGGTACAAAGAAATGGTTATCCTAGACAGCTGTTGCCTGGGCCACCATGCCACTGAGAAGTAACCAGCATCACTGAGTGGCTTGAAGTGCCTTCTAGTCTCTAGGTAGGCCCAGGCCCCCTGCTCACACCCCTTCACAAATGAGGGTAACATCACCTGGCCCTGGTGGCCTCAAGCAGGAGGGGTAATAAATGGGACTGTTAAGGACCAATGAGCATATCCACCTTCCTTCCCTTCCCCCACCTCCCAAAAAAGTGTTCTGATTAGAGATAGCACCTGAAGGCTCTGTAATCAAACCCTCAGGTGTGCAAATTAAAACTGATCAAAAGTAATTGGGCTGCCTCCTCACTACCTTGTAACTTTCCCCTCATTGGCCATAGTTAAACAAGGACTGGATGACCATAGGTGAGGCATGTTGTGAAAAGGATTCCTGTTCAGATAGAGATTGGACAAGGTGGCTTCTGAAGACCCTTCCAGCTCAGGTACTGTGATGCTATAGTCAGTTACCTATTTTACCAATTACCTGTCAGAAATCTCTATTCCCTCAGATCTCACTTGTTGCAATTGCCCAGCAGGGTCCCTGTTTGCCTTCTCCCACTCCCTGTGATACAAATAGATTTTAATCCCTTTAGCTTTAATATCAGAAAGAAGACAAATCTGCCCTCTCCCCATATTCCTCCCCAAATTAATATGTGTCAAAGCTTGGACAAGGAATGGGTTTTTAGCTATGTTTAAAATATATGTAGCAGCATCTATAGGCAGCATAGTATACTAGCTCTGGTATCAGGAAGACTTGGGTTCTGATCCCTCCTCAGACACCACCTGTGTGACTTCGGCTAAATTTCTTAAACTCCCTCCTCTTTAGTGTTCTCTCCTGCAAAATGGGTGGTTGGGCTACATGGTCTCTAAGATCTCTTTAAGACCTAAGAACTGGTTAGCCTAGTGTAGGTGATTGAGTGCTATTAATTTAATAACAGGGCAGCTAGGGGGTCCAGTGGATAGAGTGCCAGGCCTGGAGTCAGGAAGACCAGAGTTCAAATCCAGCTTCAGATACTCAGTAGTTGGGTGACGTTGGGCAAATCATTTAACCTTGTTTGCCTCAGTTTCCTGATCTGTTAAATGATCTAGAAAAGGAAATTGCAAACGGCTCCAGTATCTTTGCTAACAAAACCCCAAATTGGGTCATGAAGAGTCAGATATGACTGAAGAACAACAAATTTCATAGTAACAATATCATTTTGTTAATTATATCATAAAGCTATAATTAATAAAGCAGATTATAAACAACTTTATGCTAGCTCATTAAGATTTACAGAATGCTTTCCACACAGTAGCCACTGTGAGACAGGAGGTTCAGGTCTTATTCAGCCCATTTTACCGATGATGAAACTGAACCTCCGAGAAGTTAAGTGGCATGTTCTAGGTTATACAGCTGTTAACCGACTAACTTAACTAAGACTATGGCCCAGATTTTTGCTGCCTGACAGTCCAGGACTCTTTTTAGGTTATGAGGCTGGTCTTATACTTTCAGTGGTGGTGGCCTGTTTAGAGATCCCATATTTTGGCATTAGAGTGCCTCGTTACTAAGAAATAACAGATAAAGGCTACTTCAGAAAGAGTGGATGGCGTGCTGAGGATGGAGTCGGGGAAATCTTGGTTGATAACCTTAGTGAGTATGAGCTCTTCCCTGTATGACCTGTATTGAGTCCCTTAGCTTCTTACCCTCAGTTTCCTCATTTGGAAAATTAGGATAATAGTACCAGTACTGCCTTCCTCTTAAGGTTTTATGGGATTCAAGTTAGATACTGTATATAAGGTTCTTTGTACAATTTAAAATGCTACCTGAATTTCCTCTATTATTAGTAACATTAATTGTTTTAATGATTAATTAAATTTCAATTATTCATGATTTATTGGTGCTTTAATAAAATTTGATTAACCATTATTAATGGTTTAATATAATTTTTAAACTGAACAAAAATCTGTTCCCATTAGAAAAAGAAAAGCCTTGTAACAAATATGGATAGTCAAGCAAAACAATTCCCACATTGCCCATGTCCAAAAAAAATCTATGTCTCATTCTGTATATTGAGCCCGTCACCTCTGTCCGGAGTTGGGTAGCATCTTCATCATTGGTCCTCTGAAACCTCTTATTGTTGTTGATGTTGTTAATAATTATAGTAATGTTAAAACTTACACCCCCAGAAACTTCTAGGGGCAGAAGGAGTGAGATCACAGTGTTCTGTGAGTGGTGGTTTAGCAGAACTCAAAGGTTACCAAATTTCAGTCTTATAGGTGATCTTCCAGTAGAGGAGGTGACCTTGAAAAGGGTCTTGGGCCTCTGGGGTCTCGTCTTTATTTCTCTCTTGGTTTCAAAGGTACTTTAGAATGTCTCAGTGAAAGGTGCCCTCCTTCTCTGTTGTGCTTTTTGGTGAATAATTTATTGTGCTTTCCTTTCCTAGAAAGTAGTCCTGAGGCAACACCAGCTTCTCAGCCCCACACTTGGCTGTGCAAAGGAAGATGATATGATGTTCTGTTGGATTGTTAATTAATTAAGGTGGTTTTTGGAGGCACCTGGAGAAGGAAGAGTGGGGTAGAAGTTATTAGAATGTCATAGCCTTAGAAGGAGGAAGGAGACAGACCTTCTTGCTCTCTTTTCTCTCCCAAACTCATCCTTTTGCTATTTCAAAAATAAGGAAAGGATCCCATGATAGATTACTGTTATAGAGACCTGGTAAATCAATAGACTAATTGAAAATCAAGAGCTAGCTTCCTGCCATGGAGCTCTTCTGCTGGGTTAATCACAAACCAACATTTCAGTGTTAAAACTTGTTCAACCTGTGGGTTTAAATGATTAACCTGGTTGGACTTAGCAGCAAACCATACATCTAAATAGCTTGAATATGGTGAAACTCTAGGCCTCTGTGTGTGTGTGTTGGTGTCAGGTGGAGGAGGTGAAGGGAAGGAAAGGAAAGTGGGAGAAAGAGTAAAGATTTTGTGTCTAAGGCTTGAATTTGGATAGGACTGCTCTTCTTTCACAGGGGCGCGATGGGGAGGGTGAGGAAGGATTCTCTGAGGGAGCTATCATTGGGAAATGTTAGTGACATTAAAAAAAGCCCTTTTAAAGTTTTTCAAAACAACTATTAAAGGGCACAAAGAAGAAATTTTGGAGAAAGGATTTTTGAGGAAGGAATCCATTCCATAAGCATTTAAGTAAGTAAGTGCCTGTTCCATACCAGGCGCTGTGCAAAGTGCTAGGGAGAGGCAAAAGTTGGTCCCTACTCTTAGGGAGCGCACAGTTAGCTATGAAGGGTGAATTCTGGAGAAAGAAAAGGCTTTATATTTCAGGGTAAGTTATTGGAGGAGGGGGAAGAGAGACAGAACATAAGAACGTATGTATATATAAAACCTTTTGGTTATATTTATTATTATGAACAATATTACATTATGAATTTATCATACTGAATAATAAACCTTAGATCCTATTGAATATATTTATTTTATGTATCAGTTAAAAAAAAAGGAAAAAAAGATTCTATGATACTTTCTAGGGAAAAAAAAAGTACAGTGACACCTCAGTAACTTAGCTTGAATGTGGGGGAGGAGGCCACTTAGAATTATCCAATGGTTTGAAATGTGAAAATATTGCCAACCCAGCATGGTCAAGGTAAAATTCCAACCACATCAAATCATTGCTTCTTTTGGATACTTGTTATCCCAATTTAAAGTTTTGGGGTTTCCTGTGTGTATTTTGCATTCCAGCCACATTGCTGAAAATCTCTATGTGTAGAAGGGAAATCCTATTCCATTTGATGCAGCTCTTGGGACATCATGGGTGAACTGGTTTGTGGCAAAATACCTTTTGACTCAGATCTCAGTTTTTGTTTTGTTTTATTTTTTTGGTGAATGGGGAATCCTTAGTTTGGTTTTTAAAGGACCAGTTCCTCTGTATGTTGACTATTTTGTGTTTGGTTCATTAATCCCTTATACCAGGGGTGGGGAACCTGCAGCCTCAAGGCCACATGTGGCCTTCTAGGTCCTTGAGTGTGGCCTTTTGACTGAGTCCAAGTTTTGCAGAACAAATTCTTTTCTTGAGGGGATTTATTCTGTGATTTTGGATTCAGTCAAAGGTTGGCACTTGAGGACCTAGAGGGCCACATGTGATCTTGAGGCCACAGCTCTCCTCCTTTGCCTTATACCTTTTATAAAGAGTTTGATTAAAATTAATTCAACAAACATTTTCTACTGTGTGCCAAGGCTTTATGATAGGTGCTGGGGCTGCAGAGACAAAAAGAAACAGGCTGTGCCCTTAAGGACCTTGTATCCTCTCCTCATGTCCAGCTCCAAGCATATACTTTTGGCAAAGCTCTGCCTTTAGGTTTGATACAAGGAACAGTCTCTTAATATATGGAGCTACCCCAGAGTGGAATGGGCTAACTCAGAGAGGTAGTGGCTTGCCCTTCACTGGAGGTCTTCTGGCAAGTCTAGGTAGATAATTGTCGGGTATGTTGTAGAGAGAATTCATATTCAGGTATGGCTTGGACCAGTTGGTCTCTCAAGTCTTTTCTAGCCCTTGAGATTGTGGTTTGGGGTTTGAGGTTTGAAAATTATTTTTTGAGCTTAGAATTTTGGTGCAGCCATTCCAAGGGAGTCCTCAGAGATTTGGAAAGGAAGTGGAGTTAGGGGGGCTGTTGGAAAAGTGTTTATATTCTTCTTATTAGTTTTTGAGGGGTATGTTAGGGTCTCAGAAGTAATGGAGATATGTGACTTTTATGTTTGGAGAACAGTACTCTAGTACTTTTCTCCCCCCTCCCCCCCTCCCCATTAACAAAATTCATCAGTTTTAATTAGTGTGGGGTTTTTGACAGTGGTCTGGTAATGACTTTTTGATTTTTCTTTTTTTTAGTCATCATCCTGGATTGTTGTCCTGACCTCCTCATGTCTACAGGGCAGGGTGGATGGGAAACCTTTATTCTATAGAGCACAATTTCCAGGGCCACACAAGTCAAAAATGTCCTAATTTAGTTAGAACAGGAAGAGGTTTTAGAGCACTACCTGTCTTGCCTCAGTTTGCAAAACAGGGAAATAAATGTTGAAGAAGTAATGAGTTTTACCCAAGATACTGCAGTGACTTAGCCTTGACTATAACCTAGGGTCTTTTGATTCTGAAAAAAAATATTTTTTAAAGAGAAACACAGATTTTAGTGTAGGCACTGACTACCACTTAGCCTTTGGGCATCAGTGTTTACATGGCTATGAAGTTTGAGGCAGAAAAAAAATGAGAACCTTTATTTTCTTATCTAGGATTGTATGGGTTTACCTAATATACTTACTGAACAGTGTTTACAGAGGCATATCCAGCTTGATAAACCAGGTGAGAACTCTTTGTTTGTTGTCTTGTCCTTCATTCTCAAAGAGGATCAATAACACCAGGAGGGTGATGTCTTGACTTGCAAATGAATTGGATTTAAGTGAGGCAGGAAAGTCATCAGCCTCATTCTCTCCTTCAGAGTCATCAGATTCCAGTGGCAAGACATAGGTCCAGATGACTGTTGATGGCCCTGGATGAAGTGAGAGACCTTGGCCTTTTCAAACACCCATTCTAATGTAAGCAAGGGAGAAAAGAAGAAGGGTAAAAGCAGAGGCAGGAGAGATTTTTTTTTCTTTTGGTCCTGTGATTTCACTGATATAGGGAGCTTCTGGTGAGGAAACCCCCTTCACTAATGCGAATCAGCAACTAGTTTATAAGTAATAATCTTAGGAAGTTCCCTAGAGCAACTGAGGGGTTCAGTGACTTGTCCAGATCACAGAGCCATTATGTGTCAAGACCATGTCTTTCTGCTTTGAAGGCTGGCTCTGTCTATACTACAGACCTAGAAAGATGATAGTAGGAAGAACAGCTATCAGCAGAATCAAACCCCTTATAGAGAGTGATCAGGGCTAAAGCCATGAAAGATTCAATAACCTTCTGCGTTCTTGGCGCCATAACATTCCAGAACTTTTACTAATTACATACACTAATACTTGGAAAAATGCACCCACATTTGTATACTTGTAGATACATGTATGTATTGAGGGGATATATAGGGATTTTAGGTGCCTGAGGATATTCTCTTCGTCTACTGAAACACTGCCTGGCCCTGTGATGTTTTTGTTAACATCTCCCGGCCACATCCGCCCTGATGCCTCTCACTTCTTCTGAATGAGCCATTCTTGCTTTTTTATAGCCTGATCTTGGTGTCATGAAAGTCCTTGATACATGACAATGGGGGTAATAGGCATTTATTGAAAGAAAATTGGGTAAATATAAGTATTGCCTTTTGTTCTTTTATTAGGAAGGTCACTTTCCGGACCTGTAGACACCATCTTCCTACCCTTCTGCCTTCTTCTTTCTTCTCACTCCTGCCTTATTATCTGCACCATTTGAATTGAATTGAATTAAAAAAAAAACAAAACAAAACCATTTTATGAAGTACCTTCTCTGTGCCAGATACTGTTAGATGTTGTACATACAAAGACAAAAATGAAAGAGCCCCTGCCCTCTGGGAGCTTATGTTCTCCAGTGGGAAGAGCACCATGTAAATAGATAAATACAAAATGGATGCAAAGTAATATTGGGAGATGTGGAAAGCATTAATGGCTACCCACTAGTAGGGCAGGGAAGAATCAGGAAAAACCTCATGAAAGAGGAAGACCTTGAGCTTAGCCTGGGAGGGAGCTCAAGAATCTAAGATATGGAGGTAAAGAAGGAGAGCGTTCCAGGTATGGAGAGGGGGAACCTTTGAAACGACAAGGAGGCAGAAGCTGGAATGATTTGGTCAGACTACAACAAGTAAGCCTGTTCAGCTAACATAGAGTATGTTAGGGGAAGTAATGTGAAGTTGGCCTGGAAAGACAGGATGGTGCCAGATAGTAGAATGTTTTAAATGCCAGAATGAGTTGTTTTTTTTTTTTTTTTTTAATATCCCAGAAGCACTTCTTAAGCCCAGGAGTGGTGTATAGAGGAACTTTTTTCTCTCTCTTGGTACTTGTCAAGATAAAGTCCCATTTCTGAAATCCTGGCTTAAGGATGGGGAATCTATATCACCGGCAGGTTTGTTCTTGGGACCATTCATTCATGGCCCAACAAAATATACTCCCTTGTCTTTCTCCTTCTTTCTCCTCCTGTCTGTTCTAAACCTGCTTACCTTTGCAGTCACTCAAGGGGCCTGCCATCTCAAAGTGGGGAGCAGGAGTAGAGGAAGGAGACAGGACAAGCACATGAAAGTCAAATCAGATGAGACAGAATGTGTCCAGTGAGTGATATGAACATAAGTGCTGCAATAATTCTGAATCCAGAGACATGGTTGGAGGCTAGTCTTGCCCTGCCAGTCCAATCTGACAAGCATTTATTAAGCATCTAATGTGTGCCAGGTAAGAGAGTTATCCATAGAAATGTAGATAAAAAGCTGAGCTTTGAAACCAGAAATACCAGGGTTCAACTCCTCACTCTGATGTGTACTGGCTGTATGATTCTGGGCAAAGCCATTTTATATCTCAGGATTCTAGGTGACTATTTGAGACTAGTTGCCAACCCCTGCTGGTAGAAGAAATTTTCTTATCTGAGAGTTCCCTATTTAAATTAAATCAAAGGTCCAGTCCCTTTTCCTGTATGTCAGGCTGTGTTCAAGACAAGATTTTAAAAAGCTCCAGTCCTCAAATTACTTAAGTAAACCTTTCTTCTCGCCTGATAATTTCTTTCTCCTTAGGAAACAAGTATATATGGTGAGCTTTGAAGGCTCTTCCAAACACGGAGATTCTACAGTCTTGGCATAATGAGGAGGCTAGTTGGGGAAGGTTCCCTTGGGGGCCGTGGGAAGTGAGATGGGCCCTGGAGAAGAATGAGTTACATTTGGCTGTTGTAAAGGAGGGCAGAAGGCATGCCAGGTGAATTGCTTTTCATGAACCAAGGTATAGAGTCACCCATGGGCAAGGCAAGTGTAGATCAGACGGGCAGGGATAACTCAAGGTAGGTTTGAGGTCGGAAATGAATGCTTGGGATGTAAGCTCTATAAAGGACATTCCCCTTCCTTTCTCCCTTGTCTTGTATGTATTCCATTCATTCCATGTATGACTTGTCCACAGTATTCATGAGCATTTCTTAGCCTGGCCAGTGGCACTCAGTGCCCGAAGGCTCCATTCCCTGGCTGTTAGGCTGTGACACCAGTGACCCTGCAAGCAGCTATTAGCTGATGCGTTTTAAGTCATATATAAGCAAAGTGCCGAGTCAGTCTGTCTTGCCTTTGAACTTGTATTCACCTGCTTATGTGAGAAGGAACCTGGGTCATAATTATATGATACTTGGCTTTACCTTATCTTTGTGAGGACACAGTCAGCTATTAGGAGGTGATGTTCCATTCTCACTTGTGATTTGGATTCACTAACTCAGCTTTTCCCCAAAGGCTGCAGGGAGGTATTGAGGCAAAGGAGTCTCAAGAGTATTTGTGTAGGATTTTGTCATCACATAACGATTGTATCTCTGACTATTTTCAGCCAAATTTTATGATTCTTCCCCCCCAAAACTTTACTTTTTCGGTCTCTTAAAAAATATTTCTCACTAATTTTCTTTTGATCCTTTGTACGAGAAATGGCAGAGGGGGCCATGTGCAGGCCTTCCAAGATCGTGATCTGTCAGTGGTTATGTGTGCCAGTGTTTGGAGAAAGAGATCAGTTAGGTGTGTGAGTGTGCGCGCGTGCATGTATGTGTGTGTGTAAAGGCGTGTGCGTGCGCTACTCCAAAGCAATCAGAGATTTAGAGCTGGCAGAGACTTCATAATTGATCTTGTCCATTCCCTTCCTTTTACAAATGAGGAAGCTGCCCAGAGTCACAGAGACAGCAAATGGCAGGAACCCAGGGCCTCTGACTCCACATCCCCTTGAGATTCCTCATTGTGGCCAAAAAACCCGTGGGAGCTGAGAGTTCTGCCTCCTGTTGGAAACCTCTGGTTTGCTGTCTTTAGGTGATCCTCTTCTGACCAAGAATTGACCCCAGGACATTGCAGACGTCGTGTTTCCATCAGGGGGATGTAAAGTCCTAGAAGGCGGGTCCTATTTCATCTTTCCCCTGATAGAGTATAAGCTCCTTGAAGGCAGGCCCGGTTTCATTTTTGTCTGGCCTCAGGACTTTGGACAGCTCCCCAACATAGCAGGTGCTTAATAATGATTAATGATGATGATAACTCTTTAAGGTTTACAAGCATTTTACCAATATTATTTCATTTTATCCTCATAACAACTCTGGAAAGTAGACATTATTATTATGCCCATCTTACAAATGTAGACAATAAGTCAGAGAGAGGGTTAAATGACCTTGCCTAGGGTCACACAGCCAGTAAGTACCTGAGGCTAGATTTCTTTTTATTTTGCTTTTTTTTTGGAGGGGGAAAGACTGGGCAATTAGGGTTAAGGACTTGACTAAGGTCACACAGCTAGTAAGCGTTAAGTGTCTGAGGTCTGATTTGAACTCAGGTCCTCCTGACATAGCCCTTGCTCCATTCACTGTGCCACTTGGCTGCCCCCCTGACACTAGATTTGAACTCAAGTCTTCCTAACTCTAGAACCAGCTCTCTCTCTCTATTGCTGTGATTGATTAGCTGTAAACCGAGGACTCTTTACTAGGTAACATCTTTCAGATGCCCTCTCATCTTGTAATTTCTTTCCACTTTGAATGGTAGCCCGCATTTTAGTAGTTTGTGGGCCAAATGAGCAAAACCTATTAACCAAGCAAATCTCCTCATTTTCACCCCCCCCCATGTGACATGCCAGTTTTGGGGAGCAAAACACTTTATAGACCCTAATACACTACTGCAAAATGTTTATAAATATTGTTCTTTTATGATAATAATAGTTTTGTAATGGGGAAAATTTCTGATTAGTAGCTTATGACATTTGCTAAGAAATTGACTCCAGATGAGAATGTTTTTGGGAGGGGAGGGCACTCAGAATAATAGGCTTCCGGCCTCTTTTCTCCACCCCTCTCACCCCACCAAGCACCTAGTCCAACATTAAGTACCCAAATAGAGGTTTAGAAAGTAGGGATCAAGCCTTAGGTATTGGGGGTTCATCAGCAGGTAGGGTCAATGACATTTATAGACTTGGCTTTGACCAGAATGTCATTTTCTCTTATTTGATTAAAAATAGTTCTTGGTTGCATCACCCTTCTCATTTCTCTTAGTCTGTGTTGGCTGCGAAATGGAAATTCTGAGTCAAGAAGAGGAGGAGGAATCAAGAGTAGGAGCCAAACAAAATACTTGTATGCTGGATGACTCATTCACCTGAGGTCTGCTCAGGTGGAAAGCAGAGGCAGTGGTCATTATTTCTCTGGTCAGCTGCCACCTTCGGCTCTAGGCCTTTCTGTTTCCATTCCCCTGATTGTTAGGGACCTCCCTCTCATTTTATATTTGGTGCTTATAGGGTCAAAGTTTAGAGCTGAGAGAGACGTACGAGGGCTTTGAGTTCAGTCTCTTTGTTTTACAAGTGAGGGAAACTGAGGCAGAAACCACTTAACTGACTTGGCCAGGGTCACAAGTCCGAAGTGACTCCAAGCCCCTTTCTTTCCATCCACTGGGCTTTACCTCGCTAGCTGCTTGTTGTATCCTTCAGATTGTGAGTTTCTTGAAGACTGGGATTGTTTTTTTTTTTCCATCTCCTATGGCTAACACAGTGTCTGTCACATAACAAGGACTAAATAATTGCTCATTTAAATATTTTTATTATCGGTGACTATTTTTGTATTCCTTTGGATCCTACAAATAGAAATTCACAGTAGAAAGAAAATGATTGCATTTTTCTGCTCTTGACCAGTCAGCTAAATTGAGAGAGACATGGAGACTGTTTTATTTTGTCTTTGTATCCAAGGCAGTGAAGAGGCATAATAGATAGAGAGTCAGATTTGGAATCAGGAAGACCTGAGTTCAAATCCTGTGTCAGATCCTGATGAACTGTGTGACCCTGGGCAAGTCACTTGACGTCTTAGTGATTGTAAAATGAGGAGATTGAGCTCCCTTCTAGCTCAAAATACATCATCTGAAAATATTAATTCACTCCCAGAGAACAACTGAGCTTGTTTCTTAGCTGTGTTAATCACCCTGAGTGTGATTATATTACTTATTTTTTGTCTATGCTGCGTGCTTCTGGCCCTGAGAACATATATATACTCATTTTTACCAGACTGGGGAAAATGGCCCAGGCTCGTGTATGATCCATTCATTTAAGGTTTACATCTCCAGTGGATCTTTCGCTCCTCAAAAACACCCTCTAGCTTCTTCTCCTCTACCATTTGTCCCTGTTATATTGGAGACTCTTCTGTTCTCCCTTGACCTTTGTGTTGGCATCCTCACCAGCTACTCTTTATATCTTCCCTGGCTCCTGATCCCCTTTGTTACACTTTGTGGTTTTCTTTTGGGCTCCTACTTCCCTTTCTGTCCCCCCTGGTACTTGTGTCCAGCCAGGGAGAGAAATAACCCCTTCTTTCCCCCTTTAATCCACCTGCCCTGTCAACACCTGTTTCCCTCGTGATACCTGCTTCTAACTTTCTCTCTGGCTTTGGGATGGGGGTGATCGTCTTGATTTCTCCTTGGAAGGGAGTTTTAATTCAGTTTGGCTGGCACTATTACGTGGCTAAGTGTTCAATAAAAGTCGTGATTTATAAGGCATGTGTGGCTGAAGTTTTGGGTTTGAGGTTTGATTTTTTTTTTCTTTTTTGCTTTGTCATCTATCAGGGAGAGAAATGCCAGGCCTGATAATTCCTGGCACTGAGTGCTTTGAGTTAAGAATGTCAGCTGTCAGCCTGTCAGGAGGAGTTATTTCTCAGATTGGGTTTCCCTCCCTCTTCTCCACTGTCCCTCTTTTTACACAGGCAGAGAGGCCGTTCCTCACTGCAGGCTGGAGATAAGGAAAGCTCTCTGTTACAGAAAGAACAGTGTCCCATGGTATGGCCCCTCCAGCCTGCCTGCTTCAGCTATACTGCCTGTGACATTCAGGGCTCTGACAGGTCTTGATTGCTTAATAGAAAGAGGAGCTAGGATCCTTTCATGGGCTCTCTTTGTTCTCAAATACAGCGTTACCCAGTCCAGGTATTTTTGCAAAGCATGTGTGAGTTAGATAAATGGCTCTTGAAATAGAAACCCTTTCACGGTGGTTGTTTGGCCATTTAAAGTAGAGTAATCGAAGGCATAAGCAACTTGTCACAAACGTGCCCACCAAAGGAGAGGATGCTCCCTATTGGACGCAGGCTATCCGCTCCCACCCTTCCTGCACCCTTTGGTTTGTTGACTCTTTGCCAAAATGTACCAACTCATTTTGATGCACTCAGGATAGCTTTGGGAAGGTTGTGCTCTGCATCTTGAGCGCCTGGTTAAAGCTCAGTTGTGTCTAAAATCGTTGCTTGAATACGTCTTTAAGCCCCAGTGTGGTGCCTGTACTTTTAAGACTGAGAAGACTCAATATGGAGCCCAACATATCAAAGTGGGCAACTCTGCAGGACAAGAGCCATCCAGATTTTCTGTTCAGTTGGTTGCCTGACCCAGGCTTCTAGCATCCTAAGTGAAAGCTAAGCAAATTGGCGGGCCAGCCAGCCAAAGGGAATTTTCACACCTACCAAGGTAACTGTAGCCTTGATGGAGCTAATCTCAGTCTTTTTGTGTGGGCGGACATGTTCAAGTGAGAGGAATTAGCCAATTGACTGGCCAGCCTGGGTGTTCAGGGCTGGGACGCTGTGTTTTCTGAGGAAGGTCACAAGGAAACTAAAATTATGTATGACTTTGGGCAAGTTTCTTTGTTTCCCTGGGCCTCAGGGACTTAGATCAGAGAAGGGATCCTTAGACTTCTTAGTTTCATGGACTCTTTTGGCAGACTTGTGTACCCCAGGGATCTCCTTCTCAGAATTGCAAGATAGTTAGGATTAAAGAGTAGAACAATTACTTTGAAATGTAGTTAGCAAGATATTAAAACAACAAATTCCCAGACTCCAGGTGAACAACCCCTGGATTAGACGATCTCTAAGACTTCTTCCGTCTTGAAATCAGTCTTTAATCTAAAGTTTCTTGGGGTGGGAGAAAAAAGGGTAGAAATTAATTTAGGTATGAAGACTCTAAAAAGGAAAGAAGCTCCCCTCCTGTGAAAAGTAGAGATATATAAGTGTGAAGCATTGCATATAATGGCAGATTTTTTTTTAATATATTGATCAGTTTTGCTAATTTTCCCCCCAATTCTTCTTTCCTCAATTCCTTGTTATAAGGGATAGCTTTTTGGGAGGGGAGGAGAGAGGATGAATGTGGAGAAAAATCTGAGAAAGACAAATATAGGTTGACAAAAATATTTTTTATAAAATGAGGAAAAATGTATATATATTTTTTGAGTCCTTGTGCTTAAGCAGATTCGTCGGGAGGGTGTGTGTGCATGTCTGTGTGTCTGTGTATGTGTATGTGTGTGTTGGAGAAGGATGGTATGAAGGACTCAGGAACAGAGTCCTAAACCCAACTAGCAAGTGCACAGGAACTCAAGCATGGAATGCCTGTGCCCTGGACCTGCCTTGGACCTTTTTCTGGAGACCTGGAGGGTAATTTCAGTAGAGTAAAAACCATACTGATTCTTTTGCTGTGGAGTAAAGAGGAGGGGCGAGTGGAAGCCAAAAGAAGGGTGGGAATGTTATAAAATCTGCTTGGTAGCTACCATCTTTAATGACTGTTTTTCTCTTTGCTCAGAGGGTTTCATTAAGAGGGGCTCAGGGTGAGGACTGGTACCAGCCAAGACTGGTGATTAGAATGACCTCATTCAGTTGACTTGGGGAGCTTTTTGCCTCTTTAAGTAGTGCTGGGATGGGAAGGGTGATGTGATGGCCCTTTGCCTTTCACTACTTGTCCTTGGAGAGCTGTAAGCTGAGTTAGAGCATCCTGTCCGATCATATCCCACGTGCAGCCACACCCAGTCATCTTGTAAGAGCCCTTTGAAACACGAGGTCCTTGACTCTGACCCATGATGCAGTCATGCCCTTTAGAGATGCCTGCCTTTTTTTTTTTTTGGCAGAACATTTAAAAAAATTGTTTTGGAGTTGTTTCTGCTTTGAAACCAAAACAGAGAGAGTGATCCTGAGAGAGACCTTACTAGTGATTCTAGAAGGAACAATCAAACAACATTCTGCTCAAAACTTGGTGCTTCCAAGCAGGCTTCTCTGGGTAACTCAGCTCCATTCTACCATTCCATTCATTCTGTACCTAGCATGTGTATGTACACATACACGGTAGGTATATATTTAGTCAACTCATACGGAGACTTACCAGAATATCAGGGCTGGAGGGAACTGATGACATCATTTTGTCATTTTTCAGATGGGGAAACTGAATTCTGAGAAGGGATGTTGTTGCTTGTACTCCACTGCATACATGTCCATTTTTTCTGTATTGGTGTTGATTTGGGGAGGCAGCGTAATACAATGGAAAGAATTCTGAATTTAGAGCCAGGATGAGCTGTCCGTTTTATTATTGTTGTTGTTATTTTAGGATGGCCCCTCTCTTCTCTGATATTCTGACTTCTAAAATCCCTTTTAACTCTAACATTCTGTGACTCTGGTGAGTGAGTCACCTATCCTTTCTGAGTCTCAGTATCCCCATCTGTGAAATGGGGATAGCACAACCTATAGTATCTACTGTTCAGCTGTGTGGTGAAGTGGATGTGACACAGCTGTGTGACCCTGGGCAAGTCATTTAACCTCTGTTTACTTGAGTTTCCTATTCTGTAAAATGGGGATAATAATAGCACCTATGTCCCAGAGTTGTTGTAAGAGTCAAATGAGATAATAATTGTAAAGTGCTTAGCAGAGTTCTTGACACGTATTGAACATCATACAAATATTAGCTATTGTCGGGAGGATCAAACGAGGTTTTATGTACATATATATGTATATGTGTATAGGAAAGACTGTGCCGGACTTAAGGTAGTATATACATGTCAGCTGCTTTAAAAATTTTGTCTTATTTTTAATTGATACCTTTTTAATTTCCTAGTTGTTTACCAAGTATATGTTTCTCCCCATCTGGTGAGGCATCGCTTGTAACAATGATCAGATTTTATTTTTTCAAATTTGATTCGGCTCTTTATATATTAAGAGGGAAAAACATTTAACACAGCAAAAATAGCTAACTAGATTAGCCAGACAGTGTACATACAGCGGTCCACACCCAGAGACCCCCGCCCCGGCCCCTGCATCAAAGGGGGTGCAGCATACGTTCTTAGCTCTTCTCCAGAGCCAGACTGAGTCACTGTGATTGCTCACGGTAGTTCTCACTCTTACTTGCTTTGTGTGTTTTCTTTCATGCCACTTGGGCTACGCCCATGTCCTTTTACGTATGTGGTATCCCAGAAGACCGCGTAGTCGGGTTTTTTTGGTTGTTGTTGTTATTTAAGTCTTTAATATGTATGTGTTTGTATGCATAGACATCATACATTATGTAAAATAGAGAAATGGTCAATATACAAAGAAAGTGCAAACTTCTCTCTTCGTTTAGAACAGAGATTCACTGACGTCTAGAACCACATCTTTTGTTGCCTGTGTATTTTCCCCCTAGAGCTTTGTCTGTTATTTTCCCTTCTTTTTTTTTGGAAGCTATTGGGGTTAAGTGACTTGCCCAGGGTCACACAGTGCCTGAGATAAGATTTGAACTCAGGTCCTTCTAACTTGGAGCCTAGTGCTTTATTATCCATGCACCCACCTAACTCCCCAAGCTTTGTCTCTTAGTAAGTGATAATGTTTGACAAAAAAGAACTAATTCCCCTGAAGCGTTTTAAAACAGAAAGGATTTCTGTTCAGATGAAGTCTCTCCACTTGGGGTCCCTATTATTTGGGAATTTAGGTCATTTTTTTTAAATGTCCAGGAGTGCTTGCCTGCTCTCCTGCTGGATTTATTGGTGCCATGAATCTCTGACTGATACTCCACTTTAGGAGCCTCATGCACACAAGATTCAGGGCCTGGGTAGGAGGACGTGGGGGTTAAATACCCTGTACAAGGTTCCACGGATGTTAAGCAAAAGCTTGCTGACCATGTTTTGTTTATGTGGGGTGTCCCAAAGGTTTTAGTGCAGTTTAAAGCTTTTAATAGCCTTAAAACTGAGCCATTCATAGCCTTGAAGTGCAGCTGTTAAAACTTAAAACTGCACCGAGACTTTTGGGACACATTGTACTATAGAGGAGATGCTCTTTAAGGAAAAGCTTTCACTAGGTGGCCCCTGAGTCTCTCCTAGGTTGGAAAACCCCGAGATCCCGCTCTTTTCCAGGGTAGGTTTGTGGTAGAGGTGAGGAAAGGTGCATGACTCACTAACAAACATGGTGGCCTGATGGTCAAAGTCTCAAGGTAAGGTAGGACCTCAGCTGACCTTGTTTTGCAGGTGGTGAACCAATAATATTTGTGCTAGACAATAATCATTGCAACTTGGGAATATGCCCCTTTCGATGTCGCACCTGCAGATGAACAAAGCAGGGTAGACTTTTGATCAAGGTATAAGGAAATGATAGAGGAGGGATTCGTAGAAAACATTTCCATGTTGTCTTGTTGCATTCTCTTTTATCAGGTCAGATGCCTGAGAGGTGGCTTACATGTAAAAGGTGACACATTTTCAATCAGTTCTCCCCAACAATAGCTGATTTATAAGACACTGACCCTTTGGGAGACAAAACTAATGCTCATTGGAGGACTCATTTGGAGCCATCCATCTTTCAGGACTGGTGGTTGCCAGGGAAGGCTTTGTACAAACCAACACTGGGAGGGAGCCAAGACTACAAAGTGATTCCAGTGTTTGGTGTGTCTGTTGGTCACGAGTTAGTGACGATGGCTACTGCAATTGCAACAATAACAATATAGTCATGATAGATAGCACTGAACATAATGCTTTGCGTTTTGTGGGTGTTAGGTGCTGCTATTAATCACCTTGCTACGTAGGCACATAAAAGTTTGCCAGTGCCCTTTCTTTTGGACACTTGGATCACAATGTGATCTTCACATTGACCCAGTAAAGTGGGTGCAAAATTTATTACTCTCATTTTACTGATGGGGAAACTGAGGTGGAGAGAGGTTTCTATGCCTTGCCCAGGTAGTAAGCAATCAGGTCTTCCTGACTCCAAGTCTAGCACCTTTTTACGTAAAATCAGAGGGTGATGGGTTCTGAGTGGAAAGGAACCCTAGAAGTCACTTAGGCCGACCACACATTTAACAAATGAAAATCATGAAGCTCAGAGAGCTCGGGCCATTTGCCCAAAGTCACACTAATGGTGATTAATAGAGCCAGGATTTGAATTCTGCTCCTATGAGGAGAACATTCAGCATGTCTAGATTGCTGTTAATGTCCAGAGAAAACAAAGATAGCATACAAAATAGAAATCCTCAGAGCAACTAGAAATGGTCGTTTTGCCTCTATTCTGGCCTCCTGGGCACCTTTTTAATCTGCGATTCTGATAAGAATCAAAGTGACTAATTAGACAAAGTCCTTCTTCCCTTTTGTAGATGAAAGTGATGCTAATGACTCACCTGCAATGGAGAATTCACACATTGATTCATTCATCCAATGTATTTATTAAGGTTGTGCCACATTCCGGACACTGCCTGGGCTTTGGGGGGAGATTAGACAGAAAATATAGTCTTTGCCCTCAAGGAGCAGTAAAACAAAATCACTAATAATAGCAGTAAAGGACAGAATTTAATTTGGGACTTTAGAGACATCATGCTGTGGGGCTTCAGAAGTCCCCTAAGGGAGGCATCTTATCTTCTCCAGTTGTGGAAGGGAAGGGAAGGGAAGATGGAAAGGTCAGTTTTAGTAATCATTGGTTGCTACTGGGTTTTGTTTCGTTTTTTTCTCTGAGATAGAGGGCTGCTTTATCTTGCCTAGGCTGGAAGTTCATCCATCATTCATGGCCTCAACATAAGAGCTTTTACCTGTTTTATTTCCAACCTGGGTCAGTTGAGCCCTCTCCATAGGTAACCTGGAAACCCCCCAGCTTCTGGGGCTATACTGGCATCAAGACTTAATGCAGATGCCCGACTGACTTAGCTGTACTACAGAACTCTTGATATTCTTTACCTCAAGTGACCCACTGGCCTCAGCCTCCTGGTGGTTGGAATTACAACTTAAAGTGTTGGGCCTGAGTTCAAATGTGATCTCAGACACTTGCTAGTTGTGACTTTATCTCAGTTTCCTCATCTGTAAAATGAGCTGGAGAAAGAAATGGCAAACCACTCCAGTATCTTTGTCAAGAAAACCCCAACTGAGGTCACAAGAGAGTTGGACGCTACTGAAAGTTGACTGAACGACAGGCAACATCCAACCTACTCCTTTCTTTTGGCTTTTAACTCTTTCCCCAGTAGTAGTGATATATTTGCATCGAGAACAAATGCTTTTTTTTAACTGACTGATTCATCCACGTCCTTTTCTCTAGATTATTTTCTGGACCCCCATATACAATAGTCAGCAAGGGCTAGTGAGAAATTCAACTTACCTACGGAGTTGAGGATACTTCAGGGATGGTACCATGATCTTTGGCATCTTTTCCAGCCTTTGCTCGGTGTTCCACAAGCAAGAAATAAATTGCTTAAAGGGCTTAGTGGGAAAATAAGGGAGGAGGACACCAGGGGCTTCAAACAATCTAGACTGGTTAAATAACCTTTGGATAATTGAGTTGCTGATCTTTTTTTTTTTCCCCACTTGGTGGGGCATCAGAAGGCCTTGGTCTTCCAGATTGAAGGGTTCTCCAGCTGGAAAGCAAGAGCTGTGTGTGCCTTTTGCCAGACTCCAGTGCTGATGTGATGGCCCTCTTGAGCGGCCCTGCAAAATGAGCCCTTCATGTTACAGCCGACAGCTACGGGTCCCCAGCTGCATCTTTGCTTCAATAAATAGTCGGCCCAGACCTGTTAGCAGGGTTTAGAGCACTGGGGAACATATTTTTATTTTTTATTTTTATTATTTTTTGCTGGTCTACTGCAAATGATCTAAATGGAACAGACACTATGGCTATAAAACATTTGCAACATCACACATTTAGTCAAGTTCCTGATGGATTGATTTCTGTTTGATTGGTAGAACTGGGTTTTTTTCTTAAGGGTTTTTTTTTTTTTTTGGCTACCATTGTTGTTTATATCCACCAATTCCCTTGTCCCAATCTCCCCGGCCTCCTGCCCCCAGAAAGCAAAGCTTTCTTTTATGTGAGAATTTATAGAACTGTGTTACTGGTATGAGGAAGTCTCAGATATATTAGGATATTGGGATAGTAGAGAAATATTGCTTTGGAGGCTCAGAATGCTTTATTTCTTATTGAGTCTGACCTTCCTAGCTTGGAAGGATCTTTTATTCTTCATAGGGAAAGGGCCTGTCTGGGTTAAGATAGATAATCACATGTCTTTGCTTTTATATAGCGCCTTTCCTGCTAGGGTAGAGGATCATAGGCCCACTCTCCCCCTCCTCCTCATCCTGGACCCACCCTTGGATTAGAATGGTGGTCTTCAGGCAACCTGACCAGGAAATCCAAGGGAAGGATAAACAATAATAATCTCTTTGTTTACAGTATCTCTTGGGAGCCTTCTCCCCTTCTCCCACTGCCTTCTATTATTGTGGTATGGCCAGTTTTTCCAGGGCATCACATGTGGTGGCAGGAATACAGAGTCTGAAGCCACTAGACCCCTGTTCAAATCCGCCCTCTGCTTCTTTTCTTTTAAGGACAGAGAAAGTCACTGTACCTCATTTTCTTTTTCTGTAAACATAAATCTAAATCTGTAAAATCAGGAGTAACTTCTAGAGTCTTTCCAGCTTGAAATCTTTGATACTATGAAGAAAAGGAGACCAGATCTGGAGTCAGGGAGCCTGGGATCAAATTCTGACTTTATGACTTGTTCCCTTTGTGACCTAGAACAAGTCATTTCACTTGGGTTTACTTATCTATGAAATGAGCAGCTTGGACTAGACGGCCTCTGAGGTCCTTGCTTTTTGTTGTTTGTTGAGTTCTTTCAGTCTTGTCTCTTTGTGTACCCATTTGGGGTTTTCTTGGCAGAGATGCTGGAGTGGTTTGCCTTTTCCTTCTCCAGCTCATTTGACAGATGAGGAAACTGAGACCAACGGGGTTAAGTGACTTGCCGCGTGTCACACAGCTACTAAGTGTCTGTGGCTGGATTTGAATTCATGAAAATGAGTCTTCCCGATTCCAAACCCAATATTCTATCTCCCAGGCCACCTAGTTGCCCAGCTTGCCAGCTTTAGATTTATGATAATCTCCTTATTTTGGGAGCAGCCTGATGTAGTAGGTAATGAAGTAGAGGTATGAAGGCAGTTTACTGACTTGCCCAGTCTTAAGACTAGTTAGTACACTCTTATTGCCTCCCCAGTGCTGAGAGTTCCATTTTCACTTCCCCAGGAGGGAGCTATTTTGGGATCAGTGAGCCGAGGTTCCAAACTTAGGAAGGTCGGTTTTTACTAGGAAGTGTTGGAGTGCTTTTAGTCCGAGAAAAGTCTAGGGATCCCTTCCAGATAGGGAGGTCTAAGCAAGCTGGCTGGCTCAGGACCCAGAAGGTCACACAGTAGAGATTGAAGGTCTTCAAGCCAAGGTTGGATGACCACTTGTCTGGTGTGGTGTAGAGAGGATTTTTGTTCAGTTATAGGTTTGACCACGTGGCCTCTGAGTTCCATTTCAACTCTGTTGTGAACAAACAAATTTAGGAGGGACCTTTCAGTTTGTTTGACCCCTTTTCTCAAAAGAAATTTGCTAAGTGTTAGAGGCTAAAAGGAGTGAGATCAGCACTTCGCAAGACTGGACTTGGTTTCTCTTTGCTGACGAGTGAAGTTTGCTTCTTCTGATCTATCTAAATGTCTCTCACAAACCAGCCAACCAGATAAAGCTCTTACATTATGTATGTTCTCTACCCAGTTCTGTGCCCTCTTGCACCCCCTTCTTTTCCTAATTTGGAACCTTAGTTTGGCAAAGCAGATTAGGCTAAAAGTGACCAAACCTCTCTCCATAGGTGGCTGTTTTTTCATGTGGACAGCAAAAAGGGTACCTGCTGTACAACTCCCTTAGCCCAGCCCTGACATCCAGAAAACCCTATCTTGATTGCTAGAGGCTGCTCCTGTATTGGGAGTCTTCTCGCTGGACTGGAGGAGGCCCTTCTCCTGGGGAGAGATGGTGGGAGTGTTCCATAGATATTAGTTTTGCTCGTAGAGCAGATTAGGTGTAACTCGCTCATCAAGAGCTGATTGCCACATGAAGTTAAAATATGCAAATGAGGTTAATCAAGGCTAAGGGTTAAAGTCTCCATTTGTTCTTTTCATGAAATCAGCTAGAGAGCGTTTGAGGTGGAGGGGTGTGTATGTGTGTATGGGGGCACATCTGGGAAAATTGCTTTGAGACTGACCCTTCTGCAGAGTTTTTATTTCTCCTGTTAAAGATTTTTACCAAAGAGGTTGCTGCTTAAGAACTGATACAAAGTAAAGTTAGCAGAACCAGGAAACAGTATATACAATAAGCTGGACACCCTACCAACTGCTGCATGCTTTCTCTAGCTTGTTTGTTCGTCATTTACGTGCTGCCCACCCCTTAGACTGGGAGTTCCAGGAACACAGGGATTGTCTTTTGCTTTTCATTCTATGCCCTTCACTTAGTATGGGTCTTGGCATGAAGGAGATGCTTAATAAATATTTATTGAGTGACCAACAGTGAGAACTGAGAAGGGATATAAGCATGCACGTGCCTCTGTTTTTGTTTTTTTTCCTGAAGCGTAGGGGCCTATGGAGTTGGAACACTGCATATTCCTTTGGACCTGTTGGTGTTGGTTAGTTTTGCTGAACTGCTTCCCACCCTTTTCCCTCCCCCTCCCCCTTTCTTTTTAATTCTTTGTTATAAGTGACAGCTCTCTAGGTTGGGAAAGGGAAGAAGTATATTGAAAAATAAAGGTGATATAAAAATAAAAGATATCAAAAATAATTAAAATTTAATTAACTCCTCCTAAAAAAGTATACCACTGTAGATATGAAAATGTCAGTCAATAAAGCATTTATTAAACACTTATTATGTACCAGGCATTATGCTAAGCACTGGGGATACAGAGGCAAAAGATAGTCTCTGTCTTTGAGGAACTCGTACTCTGTTTTAACAGTAGAATTATAGGATGTCAGAGTTGCAAAAGATCTGAATAGCTCATCTGGTTCCATCCCTTTGTTTTATAGATAGGAAACTGAGATGAAGAGAAGGGAAGTGATTTTCCCATGCTCACGATGAGTAAAAGGCTGGGCTTGGAATAGATCCCAGGAGTACTGATTCCCAGGCTGGTGTTCTTACCCCTAATTGACAAGGGAGCTGTATTGTAAAAGTTCATTTGTGAGTTCATTGTTAGGATTTTGGAATGTATTTTCTGCCCCAGAATATCATACATGGTAGAAGACCTTGTCTAGTTGACGTGGTGCTATTGGTACTTAGATACTTAAGTGGATCTTGAGCCAGCAAGGTGGTGCATTGAATAGGGAGCTGGACTTAGGTAGGAGTTGCACTCAGGTCTTCTTGAATCTAAGTCACTAGCTATATAAACAGAGGCACTTAATCTCCCTCAGATTGTTTCCCTAACTGCAAAATGAGAGATTGAACTCAGTGGCATCCAAGGTCTGTTCAGATTCTTAACCTGTGGTCCTGTCAAAGTGATCAAATTGATGGAGGAATATTCCCTCCCAGGAGGCAAATTACAACCTATCCATACCTGTTCAGACTCTCAAGCTCTTGCCTATGTCCTCTTATAAATGAACTCCAGGGAATCCAGTCCCCTCCACTTCCCAAATACATCTAAGGATGCCTGGCATACACCTGAGGAGAACAGTGGACCACTTTGATTAGCCCACTGTCATTCCTCCAACTCTTGCTAGGTGACTGGCCCTAATTTTTAAAACCATACGTTTCCCCAATGGTTTTTATTCCAGTTCATCCAACTTTCTTATTTGTTGTGTTTTTTAGCTTCCTCACACCCACCACATACCTCTCCATTGCCCTCTTTGTGACTGGTTACTCGTTTTTAGCTCTTTAGTGCTGCACAATATTCACCTCTACAATTATACCAGTAGAATTAGAGTATTTAAGAGCTGGTCTTTTGTTTCTAGAAGAAGTTTGGCATCTTTAAAGTAGTTTTACAGTTTCCTAAAGGTGGTTTAGCTTGTCCAGCTTCTCTTATTTAATTCTAGGTCCAGCTTATTATCCAATTGTACTGTCTGTCCAAGATATCCCCCTCCCCCAAACACATACATACTCTAGACAAGAACTATGCACATTCATATTCTTCATATTATAATATAGGCAATTGATTGTTTTCGTCCACTTAGTTTTTCCTGTTTGGATAGTTAGTCCCAACTCTTTTGAGTAGCTATGAATCTTTTCCCTACAACTCTGTACTGATGCAGTCAGCACAGTATCATCTACAAATAGGAGCTTCTGGAGGCCCTCACTATATATAGGAAATCCCTCTTCAACTTGGGTAATACCCTGGCTTTCCTCCATGGTAGTGACCAGCATATTTCTGCTTTATGCTTCACTTGATATTTATAATCAGAGGGCTATTGTATAAGGCTATCTCAGTTATTTTATTTTTCAAGTAATACTGAATAAATTTAATGTGTGGATAAGAGAAATTTTGTTGGCATAGAACCTTTAAGGTAACATTTTGCTAAACCAAATCAAATGCTTTAAAAATAATCAACAGATATTAAGCATAGTAGCATCTTTTATTATGTACTTCTTTCAGCTAATTGTGTGATGGTAAAGATGTGTCCTCCTATGGAATGTGATTTGTAAAAGTCTGTTTCTTACTTATACCAACAATGAAGATGCTCATCTCTGTGTGCAAAGATGTTTCTCATAAACATTTTGAATAAATGGGAAAGTAGATATATCTCTTGGTGGTAGCTGATGTTTTCCAGTTTCCTTTTTTTTTTTTTTTTGGTATTAATAAGGCCAGAAATTTTTTCCAAATCTTTGCTATTTTCCTCTCCTTCAGATCCCTTTAAAATTGATCCCTCAGTGCCCTCATAATTATGTCGCTTCCAACACAAATCTCTGTGACATATACTTGGGCTAATAATGATACAGCGATTTTTCTCCTTCCCTGTTCTTTTTAGGGAGATTTCTGTTGTTTTTTATACACGGGGTTTTTGTATCTTAAGTGTGAAGGTTCTGTTGTATGATGGTAAAAAAAAGTTTATTATAAAAATCTTTGCAGATCTTTTCCATTTTTCTTCTGTTTGTTGTCTCTTCTTTAATGTATCCTTCCCTCTTCCACCTCCCCTCCCCGCCACTTTGTTTACTTGGGCATTTGGCCAAGCTTTCTTTTAATTGAATTTGCCTTTTGTTGCTTCTCAATGTTTTTGTGAGGAGATCTTGCATATAATCTTCCATGAATCTTTTTCACAAGACATTATAAATGAATTTATAAATGGATCCTTCAAACTGATGTTTTTCATTGGTTGTCCCACTCCATTTTGGAAAGATACTTTTAAAGCTCTCTGTGTATGCCGTTTCCCCTGTCCGTTACCCATTCTTTCATCAGTAACGTGTTTGTATTAAGTCATAATTGAGTTGCTTCCATTGCAATGCAATTCTTTTTCTAATTTTTATTCTTCTAGCTTTTTACTAATTTTGACCTTTGCTCTAATAGTCAAGGGTTTGACTATGCACAGACAGCTGATTCAGAAGTGACTCCCACATCAAGAATGAGTCATTTCCTGTCTAAAATTATAATCAAACTCTTTTTGTTTTCAGTGTTAATTCGGTGCTTGCCATGTCCAGAACCTTGCAGTTCCTTTATCAAAGAGAATGTCTTCATGAGGCATAGGTGTGATGCCTTTGTGTAGTCTACAAGGTTCTTTGGCTTCTCCCATTCCTTGTTTCTTACTCCTATTTTCCGCTATCTTTCTTGCTATCCTTACCTATTTGTACCTTTATATTGAGGTCACAAAGTATCATAGCTACATGTTGTTGGTTTTCACTCATTCAGTTGTGTCTGAATCTCTGTGATCCTGTGGACCACACAGTCCATGAGGTTTTCTTGGCAAAGATACTGGAATGGTTTGCTATTTTTTCCTCCAGTGAGTTAAGGCAAACAGAGGTTAAGTGACTTGCCTAGCGTCACACAACTAGTAAGTGTCTGAGGCTGGATTTGAACTCAAGTCTTCCTGACTCTAGGGCTAGCTCTCTATCCACTGAGCCATCTGGCTGCCTCCTATCATAGCTATATGCCAATATAATTTAGAAGGTCTTAATGCATCCTTTGTAGAATTTTTCTCCCTCTTCATTCTCTGCCACATACATGTTGGTCTTTAAACTACAGTTACTTTCATGGTGGTCTTTTTGCTAATACTTATCATGAGCTCTTCAATACAAGACGACCAAACAGCCCATGAAAGGATATTTGTGGCTGCCTTTAAGCATGCAACGAAACCCATTTTGCCAGTTCCCTTATGCACCTTTCCAAGGAGGGCCCGAGTCATCCCATTTAGCTACAACTCCCTTCTCTCTTTTGGTTTTGGTTATGGTGCAAATGTAAAGGTTTCCACTATTCAGTTCCTCCAGTAGTGTGCCCACTAGTGTGGTCACTTAGCATGCCAGGTGCCAAGTGAAAGGTTATGGACAGATTAACCCAATGATGGTGTGTGGTAGCCTTTGAGAACTCAGGGTCATTTCCGTGCCCCGTTGAAGCAACACAGGAAGACTTTATGGAAATGCTTTAGATTCTCTTCCCCCATCACCTCACCCCATTGTTTGCTACCCTGTAATAAAAAAATAAAAAGAGAAAGAGGGAAACTAAACTGTTTGGGACATTTAAAAATAATGTGTTTTAAATTGTATTGTATTGAGGAAGATACATAAAAAATATTTTATGACCTGGAATAGCTAACTTTGAAGTACCAAACTGAACTGAACTTTCAACATGGTCCAGGGCAGATCGTGCTTTGCATGCATTAGGTAAGCTCAGCTTATGGTTGGCTAACTGTTACTTGGAAAGGAAAATGAGCTAGTCCAATCCAAACGTTTTCCAGTGGAGGTCCAGTGACATGCCCAAGGTCACACAGATAGTAGAGAGAACTCATTTTTATATAGTAATAGCTTTTCAAAGCACTTTCCTTACAATAGCCTTTTGAATTAGGTTGTGCAAGGAATATGATTTGTGTTTTATTGATAGTACAACTTAGGGAAGTTCAGTAACTTGTACAAGGTCAACTAATTAAAAGACAGAACTGGGCCTTGAACTGAAGGCCTCTGATTCCAACTTGAGGGAATGAATGTTTGTTCCCACTCTATCTACCATGTCTCAATACTCAAGGTACAGTTGTTCAGTCATTTTTCAGTCCTCTCCTACTCTTTGTGATCCCATTTGGGGTTTTCTTGACAAAAATACTGGAGCAGTTTGCCGTTTCCTTCTCCAACTCAGTCTACAGATAAGAAAATCGAGACAGTTAAGTGACTTGCCCAGGATCACATAGCTAGTGTCTGAGGCCAGATCTGAACTCAGGGAGATGAGTTTTCCTGACTCCAGGTCTAGCGCTCTATTTACTGTGCCACCTACCTGTCCCAAGGTACAGTGTGGGTTAAATCAGCTTGGGAACTGTCTGACATTGTTGCTATGGGAATATGGATTCTGAGTTCCCATTTGGGATGATGAGCTCTCATACCTTTCTTTGCTGTCCCTTAGTAGCTCATTATCTGTGCACATGCACATAGGAGAGGGAGTTTATCCTTGTTCTTTGTCATATATTTTAGGACTTTTTTAATGCAAAAAAAGATTAGCAGATATTAATAACTTTGCTGTCAAATTTTATTATTTTCTGATTGCTTTTGTATTATTTCAATCACTGCAAGAGCTCTGTGGGACCATTCTGTGTGGAAAACCCACAAGACTCCAGCACTTAGTGGAGTGCTTGGTGTATACTAAGTGCTTAGATAAAGGCTAAGTTGGCTGACTGAAGCATGTTGAGATGATGAGTAGGGAGGAAGAAGACCACAACCTCTCCTGCCTTCTATCATAGCTGAGGTGATGAAGCTGCCTGTTGGCTTCCTACCAAGTTAGGGCATCAGTAAATTATATGATGGTCAGTTGCCATACTCTGCCCCTTCTTTTGGATTTTATGGCAAGGTTCTGAACTTCTCATGTTCTCCTGTTGAACAGTCACGGACGCAGACCATCTCTCTTTCACCTTTCCCACCTTTCTCTCAGATCTCCTTGTGAGTTGGGGCCAGACTGAAGCTATCATTCCCCAGCACAAATCAGACCAGCCTGTTGGTGGACAGCTCTTTTTGGACAGGAGAGAACAGAGAGTGGAAAAAAGGATAGAAGAAAGGATAGTGACAAAAAAATCAGAAAGATAGGCATTTAAAACATTTGCTTGGGGCTGGTGAGGAGAAGAGATTTTTAAAATGAACAAATGTGACATGGAGGCAGTTGGCGCAGAGCTATAGAGCCCAGGTCTTATTGCCTCGCTGAAGAGACCCTGTAATTTCATTACAAGATCATTTTCCCCATTAGGTGAGTTATTGTTCTTTTAATCAGAGGTAATGTTGTAATCTGACCATGCAGCATAATTGAGTATAAAATATTTTTCATTCCCATATAGATGGTGGATTTTCCCCCAATTATAAACCAATTCCAAAGGCACCCAGGCCCAAGAAGGATGCATTGTCGAGCCATAGATTAGGTTCTAGCGCTTTGGTTAATATGTTTTGGGGGGAGGCAAGGGAGAAGCCTCAAAGAAACATTGAGGCTTATGTTTGTAATGAATTTTCCTCTGAAGTTAATGTAATTTCTGCAATTTGTGATGCAAATAAAATACTTTGGCACCTTTCGTAGGCTGGCCAAATTGGGGCAATGGAGACTGACAGAAAGAGCTCTGGAAGAAGGGGAGAGGTGGAACAGACAACCAGTTAGATGGGTTTTGCTGGCCATTTAGTTGACCAATTTTAAGCCTTTTTGCCTTCAGTCCTTTAGTTAGGAATTTTTTTTGGCTGGACCACCTACCATTTTGTTTATCCTTGGGAATTGGGCTTGAACAGAATGGGAAGTGTGTCTGTTGGGGGTGCGGGTGGGGGAGAGCTCTCCACACTGACATTTCTGGGCATATCATATCCCTACCCCGTTCCCCTCTTGTTGCTAGCCTGGGCCGATCTCCCAGACAGGAAGTCTGCTTTGATGTTTTTCACCATCTGGCTGTCTTTTTGTGTCTTTTAAAAGAGGACTGTAGGCAGAGGGCATTACTTACCATGGGGGGATAAATCCCTAAAGGCAGAGTATTTAATCATCAGAGACTGGCAGTTGGTTGAGGTGGGAGCATGTGAGGGAACGAACCTCCTAGCTGTACCGTGTCTCTTCCCACACCTACCCTTATTTTTCCTTATCCTAAGTTCACTGTAATGAATGCCTATCAAGGAATTGTTCTAAATGCCCGTGTGAGAGCTTGGTGTTGACATATTTTGTTAGAGAAGCAGCCGAGAATAGCAGAAGGGGCACTGGACTTGGACTCAGAGGACTTGAGTTCAAGTCAGTCAAGACAAGACCTTAGTAGTCAAGTCTTAGCTGACACTTCCTGAAAGACTGTGTGTAAGTCAGTTTCACCAGTTAGTACTTCTGTTTGCTCATACATAAAAGAAGTGAGATGAGAGAATCTTGAAGGTGCCTTCCAGTGCTAATATTTGATGACTCAAGTCATATTTCATGGTTTGAACTGTCTTGATTCTCCCCTCCTCTCTCATCCCCTGCAAAAAATCCCAGTGCTATCACTTCCCATGTGACTTCAGGCAAATTACTTCACCTCCTTTGGCCTTAGCTCTCTTTTCTGTTAGACTGGTTTGTCTTGAAGTCCAACTCTTACAACTGATATTCTATATCCTAGGTTTTTTCTATCAGTGTTTCCTAACCACAGTCTGTAAAAAGTTTACTGCTTCACAAAACATTTACTACCAAAGGTCTTTTTTAAAAAAAATCTATTTTAAAAAAATTGGCTTCTCTGTGTCTCCGTCTCTCTCTGTCTCTCTCTCTCTGTTTCTCTCTTTCTCTCTTTGTCTGACTCCATCTCCCTCCCCCTTCCTTTCTTTCTCCTTCTCTCTCCCCCTCTCTCTCCCTCTTCCTCCACTCTTCTTTCTTCCTGCTCTTCTACTTCAGGACAGGCTTGTAGTACAGGTCTCCCTCCCAGGTTTTCTCCTTTCTCTCTCCTTCTACTTCCTCTACCCTCCCCTGCCCCAAGTTGCCAATGACAAGGGTGGAGCTTTGTCTGTTTTGCCATTCTGCTGTGTAGTTTAGATTGGGAAACTCTACCTGAAGTAACACAATTTCAAACAATTCACCAAGGTGCGAGAGAGTTTATTAGCTTGGCTTGGTTCTTGAGCAGTAAAAGCTGGCAGAGTTGAACGGAGAAAAGATGCTATTGTAAGTGTGAGGCTGGGAAGTATTGCCAAGCCAACAAATGGCTTATGTTCTCTTATGGGGGGAGTGTATATAGGCAAGAAATGGAAAGGCCTTTTCAGGAAATTGTTGATGGTAAGGGCTGGCTTCTCTCTGTGTGCCTCATCATGTAGACAGCCATTGTTCTCCAAGGCCATTTCATGCCCCATAGTGTATCCTCCAGTGCTGGTGTTTATGCTTGATGATGGTAGTAGTCATTTTGGGGGAGAGGGCATTGATTAGAACTGCAAGTGACCTAAGGTTATCTGGTCCATTCTTCTTCCTCCCACTCCCCACCCCATTTTATAGATGAGTAAACAAAGATGAGGAATGTGAGAAGCCTAAAAAGATGGCCCTGTTGGTAAGCAGCAGAGCTGGAGTTCAAACCCAGGGCTTCTGACTCAAATTCAATGATCTCATTGTGTCATGCTACCTTCATGCCTATAGGTTTTCAGATCTACTTAGTTAACAGTGTCCACTTGTTTTCTCAAATGATCTTCAGTCTCTGTAGGAAGTAGCAGACATGGAAATCCCTAAGTTCATGTCTAAAAATATTTTATCTTAAAAAAAATATTTTATCTTTATTTTACTACTTTTTGGAAAAACAGAAATCCAGCCAATAGCCCTAGAATCTGACACATCAGATGGAAAGGCAGTGTTTCCAAGGGTGTCTTCCCTCCCTCCCTCCTTTATTCCTTCTTCCCTTCCTTCTTCTCTCCTCCCTCAGAAAGGCTAAATCTTCAGTCAGAGGCAAAAAATAGAGGGCTCTCTGCAACTCAGTGTAATGTTAATGGGATGTCAAATCTTGCCCAACCTCATGAGTGAGGCCCATTAAGGGAAACTTGCTTAGGGAGGCTTGCTTGTAGGAAGCCTTGCTTGTGGGAAGCCTTGCTTGCAGGCAGGCTTTTCACACCTTTTGTTAATTTCTAATTAGGAACTGAGTCACTGAGGGTTGTGATGCCCTCTGTCTCTAAAAAGGGTGTGTGTGTGTGTGTGTGTGTGTGTGTGTGTGTGTGTACATAGAAGAGTTCTTGTGATTTCACCAGATGAGGCTCTGGGTAGTCATTAAGGAACTCCCTAACCCCCTTTTGAAAAACCCAGGTGTTGGTACTTCTCTGTCTGGTAACTATGTATGTATTGCCTTGGTTAGACAGTTGGATCTGTCTGTTGATCTGTGCTAATTTCTCAGACAGAAGCCCTGTCTGTTGGTTTTTATTTCTCTGCTTGTATTTTCTCTGAAATTCAGGGTGCTGACCCTTCCCCTGAACTAGTGAATGTAATTAAAAGAAGATTATTGACACCTTTTTTTAGCAGTCTTTCCTAGTAAAGCAGATAAAATAATGTGTACTAGCAGCCATCCTGGGTATGCCAGTATGGTTGTAGTTACATTCAATTTGCAAGTTCTCTTGACCTAGTTCTTAGATGTATATGTTTATGCTAAAACAATGAGGAGTGGAGTTTCAATGGCATACCCAGAAATGCTTACATTTCTGCCAATAGCTGCTTCAGTTAAAATTCTAGACACTCCCCACCCCACCTCCAAGTAAAACTGTGTTGGATGGAACCCCTTCTGGCCTACTATGTCCAGAAAATGCCATTGCCTTTGAGGCTGGAATTAGGGGCATGGCATGGCTTTGTTTCCAGTGGCTCTACCAAAATCATACTCAGAGATGGTTATTTGGTGGAAAACATTTTTGTCTTCACAATTCCTCTGCAAACACTCTACCAAGGGATAGGGCATGGGCCAGTGACTTCTTTGGTGGAAGAAACTTTTGGAGGTATAAACTGGTACCTTTCAAATTGTCTTGAGAGAGATTCTGGGAGCTCTCAGAGGTTAAGTGACTTGCCCAGGATCACACAGCTTTATGGGTAATAGATAGGACTAAAGCTCTGGTCTTCCTGGTTCTGAGGGCCACTCTCCTAGATAAATAAACAAACAAACAAATACTAGGATTTATCTAGCACTTTCATATTTATAAAGCACTTTGCATTTGTTATTTCATTTAATCCTCACAACCGTCCTTTGATCTAGGTGTCAATAGTAATCCCATTTTTCCAGTGAGTAAATTGAGGATCAGATAGGTTAAATGACTTGCTTCCAGTCAAGTCATAACAGGATTTGAGCTTGGATCTTCCTCATTCCAAGCCTAGCACTCTCTCTACTATGCCATGCTGCTTCTTTATTCTAATACTCTACGAAAAATATAAAAACCAAAAGCTACACTTAAAACAAGGAAGCAGCATAATGAATTATTGGGATTGTCTGCACAGGGAGAAGTGACTGACTCTTTGTGTGTGGCTGGTCTTCATGGCACCATAATCTTGCATCCCCAGCTCAAAGCAGGCCAAGGAATGCTTCCTTTGAGTTAATGATTGCACTGTCTTAATGACCAGATGTCGGGCTGAGCAGTAAGGGGACCTTGCCCTGGAAAAGTCCCAGGTGGTACGTGCATTTGGGGAGTGGGAAAGTCCCAGGACCTTTATGTTTCTTTCTCTTTCCCATAGGGCAGTGGTTCTCAACCTTCCTAATGCTGCAGCCCTTTAATACTTCTATGTGGGCATATCTGCATGTGGGCAGACTCGCCTGGAGACAGAGGAGCGGCGACCCCTGTGAAAGGGTTGTTTGACCTTCAAAGGGGTCGCGACCCACAGGTTGAGAACCACTGCCATAGGGCATGATGGCACTCTTGTAGGTGTTGAATGGGAGTGTTAGAAGATAACCAGTAGGGTACCCTGCCTGGTTTCAGTCACAGTCAGATCAGGGGATAAATGCCAGATTAATTATCTGGCCAAGTTAGCATCTTGAAGTAATGCCTTCATGTCCTGACAAGATGTTTTAGCAGGTTTTATAGGTCTTTTTTCTGACTTTCAAACCTGTGTCTGCCCAAGGACAAGTTTTGGATAGACTGGTTCATACTTCTAGAGCTGGAGGTGACTTCCAAGGAGTATATATAGTTCATTTTGTTCAACCACCTTATTTTACAGATGAGGAGATTGAGTCTATGAAAGGTTCAGTGACCTGCCTGAGGTCATATGAGTCTTGAATGTCACAGGTTGGATTTGAATGTAAGCTCCTTGAGGGAAAGACTCTTCCATTTTGTCTTTATATCCCTAGCATTTAGCACAGTCAGGCACATTGTTTAAATGTATTGCATACCTGCTAATTGTAATATTTGCTACAATTAAAAAATTTTCTTTTAGATATTTCTTAAATTTGAACTAATTCATTGCTTGAAAGTCAATAGGGTTTAGAGAAGGATGAGGTTTAACTCTCCTCCCACTCTGTGAATAGGCATGAACACACACACACACACACACATACACACACACACACTCCTATTTGAGTTGTGGTGATTAAAAAAAAGATGATTTTTAGACTTTAGCCTCCCCAGGACACTGGAGAGATTCAACCAGATTCTTCCTTCCCCTTCACCTCCAGGGCAATAGAAATAAAAGTGGCCTAAAATGAGAAGGGCATTGGGCTTGCCTTCTTTCTGGTCCCCCGTATGCAAATCATTTAGCTACCCACAACCCATAGAGTCTAGATTCCCAGAGTAAATCATTTCCATTCCCACCACTGTTCCCTTGGCTGGAAAAGCAACAGGAGGTCAACCCGGGAGCCCCTTCGTGGCTGTGCTCCTGACTCCTGCAGGGGCCACATTGGCGAGCAGCTAACCATGTGTCTCACATCTCCCCGCTGGCCTTTTCATGTCTGGAAGGCTTTGATTAAGATCGTTTCCTGTTAGAGTTTCCCAAAGAGTGGGGCTTCAGTCACTGTGACCAAGTGGCTTCTTGGGGGGAAGGAGGGGGAATGTTTTTTAGAGGCTTTTGATACCTTTGTACCCTTTGGCTGTGACTATAGTTTCTTGTGTGTTTGTACGTGTGTGTATATATACATTTGTTTGGCCCTTGGTGGTTGTTTTACTTGATTTTTTTTTAAGGACTTTTGGGCTGTCTGTGTGGCTTTAACAGCTAACTGGTGGATCCTGTTTTCCAAAGCTCTGTCCAGTTTCATGTTTGTGCCACAGCTGTTGAGTGGTGGAGGATGTAAAAAGAAAGTTTTTATTTAATAAGGCCTTTGGTCTTTCCTATTACTGGGGGCTGGAACACATGGTTTGCTTTAGCAATCTGGAATGAAGAAAACTTTCAGTCTTTTCATTCTCTGGGTCCTTTGGGAATACAGGTATGGACTGCCTGAAAACACACTCAGAAAAACTACAGGAAGATAGGAATCCCATTTACAAAACAGAAATTAGGGAATCATTATTCATGTGACAAGAGGATTCCCCCAGGATCCCTTTGAAATGGGAATGGGAACACACTGCTTATTTACAGATCATTTAAGTGTTTGGTTGCAGCCCATTAATTACAGTTTGGGGGGGAGGGGATTTAAAGCTAAAGTGCCAAGAGCCCCTGCCAATCTGGAATTAAGTTGAAAGTGCATACAAAGCATTTCTGAAATTATAATGTAAGTGAAGTTGAAAGGAGGAATTGCACTCATGATGCAGCTTTGGATTTTGGGAAAAGCTTTGGATTTGTAGTCCCAGTGGAACTGGGTTTAAATCAGACTCTGACATTTACTACCTGTGTGGCTTTAGGCAGGACAATTTTCTCTACCCCACAGTTTTCTTCGTATGTCAAATGAGGGTGTGGATGATATAACCTGTAATGACCCTTTCAGCTTGGAAATATGATATTTTAATGAGGTCTTCTGTGATTCATCCACAGTCTATTTAATAGATATCTTTTGAAGTCCATGTTTAGTATGTAAATATCACCTTTTCTGATAGAGGCAGAACTTGAGAAATCTATCTGGTCAACTTATTGGGGGCCAGTAAAAGTTAATGGTTGGGGAAGGTGGTTCAATTTGGGATTTAGAAAGGACTTGGGAAATTTCTGTATATACTTTTTTGCCCTTGTGACCTCAACTGGGTACACTCAGGATAGGATCAGAAGGAGAATCTTGATGACTGTTCGGCGGAATGGCTCCAGGAAGAGAGGAAAAAGACCCTTGGAGAAGCTGGAGCATGGGGAGATTTCTGGGAGAGATAGTACTGTATTCTAGGAAAGAAAGAAGACAAGAATTCTTTACTCCAACTCCCTGTATCAGTTGCCCACCTGTTTGCTGGGAGTCACTGTGAATTATTCATGGACCACAAAGTATCAGAGATAGAATGGACCTTGGAAGTCAACCAGTATAACTCCTTCACTTTTTTCCCCTAGAATTTATTTACTTATTTTTAGTTGTCAACATTCATTTCCACAAGATTTGGAGTTCCAAATTTTCCCCCCATCTCTCCCCTACCCCAAGAGGGCAAGCATACCGATTATCCCTTCCCCCAGTCTGCCCTCTCTTCTATTCCCCCCCTTCACCCTTACTTTCTTGTGGGGCAAAATGGATTTCTAACTCCATTGCCTGTATATTTTATTTCCTGGTTGCACGTAAAAACAATTTTTTATGTTTGTTTTTAAAACTTTGAGCTCCTGATTCTCTCCCTTCTTCCTTCCTCACGCACCCTCATTGAGAAGACAAACAATTCAATATAACTCCTTCACTTGAAAAAGAGATTAATTAGGTGAAGTCAAAAGTACACTGGACATGGAGTCAAGGAGGACCTGAGTTCAAATGTGGCCTCAGTCACTCACTAGCTGTGTGAACTTGGGCAAATCACTTCACCTCTCTTTGCCTATTTCCTTATCTGTAAAATGGGTACAATAATAACACCAACCTCCAGGTTGTTATGAGGATCAGATGAGTTAATATTTGGAAAGGGCTTGGCAGACCTTGAAGTGCTCTAAATGCTAGTTTGTTATTGTTGTTATCATCTGCACTGTTATCATTCCTCCTATTAGGTCCATGAAACCCAGAGGGTAAAGTGCCTTGTCTGTCACAAGTTCACAGTGAATTAGCAGTACTAAATCCCAAGGGTCCTGACTTCTCCTCTCCTGCTTTTCCCACTGTCACTTTATGGTGACTCCAACCATGTTTTTTAACTCAAGTACAATCATCCCTTCCATATCACGGGGTTAGGGGCATGGTGCCCTCATGCAATCTGGAAAATCCACGGAAAATTCTTTGGCCCTCCTTTCATACTGGAGAAAATTTCTGAATTATTATGGTATTAAATGTTCATATTATATAATACTATAGATATATTTTATGCATTTCTGAGTTTCTAAACTTTTTCTGTGCTGTCTGTGGCTTCCACAAAACTTGTCCAAAATTCCCATTTAATTTCTTATGCCAACCCTCGATATATCGAAACATTGATGGGGAAAGTCATTATATGAAAGGGATTACTATAATATTCAAATTTTTTATACTTGTAAAATACATACATACATACATATATATATATATATATATATATATATATATATATATATGCCTTTATACACCCATGTGCTAAATTGTCCATTTATTGTGTACAACTAAGTTACCCACAACTTTTATTAGAAGTCCCTGCCTGTGCAGCATTAAAATTTTCAGTCCTTCTGTTGTGTATATGGAGATAGAATAACTTATTTTCTTGGGAATAGTCCTCCATTGCCAACGGGCTCAGACTGCTGTGTTGAGTTTTCATGCAAAGCCTCCTATTTTTGGCCTCATTACAGCCCTCTAGCCCTTATTGTTACTGAACCGCCTACTTCCAAGGATCCCAGATTCAGAGTTTTAGCCTGGAAAGTCACCTTAATAGTCCCATGCCCTCACATTACAGATGCTGAAACTGAGGCTGGAAGAAGTGAAGGAATTTGTTCAAAGGTTACATAAGTCAATAGCATAGCTGGACCTCTTAGCTCAGATCCAGAAGACTCCTTTCCTCTGACGGTTGTGTCCCTTTTCCTGTTTCCAGGCTCACTGGTTAGAAAGGTGATTCTGAAACTGTTCAGCTATAAATCTGTGCTAGGATACAAAGTGATAATCATCACTTCTTACCTGAAGGAATGATCTGTTTGAGTGTGTTTTGTCATAACTAGTTTGATGGGTTTTCCCCCCACCCCACCTCCATACTATGCTTTTAGTTATCTTGTTGATTTAGGTTCCTTTTTTTTTTTTTTGCTCTTTTTTGGAGGGGGGAGGGCAGGGCAGTCGGGGTTAAGTGACTTGCCCAAGGTCACACAGCTAGTAAGTATGTCAAGTGTCTGAGGTCGCATTTGAACTCAGATCCTCCTGACTGCAGGGCTGGTGCTCTATTCACTATACCACCTAGCTGCCCCAAACTGTTGTGTTTTCTGTTAGTAAATCATAATGGAGCTGAGTTTTATAGTTAGAGCCCTGGTCCTTGGACTACAGCAAGTGTCTAACTTGGAAATAACCAGTAACTACCTACAAAATCCACTTGAATTTTGAGTAGATTTGAGTTGACTTCCTGGAGAAAGATTCCAGTCAATCAGATTAAGCAGATGGCTTGGAAAAATAGCACACAAGTTCAAGTATCTGGTTAACTCCTCTCTCTCTCTCTCTCTCTCTCTCTCTCTCTCTCTCTCTCTCTCTCTCTCAGATGGTGACAAGGACAAAGAAAATCTTTGTGGGCGGATTATCTGCGAATACAGTTGTAGAAGATGTAAAGCAATATTTTGAGCAGTTTGGCAAGGTAAGTACCTGTGTATTGGATGGTGGAGCCAGAAGATTATCCACTTTGTGTTTGGAGTTCTCTTGCTACCTTCTTAAAGGCCTAGGATGACTCATGTTCATGTCTAAATTCAGGTGAAAGCAGTAGGAGTTGAGAGGGAAAGGTTAGACTTATAGTGAAAGCTATGTGTTGTGTAGGCCTCCATTAGTAGACAGCTTGACCTTTCATTCTGATCTTGCTGGCATTTTAATACCACATAGTGGAGAGGGGCTAGTAGATTAGGGATAGGGATTGAGAATTAATGGTTGAAGATTTGGAAAGAGCCTCGATTATGAGTCTGAGGTGATAGTGATTTTGACAGAAATTAGAGAAGAGGGCTCTTAGTCATTAGTCACCTGGTCTGACTGTTGCTTTCTAGAAAAATATATTGAATTTCAGAAAAAAACATGGATTTGTATGAACTGATACAGTGCACGATAAGCAGAACCAAGAGAACAAGATGTAGAATGGCTGCAATAATTGTAAATGAAAGTGATCAGTAAAAGGAAATTGGAAGAGTGAGTAATGGAAAAACCAATGAAGAGCCCAGGGAGCAGCCAACATACCCTCCCCTCATGACAGGAGTGGAGAACTAATAGGACTGAATATTGTAGACATTGTCGGGTGTGGCTTGTGTATTGTATGATTTTGCTAAATTGGTTTCTTTGTCACTAGGGATGTTGAATCTGGAGGGGGAGTGAGTAGGGGAAAGATTTATATAAAGACAAAAGGCACCAATAAAATGTGCAAAAATGTAAAAACAGAAGGGGCAAATTCAATATTAGTATGAAATTTATTCTGCTCCTTTAAGTCTAGTAAGTAATATTGAAGACTTTCTCATCTACACCTTCATATGTCTATAACGTACCCAAATGAAAAGGCCCAAAGCTATTGAAATCATATATTTGTTATTCTCTAAGAAGGAAGGAAAAAAATATGTGGAGACTATAATAAACCCAGATGAATGACAGAGACAGAGAGAGAGGGACAAAGGGGGAGAAGAGGGAAGGAGAGAGAGACAGAGACATAGAGGCAGAGATAAAGAGAAATAGAGACAGAAACAAACATGGACCGAGAGGCTTTCTTGGGTTCTGTGCAGCTGAGCCCTTCTTTGCTAAGGCACCCAAGGGAGAGCCTATGAACGCAACCAACCTCTAGCTGTTAAGAGTTCTCAGGCTGAATGTTTGTGAGATGGCAGTAAAACTATCCCTAAGGCCTCTGTTGCCTAGAACAGGCTGGGAGCAACATTTAGAGCCATAAATCAGTCAGGAAAGAGTGTGGTCTTTTTGCTATGTATTCCCTTCTGCCTCAAGGACCCCCTTTTTTGCTCTGTTTCCATGGGGAATCTGGGCCCCATTGAGTTTGGCATTTTCCTTGGAGAGGCGCCTTTCTCGTGCATGTGTGTTCAAGCACCCTGCATCATGCCTTGTGTGGTGCACACTATGTGCTTAATTAAAATGTTTGTTGAATTGATTTCAAGTGGGGCAGCTGTTATATCGCTGTCCCCATTGCAGTCCTGGGATAATAATGGCTCACATTTATAGAGCACTTTGGGGGTTGCAAAGCTCTTTGCTCAGGGTATCTCAGTTGACCTTCACAACACCCTGAGGTAGGTGATTTTATTATCCCCATTTTACAGTTGAGGAAATTGAGGCACAGAGAGATGAAGTAATTTTTTTCCAGTGTCACACAGCCAGTAACTAACTTGGATTTTCCTGACTCCATACTGGGTTTGGGCAGCCTGAGTCTTACCCGAGATGGCTGAGCTGGGGTGGGGGGGGGAGGGGGGGTAAGGTTGCAACGTTACCAAACTGCCAGGTGACTCAGAATCTCCTTACCTTTTCACCAACTCTTCCAGCTCTGCTTTACGGTTTAATTTATTGTGCATGTCCTTTTCCTGGTGCAGATTTTGTGATGTTCTTGACCCTTCCCTAGACTCCAAACCTTGTAGACCTCTGCTTTAGAGGATGTCATTGTCCAGGCATGATCAGTCTTCTTCTGTTATTATAAGAAAGTCCTTCATTTATTGAGTGATAGGGAGGCTGCCTGTAATAGTGTAGGGATTCTTAACTTTTATTTTGCATCTGGACTCTTGGCAGTCTGATGAAATCTAGGCTCCTTCCTCAGAATGATGTTTTAAAATAATTGAAAGAAGTGCTAAATTTCACTTAGTAGAAATAAAAAATTTCTCCATCCTTGTCCATGAATGTCTTGAAATCTGTCCTCAGACCCCTTGGTGGTGGCGGTGGGGTATCATGGATTCCAGGTTAAGAACACCTGCAGTAGTTGATAGAGAACAGAACTGAAGGCAGAATGACCTGTGTTCAAATCCTGCTGCAAGCACTTACTAGTTCTGTGACTCTGGATGAGTCCCGTAGCTTCTCTGTGTCTCAATTCCCTCATCTATAAAATGAGAGAATTGGACTCCGTAGCCTTCTAAGGTCCCTTCTGGCTCTAAATCTCTTATCCTATGTCTGATAGTCATGAGACCATGAACTTGGAGTAGGTATAGGGTAGCACTAAAACTTTCAGGTGACTTGCTCACCCAGTTTCCATCCCGGCCAAGAGTATGCATTGGTGAGATCGCTAGATAGGAGTAAGGCTATAGTCTTTGGCCTTGGGGTGGAGTTTTTCTCCATGTGAAGTTAATCGACCCACATGGGGATCGAAGCCAAGTAACAGAAAATCAAAACTCTTTATCCTGTCCTTTGTAATTTGGCACATTGACACAGCTGTCCCCCAAGGTTGATTCTGAAACAACTTTACAAATAGCCACTTGCTGATTCCCTTGGGTGAGTGATGATTAATGCCAAGAAGACCGTATGGAATACCAACATATTGGTTGAGTATTTCTACGTAAAGCTGGTTTAAAATACCAGGCAAGTTCGTCTAATACCGCCTTGCTAGGGGAAGAGTCTGGAAGGAGTTGAACCCTCTAATTTCCATTGTAGGGGTATATGTTGATCAGCTTACTGTGGAGCAAGGGTAGTAGAGATGCTCTCATTCATGAGTTGAAAATCCCTTATTTTTCAAGTTTTAACCTGTTTTGGAATTTTATAAACATATTGAAGGATATAAAAAAAGGAAATTGACTTTGCTTAGGAAACACTTATTACATTGCTCCAGACAGGTTCCTGCCTGTCAGTGTGCTAGCTCGTTCCTCTATACCCTGACCTCTAAGTTTCTTCTTCCTCTTAGGGAGGAAAAAAAAATTAGCTTTAGAACATATTTTGTTGGCCTTTTTGTTTTTATATCAGCTGCATTTCTAATTGTGTCCTCCCCTTCTCCCTTACCCAGAGATCCAATGGCATCAAAGAATAAAAAAGAAAGAGGGGGTAAAAAAACAAATTGGCAAAACCAACACACCAGCTGACTGAGAGTATATGTAATATTCCATATCCTTAGTCTTTCTACCTTTATAGTTCTAGTAACTTTAAAAAATCTTCTAATTTTAATAAATTCTACTTGAATAAATTCTTTTTTATTAAATCCTAAATTCTAATAAATAGTTTCTTATATGGTGCTTTATACTTTACAAAGCACTTTGTATGCTTCAACAATCCTATTAAAGTATCATACCCATTTTATAGACAAGAAAAGTGAGGTTCAGAAAAGCGCATTGATTTGACCATGGTTGTATAGCTAGTAAGTGGCCCAAGTGGCCCACCTGGAATTTGAACCCATATGTCTTAGCTTCTCATCAAATGTTCTTTATTAGAAAAGTCTTATTGATACTTTTTACCCATGGTTAACATTTCCTATTATCATTTCCCCAATATAGCTTTCTCTTGTGAAAAAGAACTATTCCTGTACCTTTTACCAGACCTATAGAACACACATTGCTACCTCACTGCTCTGGTGACATGATTGACCCTAACATTGATCCGAGTCCTGCAGTCTTTTGGTATAATTTTCCTTTAGATAATTGTGGTTGCTGTGTATATTGTTCTTCTCGTTCTCCTTATTTGACTTTGCATCAGTTCATACAAGTCTTCTCAAGTTTTTCTGAATTCTTCCTATTTAATTCTCTTTCCATAACACTGGAAAGCAGACACATACATGGGTTCTTAAAGCAGCTCCACTTTTGTCAGGGAATGGGTTAACTGTAGTCCTCTCACATACATATATCCTCCCCCATTGGTACTTACTGTGTATAAAACCACTCATTTAATTTTTCAATAACATTTACAGAATCCGGCAGGATGTGTAAACTTATCAAGCCTTTTATTAAAAGACTAAGGAGGCTTTTGGATATATCAAAACCATAATGCTCTCTTAGCTCATATTTTCAATGATAATAACAGTTTTTAATACATATGCTTGCATCTTCCCTTGGCTTGTCCCCAGAATATCCTGTTGTTTTATTTAGGCTCATCTTTTGTCCTTGTGAATTGTGTCTGCCCAACTTTTAGGACTACATATGGATTGCACCAGAATTCTAATATATCAGAGTATAAGACTTAGTTCCTTTAGGCAAATATATATTCACCCACTATTTTTATTTTTGAGTTGTTTATTTTTTCAAGAAACAAGCATTTTTTTTTCTTTCCCTTTTCCTCTCACTGGAAAAAACACCACAAAACCTTTGTGTCAGCTATCCATTATCAAGTAAGACAAATTCCCACATTGGCTGTGTTCAGATACATTCATCTTGAGTCCATCAACTTTCTGTTAAGAAATGTATAATATACTTCAACCTGGGTCTTCTGGAATCATATTTGGTCCTTGAGTTTGTTCAGGTTCTAATGCCTTCCAAAAGTTATCATCATCAGTGAAGAAGAGAGATGTTAAAACACTAAGAAAAGAATTATCCGGGTCTCAAGGGGCATATAATCATGTTGGGGGATTTGAAGCATTTGTAAATAAAAGAGTTGTGACCTTTTTTACTAAAATCCTATGAATATGTGCCAATTAATATTGTCTAGAAGGAATGCTTGTGATGATGATGAGGTCTGCAGAAGTTCTTTACATACATTATCGCATAACAACCTCACAGCAACCCTGTGAGGTAGAAACAGGTATCATTACTCTATTTCACAGTTGAGGAAACTGAGGCATGGAGGTGAAATGATTTGCTCACAGTCACATGGCAAATAAATGTCTAAGTCTCAGGTTTTCAACCTTAATTTTCCTGGTAACACTGTAGCTGTCCCATCACAAAACAGGGGACTTAGGTGCTTCGTTGTTTCGTATTCTTTGAGACCTTTGGGCGCATCATTTCATCTTCTCTGCCGTGTAATTTTCTTATCTCTAAAATGAGGAGGTTGGACAAGATCATTTTAAAGGCCCCTTCCGGGTCAGTTATTTTCTGAGTCTGTAATTCTGTTTTACAATAACAGGTAGGGAGTCTGGGTGTGTGTTGTGGGAACGGGTAATCTTAGGGGGGCAAAAATCTTGGTCACAATCCTTAAAATTGTTTTGTTACTTTTAAATACAGTATGTATCATGAATGAAAATATGAATGAGTGCTGATAAGCAAAACAACATATTAATGCTTCGTTACTTTAAGTAAGATATGATTTTATCTGTGCGTATGCTCCCTCCACTGATAAAGATTGCAGTCCCTTCACAGCTTAATGAAGTTGTCATTAGTCTTCCCTGCCTTCCTCCCTCACTCCGAACTCCTCCTCCAACAACAAGCAAACAGCTACGTGGTTTAGAATCTCATCTTCGCTTTCTTCAAAGGGATACCTCCCCTGTATTAGTTGAGTCTTTATCTCTGTCTTTCTCCCTTTTCCCCTTATTTCTCTCCCTCTCCTCTTTCTGTCTCCCACTTCTCCCTGTCTCCTTTGCTTCTCTCCTTCCCTCTTTGCCCCTCTCGTACTTTGCAGTTACTTATCTACATGTATATGTTCCTTCCTCCCTTTCACTCACAATTATGATATAAACTCTTTGAGGAGTGCTGTACTTTTACTTAAGAAGTGCCTTGATCGTAAGTAAGTACTTAGTAAATGATTATTGAACTGACCTGATTCTTTTTGAGTCTTTCCTTGACTCATTTGAGTAGTCATTGAGTCAATAATTATATTTCTTTTTTTTCTTGAGGCATTTACAAGCTGAATATTTTACTCAAAAAAAAAACTCTTCCCTCTCCAAGGAATACCTCTAATGGCTCTCATTTATTGAAGGTCCGTTTTTTTAAATTTGTGATTAGGCTTGACTTTGGAGTATATATCATTTTAGGTTGTAGCTTAAGATCCTTGATTTTTTAGAATATACTATTCCCTTCTCTTCTCTAGTTTCTCATGACAACGAAGTAATCCTTGACTGTTCTAACTTGCCTTCCTGCATAAGCGAAGGAGTTTCTTGACTGCTTCCAAAATTTGTTCATTTGTGAAATTATGAGTTTTAGTCTAATGACTTTCTCTGGCAGTGATTCTTGGTTTTAATCTCTTTTCTGTATTCTGAAGTTCAGACAGTTTACTTGTATTCTTTTCTGCCATATGACATTCAGGTTTTTAAATGTCATTTTTTTCCTGGTAGACTAATGATTCCTGAGATAAATCCGCATATTTGGTCTTCAGGGTCAGCTATTTTCATATATCTGTGTCAAATTCATATATTTTATAGGTGTTAATTTTTGCTTCCTTTATGCCAACTCTTCTTCTACTTTTGTATTTTTGTATTCTAGGGTTGTTGTTTTCTCTTTCAGAGTCACTTCTTCTTTGGAAAAATTCTCCATTGTATTTTTATTTTATTTTATTTTATTTTTGCTTTTTGGAGGGGGCAGGGAATGGAATTGGGGTTAAATGACTTGCTCAAGGTCACAGGGCTAGTAAGTGTTAAGTGTCTGAGGCAGGATTTGAACTCAGGTCCTCCTGACTCCAGGGCTGGTGCTTTATTCACTGTGCCACCTAGCCACCCCCACTGTATTTTTGAAAATTTTTTTCTATTTTCCCATTTGCCTTTTACATTTTTTTGCATTGATAGTTTTGATTTCTGACCTAATTTCCTCCCTCCTATCCTACCTTAAAAGTTTTCTTTCTCTTTTGAATCATCCTGGGGTTTCTTGGTATTATTCTATAAGCTCTGGGGAGTTAATAAACATTAAGCACCTGCTATGTTCCAAGCAGGCAACTAAGTGGCACAGCGCTAGGCCTAGAGTCAGGAAGACGCCTCTTCCTGAGTTCAAATCTAGCTTTAGGCACTTATTAGCTGTGTGACCCTGGGCAAGTCACTTAACCCTGTTGACCTCACTTCCTCATGTGTAAAATGAACTCGAGGAAGGAATGGCAAACCACTCTACTATTTTTGCCAAGAAAACCCTGAAAAATGGGGTCTCAGAGAGTCGGACACAATGTAAACCAACGAATGAGAAGATTTATGTGCCAAGCACTGAGCTAAGTGCCGGCGATGCAAAGGAAGGTAAAGGAGAGTTCCTGCTCTCAGATCTTTGTCCGATTCTCTAATTGGGTAATTTTGGCTCATTTTCCCTTAATAGCTAACATTTACATAGCACTTGCTATGTGGCAGGCACTGTGCTATTTTATTTCTCTTCACAAATATCCCTGGTAAATATTATCTCATTTGATCCTCCCAACAACCCTAGAAGGTAGGTATTAACATTATCCCCATTTTATAGTAGAAGAAGCTGAGACTAACAGAGGTTAAGTGACTTGTCCAAAGTTGTTCTTGTTGTTCAGTCATTTCAGTCACGTCTGACTCTTTGGGACCCCATTTAGGTTTTTTTGGCAAAAATACTGGAGTAGTTTTGCCATTTCCTTCTCCAGTTCGTTTTACAGATGAGGAAACTGATGGGAACAAGGTTAAGTGACTTGCCCAAGGTCACACAACTAGTACATGTCTGAGACCAGATTAGAACTCAGGTCTTCTTGACTCCAGGTCAGGCACTCTCTCCATTGTCCAGGATTGCGCAGCTAGTATACATCTGAAGCTGGATTTAAATTAGGCCTTCCTGACTTATCCTGCACAACCTGCTTGTGTAATAATTGTTCCTTGTTCTTTTTTTTGTATTTTTTACTCATTTTCCCTTCTGTGTTAATGAGCCTCTTCCCTGTTGGTTTATCTGTTTGTGGAGTAGTTGTTTAATCAGACTTTTTCCATTGTAGACTTTGGGTCTTATCTCCATATTCCTAGATGCTTGTCCCTGGTTTTCCTCCTTGCCCTTCCACTGCTGCGCAGACCATTTGGGGAGCTGAAGGATCACCACCGGATCTTCTGCTCAGAGTAAGGTCTTTGGAGAGAGGACCAGGGCCCACTGTGTTTCCAGTCCCCTTTCCCCCTGGAGTCAAGCCTCTAGGTAGCCCTGCACTGTGTTCTGTGCTTCCCAGTGTTATATTCCCCCTCCTTCACTTGCCTTCCCATGGCTCTGCAGAATTAGCATCTGCCACCAGCCTCTTGCAGAATATGAGGAGGGGAAGATCCGGACTTGGGCTGAGTCACTGCTTTGGTGGGTGTGGTGGGGATACCCCATTCACCCAGCTAAACCTTGAAAACCAACCAGGGAGTTTTGCTTGTGTTTCCTAGGTCTGGCAGTGAAGATGCTGAATTTTTAAGGCTCAGAGTTTTTCATTTCTCTGGTATCTTTCATGAAATTTTACTTGGTGCAGTAGTATTTCTGTCTGTGTTTTTGGATTCAACATTGTTTTTGTTGTTCAGTCTTTCAGTCATTGGGACTCTCTGGGACCCTTTGGACTGAGGTACTCTGTGGGGTTTTCTTGGCAAAGATACTGGAGTGGTTGGCCATTTCCTTCTTCCGTGGACTAGGGGCACCCAGAAGTTAAGTGACTTGCCCTGGGTCACACAGCTAGGAAATATTTGAGGCCAGATTTGAACTCTGGTCTTCCTAACTCCAGGCCTAGTGCTCTATCCACTGAGTCACCTACCTACCTGGATTCAACATTAATCACTCCCCACCTGGAATATAATTTCTTTTTCTAAAGTTTTTTGGGGTGGGGAATTTTGTAGAAAACGACTTTGGGGGCCAACTTGCTTTTTGTATGATCAGAATTGATTGAATTGGTGGCAAACCTCTTAAGCTTAGTTGGACCAGGCCTCAAATGACAGATGCATGGCCCATTGCCAGGTAGGATCTGCTAGCCTTTGAGAGTTTAAGGTGACCTCTACACCTGGATGAGGCATGAGGGGTAGACCTAATAATGGGTTGGAAACATAAAATCAGTGAATCAGTGCCTGGATACCTAAGACCCACTGATTGAATCCTTAACTTCTTAAGTCTTGCTTTTTAAAAAAAAAAAAAGGCAAGAAAACTTTGGACTAGCCTTATCTTTCTCATGAGTAATAGCTTCAAATTCAGAGATGATTTCCAACTACTCTCACAGGGAAAATTACAAATGCAGAATCTGAATGATTGCACATTCAGAATTGGTAGGATGTAAATGTAATGAAGTCTGACTGTGGCTTAATGCCCTTGGATTATAGATGAGCTTCTGTGTGCAGAGACTGGTAGAACAGCCTTACAACTAGCCCCTTGCCCAGTAATGTAACCAATATATTTTGCTGGGTAAATAATAATAGTTAGCATTTATACAGTGCTTTCTACTTTTAAGGTTTATGAAATGATATAAAAATATTATCTTATTTGATCCTCACAGTCTTTTATCTCCTTTTTACAGATGAAGAAACTGAGGCATGCGATATTTAAATGACCTTGCCCAAGGTCACAGAGTTAGTAAGTGGCTGAGGCCGGTTTTGAGCTCAGACTAGGGTAGGGATTCAGGCCTCTTAACTTTTACAAAGGCCATGTGTGTACTGTCATTTTAATAACCTTAGGCCAGATACTACTGACTGAGAATTATATATACATTTTAATTATCGTTAGAATTTTTTTTAACAAGTTTAGTTGTTTTTCTCTTTAAGTCTGCCTAAATTAAGCTACAGCAGATAAGGCAGGATGGGGAACCAGGAGAAGAGAGAGATTCACTGAAAGCAATTAAAATCCTTTCAGGAGGATTGGTGCAGAGAGACCTACATACATCAATATTATCTTAAATCATTAACAAAAGGTTAGGGAATGTTGATTTCATTTAATTTACAAACATGGTGCCTCCAGATGGGACGATGGGCTCGAATGAGGCGGCTGGCTACACAAATGTCCATCAACACGGAACCATCGTAAGAACGATTTATTGTCAGTATAATATATTGGCATATGGAGACACACATAGCAGTAATAACAGATGACGTTTGCATAGCTCTTGACAGTCCAGTCTCTGACACATGACTGTTTAACCCTGTGCGAGTCACTCAGTCAGATACTACAAATTACCGAGCCTTTGCTATATGCCTTAGTAGAGGGAATTTCCTCACCCACAAGTTCCATACTCCAGTAAAATCCTAAATCTGGACCTTTTTGTTGTTGTTAATTGCTTTCAGTTGTGTCTGATTTCTTAGCAAAGGTCCTGGTGTGGTTTTCCATTTCCTTCTCTAACCCATTTTTTACAGATGAGGAAACTGAGGCAAACAGGGTTAAGGAACTTGCCCAGGGTAACACAGCTAGTAAGTGTTTGAGACTGGATTTGAACTCAAATCTTCCTGACTCTAAGCCTGGTACTCTAGTCATTGCACTACCTAGTTGCTCAAATTTAGACCTTAATGTTTGCAAAACACTTTTCATTCATGAGTGGAGAATTGTGCCATAATGGATGGACAACTGGCCTCCAAGCCAGTCTAGCTTGCCTCCAGGTCAGAGTTTTAAGTCCTGCTTCACACATACATGCTGTGAGACCCTGGGTAAGTCACTTCATCTCTTGTAAGTTGTAGAGAAGGTGCTGACCTGCTTTAGTAGCCATTTTCCTTATCTGGGAGTTCCCTATAGTAATGAGATCACAGGTCTACCCCCAATATCCCAGCTTATATTTAAAAAAAAAGTACCCACCAATCTGACTTTTCCTATATAACTGCATAAAAGAAATACATTCCTGGATTATTATTATTATTATTATTAAAACGTATTGTTATCTAGTTATTTCCAACTCTTCATGACCCCATTTGGGGTTTTCTTGGCAGAGATACTGGAATGGTTTGCCATTTCCTTCTTCAGCTCATTTTACAGATAAGGAAACTGAGGCAAACTGGGTTAAGTGACTTGCCCAAAGTCACACAGCTAGTAAATGTCTGAGACCAGATTTGAATTCAGGAAGATGAGTCTTCCTGACTCCAGGCCTGACATTCTATCCACTGAGCCACCTAGTTGCCCCTATTAAAACATATCGGGATCAAAGAAACGTCTTTCTGTGCCAGCCCCTTGGTTTTTCTCCTTCTCCTCCTCTGGACCCCCTCCTTCAAGCACTGGCATCTTACATTCTCACTTATAGGATTCTTGACATCAAACAGAAGGCCTTTGGACTTAATGAATTCTCTCCTTCTCCCAGGATGTGTAGCTGTTCTGCACCTTTAAGCTGGTGGAGGCAAAGCTAGGCTGAGCTCCTGCCTAGGTAATGCTCACTCTCTTTCACTCCTGTGAAAGTAAAGCAGTCCTTATTTTGAGGCTTCCAATTATGCTTCACATGGTGAACTGTGTAATTAGTTTGGAAGACTTATGCTTAGTCATTGGTTTATCCTAATCGGCTTTGGCTTTCCCCAACAACAAAGCGAGCTTATTTTGCTAAGCTGAAACTACTTGGCTTCCTTTGTTCCTGCCTTTGATTGTCTCATTCCTTTCATTCTGTTTTCCTGCCAGAGTTCAGTTTCATTAGGCCTACAAGTCATTTCCAATCCAATAGGCTGCTACAATCAAGCTTTTGTAACTCAGCTGCCCTGGTTCCCATGTCCCTTCTGGTTTCATGCCAGGATTTGTTGTTTGACATGGGGCCTTAACCCTTTTCTCTACCCACAGCCCGTCTGGTTTGCAGATGACTTCTAGGTGGGTCTCCAGGTAACAGAATGGTATCACAAGCCCCTTTTTATGGCCCTTCATGTTCCTAAAAGGAACCACGTCAGAAAGAACACACAATCTAGTCCCAGACCCACTGGCTGTAGAGATATGTTGTTGTTACTGTTGAGTCATTTTAATTGTGTCTGACTCTTCTTATCCTTGGTAAAGATACTGGGAGTGGTTTGCCATTTCCTTCTCCAACTCATTTTACAGATGAGGAAACTGAGGCAAACAGGGTGAAATGACTTGCCCAGGGTCATACAGCTAGTCAGTATCCGAGGTTAGATCAGAGCCCAGGAAGAAGTCTTTCTGACTCTAGACCCAGCACTGGACCTCCTAGGGTTGTGAGTGGCATATTAAGATGAATAAATAAAAGTTCATCTTAGCCCATGAATGCTGGGGCTGAGCATCATTTTGTTGAAAACAAGGATGTGACTTTTCCTCTTATGTAATTAAAAAAAAAAAGCCCTTGTCATGAGGCTGTCGGCACTTAACTCATAGGAGAAGGACAGGAAGAAGGAAGGTATGGAGCAGCTGGCTCCCCTGCCAGAGCCCAGGCAGCTTTCTCATTTTGATACTCAGTGTGTGAGGAAAGCAATACCGAAAATGAAAACACCCAAACTTCCTTTGAAACCTGAAAGACAAGGACTTTGGGAAAATAAATAAATTAAATATTCTTGAAAGCAGCCTGTGTTCCTGAGGTAGAGTTTTATCTCTTCCAAATGCTTGGGCTAGATAAACTGAACCCTATGCGGTTGGCTCTTTGTGGCTCTTTCAGATGAGACCTGTAAAACAAAAGTCCTGTCTGTTCTTTGTGGGCATCAAAGCTCCCAGAAGGCACCCTTCATCGGCAAGGGTTTATACAGGTGGATTGAACTGAGTTTCAGAAACCTGAGTGAAAATTGTCAACATCTCAACTCCCCCTATTCACCCCCCCCCAAAAAACCGTGTGTGTGTGTGTGTGTGTGTGTGTGTGTGTGTGTGTGTGTGTGTGTGTGTTTACTGGAGACTGTTGATGTTGGATTCTCTCTTTTTCTTGAAATATCTTGGGAGGTTTGGTGGAAAGGGTGGGGGAGAGGAGGAGGGGTGACAGCTCTTCTTTTCACCTCCCCTGTCATCCCTGAAGGTTTTTTCTGTGCATATAATTTTTTTCCCTACGCTAACCTAGAAGATAGCTGATACTGTCCATGTGTTTTGTTAATTCTCTGGTTTGTGTCAACTCCTCCCTTGTAAGTGGATCATGAAGAAGAGGTGATTCTATTTGGTCCCCCTGACCTTAGGCTGATCCCTGTGACCCAGACTCACTCCCTGTTAGGATTAGGAGAATTCTGGATCCCTCTTGTACTGGGCAAGCTAAGAATCTGTAGCAGGGGTGGGGAGCCTGCTGCCTTTCTAGGTCCTCATGAGCAACCCTTTGACTGAATCCAAACTTCACTGTGGGGTGGAGAGTGACAGGCAGCATTTGGGAACAAAGGAATAATCCTTCCTCTCCTCTAGTAATGCGATCTTTGAGGTTTGGTAAGTAGAAGTATCTGGGGGGTTTTTGTCTTAAAAACCTCATGATTCTGTTGTCTTCTTATGAAATTTCTGTTGGGGATTGGTTTAAGATGAATTGTTGCTAGTATAAGTATTATCATTGACACCAATGATCACTATGAGTAAACAAGTAAATAAATGTTAAAAAATTTTTTTGAAAAAGTAAGTTAATGGCTTCTGTGACTACTGACACTAATATATATATATATATACATATATATATATATGCATATAGATATAAAGGCTTTAAGGTCTGTAGAACATTTATTCATGTGGTCATTGATTTAGAACTAACAGGGCCTTTAGAAGTCATGGATGCCAACCCCCTCATTCTACAGAAGAAACTCTGGAACACGGGTGGGGGACTTGGGGCCTTTCTAGGTCCTCAGGGGCAGCCCTTTGACTGAATCCAAACTTCACTTTAATAAACTTTAATAAAAGAGTTCTGTAAAACTTGGACTCAGTCAGAAGGCTGTACCCAAGGATGTAGAAGGCCACTGGTTCCCTCCTTCTGGCTCTGGAGAATAAGAGAACCCACATTATTACAGTTGAGCCTCGAAAACTCTGTGAGCTGGGGTGGAGGGAGGGGCTAAAAATATTTATTATTCCCATTTTAGAGAAGAGAAAACCGAGGCTTGAGAGAGCTTAACTGATTTGCCCTTGGGCCACTCAGCTAGTAAGTATTGGAAAGACTCAAAGTATGTGAAGGAATGTGTGAAACTCCCCCTATCTTACCCTTCTTTCCTTGGGGGGGGGGGCCCATTTCTGTTCCATGAAGTTGTTAATAGATCCGGGTGCAAAAGTATGCCCACCTGGTATTACTCAAATATCTTGCTTACCACCATTACCCTTCTAGTGATGTTTTTGAAAACATGCATGCTTTTGAATACCAAGCAAGGGAAATAAAATGAGATTATTCTACTCTCGTTATCTTTGTGCCCTTGGCAAATTCCCTAACCTCTGAGCCTCACTTTCCAAAGCCATCCGACTCAACCTATGCCTGTATTGATATTGTTCAGTCATGTTTCTACCTTTCGTGACCTTATTTGGGGTTTCTTGGCAAAGGTTCTAGAGTGGTTTGCCATTTCCTTCTCCAGTCCATTTTATACAGACGAGGAAACTGAAGCAGACAGGGTTTAGTGACTTGTCCAGGGTCGAACAGCTAGGAAGTATCTGAGACAGGATTTGAACTCAGATCTTCCTGACTCCAGACTGGGCTGCTCTGTCCACTTTCGCCACCTAGCTTCCCACTTACTTTTTAGCACCTACTCTTAGCAAGGCACTTTTTACGCACAAAAACATAACAATGAGTCCCTGCCCTTCAGGAGCTCACAATTCCTCTGTCACCTCAGGTAGGACTTTGACCTAGCAGACTGAAGTCCCAGTCTGCTAAGATGTCATGAATTTCTGATTAATTGGAGGCAGGCTCTTTATTCGGAGCTTTCCTTCAGTAAAGCCGAAGTAGGCATGCTCTTAATGTATCCCAGATCATCCCTCTCCCCGGTGCTAAGTGGCTTAGAAGCTCCTCAGAGCCTCGCAGATTGTGGGAAGGACTGATTGCCGTGGTTCTCCGAACTGGGCAGCAATGAGTTAAAGCCCCTGGTGCCTGAAGCACTCTAGCTGCTGTGAGCCGGCTTTCCCAGAGGCCCTGGCTGTGGCCTCCGAAGACATCACTCACCGTGGAGCTGTTAGCATGAGAAAGGGAGTCTTTCTCTGGGGCTTCGTTTCTGGGGGATTTGGAAGTGGGCGTTAAATTGTGGTTCAGGCTAGTGCCAGGGGGTGCCAGGAGAAGGGGTTGTCTGTTGGACACAGAGCCCGGTTCATTTAGACTTGGCACCCATTTTGAATTCCATTGTTTCCTGCATTGCACATTTGATATGGAAATTTTATTGTTTTTCAGGGTCAATAGGATTGCATTCTCTACCCCCCTCCAGCTCCCCCATATTACTCCGTGTTGCTTTTTATGTGGTCTCTCTCAACCCAGTTCCACCCCAGAGCACGCTGGGATGTGACAAGCGCCTACCCTTTGGAGGGGAAAAATAAGCCACGTACACCCAGATTGAATATTTGTGAGTTAGTAACACCAGAAAGGCAGCTCTGGCCTCTCTGTTCATATTCTAAGCTGGAACAGCGAGAGCCCCAGAAAAATCTGAATGTGCAGTTACTGGACACTTTGTGGCTGGGCTGTGTTAGTGTTTTTGAAGACAGCTAGTGCTCTCCTTGAGAACCAATCAGAAGCGCCTTGGCTTATACTTAATAGCTTTTAGCTGATTATTTTTCTTCTCCTCCTCCTCCTTTTTCTATTGAAGTTGACCTGGGTGCACTTGAGCGGAAATGAAGTCATCTGAATGCTGAATTCGAATAATCCCGGACCCTTAAGAATGAAGTGGAAGGAGGGGGTGATCTGGAGATCTTACTCCCGGGGAGGGCCAGAATAAGGTAGCCAGACTTTGGGAAAATGGGGAACTTTCAGCTCTCCCTTTTTCCCAGGTCTCACAGCCCTTCTCAGCTACATGTTACTAGGCTTCTTCCCCTCCTGAAATTAATTTATAAGTGAGATAGTGTGACTTGGTAGGTAATTCAGAAGCTCTGAACCTCTCATATATACTAATTGTATGACACTGAGAGAGCAGCTATGTGGTTCAGTGGATAGAGCAAGGAGCCTAGAGTCAGGAAGACCTGAGTTCAAATGTGACCTCACATACTTGCTAGCTGGGTGACCCTGCGTAAGTCATTTAACCCTGTCTTGCCTCTGTTTCCACATCTGTAAAACAAGAAGAAGGAAGTGGCAAAGCCCTGCAGTATCTTTGCCAAGAAAGCCCCAAATAGGGTCTTGAAGATTCAGACCATACAGAAAACAACTTAACAACAACAATATGATCCTGAAAGAGTAAAAAAAAAATAAAATCCTTTCATTTCTCAGTGCCCCAGTGAACAGTCTGAGATTGTAAATTGCAAAGGTCTTGGAGATCCCAAGGTTTTCCCTCTGAGAGTTCCTTTCATTATTGCATCTCAGGGCTGGACAAAAAACAAAAAAAGTACGCACACTTTGTATTTAAGCACTTGGTTCTCATCATAAATCTCCCAGCAGAACATAAGCTCCACAAGGGTAGGTAATGTTTACTTTTTTTGCCTTTCTCTAGCACCTAGCATATCCAGTAGCTGTTTAATAAATGCTTGTTGAATCATGGAATTTAATTTTTGACTACAAGTAATGAAAAGAACAGCCAGTTTAGAGGACCTTGCTTCAGACTTTGGGTAACACACTGTGTCTGGGCCTCGGTATCTTCATTGGTGAAATGAAAGGTTTGGATCACGTGTCCTCTGCGTTCCCTTCTAGCACAGATCCTATGAATTGTGAATTATGCCATACTGTTTCATTTGAATCCCCATCTCCCATCCCCAACTGGTGGAGGTGCTCTCCACTGGTAGGGGGAGATCCATGTGGTCTGATAATTGGGGTGGGGGAGGAAGGGGGGGTGTTGAACAGCAGTAGAAAGCCTTATAAGAGAAAGAACAGGGCTGGGTTGCTAGGGAAACACTGGACATACCCAACAGATGTCGTTGACAAAATCCTGGCTGGACAGAAAAATAAGGAGGAACTTGGGGAGGGAGAGAGGCAAAATGAAATGTAATCACACACCAGAAGAGTGCTTGATAGTGATCTTTGGATTTAGGGCTAGAAGGGGCCTCAAACATCCTCTAAGTCTAGGCCAACTCTCTCATTTTACAGTGCAAGTTATATGACTTACTCCAACGTACACAGGTAGTAACGATAACTTCCCCTTATGGCACACTTAAGCGACTCCCAAGCTCTTTTTTCACCTCAGTCCTGCAAGCTAGGTTTATTAGGATCCTCGATTGAGAGGTGAGGAAACTGAGGCCCAGCAAGGTGTCTCCTGTGACTGACTCCTGTTCCCACAACTATTAAAAGAAAGCTCCTAGAGTCAAACCCGAATCTATCCATTCCAAAATCCTGCACTCTTTTCTACTAGACTCTAGTTAAAGTGGCTAGACTTTTGTTGACAGTGTTTGGAAATAGGCTTTGTTTTGGGTTCCTTAGGAACCCTGAGATTTTTTTCCAAGCAGCTTAACGATAATAAATTCTGCCCTGGTGTAGTGAGAAGCAAACTCTTCCATTTGAAAAAGTAAAATAAGGATTTAATTAAAATTAAAAAAAAAAACCAACAGAGTGATTTGTTTACAGGAAGCCAGTTTTTAGGTGGTCTGTAGCAGAAGATGTAATTTATGGAAGGAGATTAGTTATAAATCGGAGATTGGTTGTTGAGGTTTCCAGGGCTTTTATAATTGGATGCAGAGGTAAATATTTTAAGGCCAGCTTTATTGTGTGTTTTGTACTGGTGTTTGGAGAAAAATAGAGGTGTTTTTCACTTAAAACACCACTACCTTCCTTATGAGCTGATCAGAGATGACCTTCCTGGATTTGATTCCAAGGGTCCCCTTGAAGTGGCCTCAGTTTCCTCATCTGTAAAACTGAAATAAATACAGCCCTTAGTGCTCACATCATACCATTGATTCAAAGTTCTAAAGAGATAGTGTAGGTAAGTCACTTTGCAAACTGAAAAGCATTATTAAATGTCATCTAATTAGGATTGCACCTAATCCGTTAACAAATCCATCCTACCAGAAGTGGCCTATTAGTAGATTCTGTTCGATTTAATGCAATGGTTTAGAGGGATAAAAAAGATTTGGTTTCCCACCTCCGTGATAATGAGATAAATATGGGAAGGAAATTTCTTTTCTAGGCAAAGAAGTGTTGTAGTAAGAGAAACACTATGCAGAGAAGTAAATGGAGTCTTTTAGGAAGGAGTTCCTCAAGGGAGGAATAGGACAAATAATTCACTTTCACTGAGTAAATAATGTTATCACTGTGATAAATACCACCTTTCTAGTCAAAACAACCTTACTAATGGTGGAGTCCCCCCGAACTTCTGCGCTGGGGAGAGTACCAGACAGTCTGCACTGCTGGGAGGGGGATGGTTTGTGGAAGTTGTCCCTGTCTGCCGTAAGAAACCAGCTGAAAGTGGATGAGACAAATGCTTTAACATTTTCTTTTAAGGCAGCTTTATAGACTTAACGAGAGGGCTTCTGAGTGCTGAGCGCTTTAAAAAATACCTACGGGGAACTTTCGTCCTCAATAAATAATTCTTTCACATGACTGGGGTTAAAAGAGCACGTATGACTGGAAAGGAGCCTAAAACACTTTTTCCTCCCCATAGGAAGTGTTCACCATAACTCTCTGGCCAGAAATTTCGAAGGTGGGTTCCATGGAAGAATTTGGGTGGATTAGAACCCGGGCGGGCTCTGAGGCTCTCTTCTCTTTCCAGCGCCCCTCCTGGCATCTCTCTGTGTGCCTGTGGCAGTTTTATTAAAAATCGTCTCCACAAAGAGCATCAGTTTTTAGCTTCGTGGTTAAGCATTTTGTGCGTTCTGGGTTTGTGCCTGGTGAGTTTATCTTCTAGGCATGCTCTTTGGCTAAAAAGACCTACTGGCCTCATTGACTTTTTGCTCCAGGAAAGCGCTTACGTTTTGCTCTATAGCTTATTGGGGGGATCTTCATGGCCAACCCATGAGTTCAGGATTTAGTACCCAGAAGCCCTACCAGCAAACTCCAGCCTGGGGTAGGAGGGAAGGTGTCATGGGAACCAGCAATACGTGCACTCTTTTCCCTGTCTACATACCCAGCAGCTATACCTGACTTCTTTTTTTCTACCAAAGCTGCCTTTGATGTTTATTTTACCCTGATTCATTTTAGGAGGAAAAAAAAATTAGGAGTATAGCAGTGAAACTTATGCAGGATCATGGATTTAGAGCTAGAAGGAAGCTTAAATAGACCTGTCTTCCCCTCCCCCAATTTTATAGACGACAACATTGAAACTGAGAGAGGGTAAATTCGATTTAACAGTTGTTTATTACATGCCTTCTGTGTGCAAAGATATCCAAGACAATTGTGTGACATATCCTCCAGAACCCCATAAGGCCCAGGCCTCAGCCTCTTAGAAAGGTCCTTCTCTGTACTCAGTGATATAACTAAATGAAATTCCTCCACTTTATCAGCTTGTCAGTAGGGAGACATGATGGAGACTGTACATCTCTACACTTATTTTATGAACCTAACACCTTTTGCCTAGACTTTTGTATTAGCCTCCCAACTGGTCTTCTTGCCTCTCTAAGCTCTCCTGTCTCCAATCCACTCCTCACTCAGCTACCAAATTCCTGAAACACGAATTTGATCATTTCATACCCCATCCACCCCCATGAAAACTATTTGGTCTCTCTTCCCCTTCCTTTGCCTTTCTCTCCTCTCCCCTATGCATTTTTGGACTTGGCCACTATGGGAGTCTTTTTTGCTTGACTATATTTTTATGATACAATGGTTCTTTCTCTCCTCTTTTCTTACCCTCCCCCTCCTCTCTCCTTTCCCCTCTTCCTTTTCCTCTTCCTCTTCCTAACTTCCTTCCTATTAGAGGAGGTAGGGGGGAGAAAAAGAAATCCTTGATAGCTGAAAAAATTATAAAAATTTTGCATAAGGAATATAGGTTTTAAATTCTGTCTTTTAATTTTTTTCCCCTAAAGTAAGAGACTCCTGTATACAGGTGCCTAGAGTACTTGTATATGTATTATCCATTGGTACATGCCCATTGACATGTAGATGAAAATGTGGAAATGATCTCATCTCAATTTTCATATCAGACCTTTATTGAAATCTGAATCAAACATAAGAGACAGAAAATAGTTATATATTTGTACTCCCAGATGAGGCTTAATTTGATGGAAGCTGCTTATATGTCCATTGTGGTCATGGGGGTTGAGATTGTTAATATGAAATGAAATTTGCCCCAGTGAGTCCGGTGCAGGTAGATTGTGAAGTTAAACTCAAGCCTTGATTTTTGTATTCTCTCACAAGAGAATCTCTTTTTTTTTCTTGTCACTTCTGGGAATTTCAAATGATGGGGTTTTTTTTTTTGAAAGGAAAAAAAGAGTTCTTGTTAGTAAGAGCCCGCAGCCTACAACTTCCCTAATTAACCACCAGAAAAGGCCTATTTTTTCACATTTTGTGGCTAATTGTGAGTGTAATTCCAAGACAAGGCAGGGGACGTCTTGCCACCCTGCACATGAGGTAGATGTGTCATGGGCATTGTACAAAGTCTCCGGGAATTGGGATGCGCCTTGGTAAATCAGACTCAGTTGTTAGCCGTAGTCTACCTGAGGACATTGGGGGATTTCATTTCTCCATTCAGACCAGAAGTTCCCATGGCTGTGTGGCATTCCTCAAAAGTGATCACAGTTGTGTCTGATGGATTTCTGTAACCACAAAGGTGAAGATGACTCTGTTTGACTTTGTCAGTACAGAAAGTGAGCAACTTATAAGTGAACTGGCCTGCTGGGTTATTATCTAGCTTTCTTGCTTACCTTTGGGGCGTAAATGGTTTCCTAAAATGTCCTTGGTTGGGAAGCAAGGCTTTGTCACAGTCTCCCCTTGTAGATTCAAGGACGTGTGTTTATTTTATTTTACATGCCTCTTTCTGATAACAGGACTGTCCATGTCAAAACTACGCTTTGTAGTGTCTGCGCAGAGAACTGTGGCATTCTAACTTAGGAGTGAATCCCTTGGGTGGGATAACGGATACTCGGGGAGCTCTGAGAAAATGAGTTATGGGCTGCCTAGATTGTTATTTGTCCAGAGTGGCAAGAGTAGAATATATAGACCTGACTCTCCCCGCCCCCCCTCCTCCTGCTTTCAAGAGCTTTTGTTTTCATCTGAGTCAGCATGACACGGCCTGAAAATTGCCTGTTTGCCTTTTAATGATGATTAATGTCCACAATCGTGTTTTAAAATTATGGTTTGAAGGATCTCCAAGGCTGTTACTATGAGCAACCTGCTGAGTGATTTGATCTGGCTGGGTTGTTTACCTCTCTGGCCTGAACTGGATTGCCCAAGTACTTGGGTTAACCTGGGAGCCTGTGACATTTTAAAAAGACAGAGTAGGAAGCCCGTGGCTTTGTGATGGAGATGTTTCTCTACCCTTCTGTCAGTGTTTTTCCGGGGCTTATTACTTGCGTTCTGCTTCACAGAGTTAGGTCTAGAAGGAAACTTAATCATTTAACTTAGCTCCCTTTTTACAGGTGAAGAAACTGAACACCATAGAGGTTAAGTGACTTGCCTAAGGTCATTCTGGTAGTAGGTATTAAAGGAAGGGTTTGAAGCCAGCCCTCATACTACACATTTTCACTTCCTCAAACTCAGGACTTCTTTAGATCTGTTGGTTGTATCTGAGGGAGACACTGGGTATGATGGAGTTATCAAGGGTGGGAGGGGTGCAGACTACCCTCTTGGCGAGTTGATCCTCTCCTCTCTTTGCCCTACGATCGGCTAACTGGAAGGGTCATTCCTGTCCTACCCTTCCTGCCCTGCTCCCCCAAATCAAGGAGGCCAGTGAGCAGCTTAATTTTCTCAACAGCAGGTGCTTGTCATCTATCCGAAGAATGTTGCCAACATCTGGTACAATTGCCTTCCGCATACGCAGTAACAAGGCGGCCTGCAGTTCAATCGTAGAGCGAGCATCGCCTCTTTAATGATAACAAGCTGTTGGCTTCCCCTCGGAGATGAATTCATCTCACAGATGTTTGTCTAGTTTTGGCAATCTTATCACTATAGCTTTGGTGATTATGCTCAACTGGAGACTATTACAATAAAAGAATTCTGAACGTGTTCCATTTTTACTTTCCTTCCCCCTCCCTGACCCCCTCCCCCCGGGATACAATTTATATGAACAACGGCAATAGTGGGCCCATTACCAAAGGCCCCCACTCCCTTTTATTACGTCTGTAGAACAGAAGCACATACCTTGACGTTCCCCCACAGGTTAATGTCTTTCAGCTTCTACAGCGTTCTAAACGTTCTCACTTAATGGCCTCATGGCATTGCCTTCTCACTCTCTGTCTAAACTCATGTTGACACGAAGATTTCCTAGGATGATCTTGACCTTCGTTCCGGTGGTTTCCCATGGCTGTGGGTATGGAGCAGATGTGTCTGTGGAATGGGGTTGCAGGGGGGTCAATGGACGTACATCATTGTTACATCAAGGGCAGAGAGGAAAAGGGAAAGAGAGAAGATTTTTCCTAAAGGGGAAAAAATCATCATAAACTACCAGACCTTTTGAGGATGATTGATAGTCCTGATGGTTGTCCATACTCCTGGCCTGTCACTGGCATCTTTAAACATCCCTGCTGCCTTCCGGGTCCAGATTGATGTAATGGAAAATGGGGGTGCATTGTCTAAATCACCATTGGATAAATCACCAGCATTGTTTGACATTTAAGCTTTTTTTTGTTTTGTTTTAATTTAGATATCACTTTGTCAAAGATTGTGGAACGTAATTTTGGCTAAGTATTATTCTTGGCAGTGCTTTTCCAAGGAGGTGAGTCAGACCTGGGTGAAGATGTGTCGCTAGAGGCAGGACTCCACATGTTTCATTTCTGGGGCTAGAAATAGATACTGATCTGAGAACTGGTGACATAGGATGGTATGTGGGGTAGCTGTGATGGGCATTTGAGTAGTAGGATTTTTTTTCTAGAAGGACTTAGGATGGCCTTCATTGATTCTTTGATTTCCTTTTTAAAAATTTTGTATTGATGCTTTTTGTTTTTTACCTCATTTGTTTCTGAGTATAGCTAGCTCTACTCCCCAACCTAGTTAGCCTTTTCTTGGAACAAAGATTAAATAACAAACAGGTAAGCAAGACCAGCAGATAAATTGGACACATTGACTAGCATACGCAACCAATGCTCCATACTCTTAGCCTCCCACCTGTCCAACCAAAGAAGCATCTTTTTTTCCCTTTTTTTTTATACAAGATTTACTTCCAGATCTGTCCCTCCCTCTTTCCTTGCAATAAATATAACATCAGGGCATCCCTGTAATAAAGATTTTAAAAGAAACATGAAAATTCAGAACAGCACATTGATGACCCTGTTTTGACAGTATATACACATCAATAGTCCATCCCTCACCTCGAGAAGAAAAGAAATAGTTTTGACTTTGCTGGGGCTGTTATTGGTCATTATAATCAGTGTTCAATTTCACTTTATTTTTTAGTTTCATTTACATTGTGTTTACATTGTGGAAATTATTGTATCCCTCGTTCTCTTGGTTCTATTTACTTAACTCTCAAGTTCTTGTGTCTTCCCATATTTCCATGACTCATCATGTTTGTCATTTCTTATGAGCCAGGGATATTTCATTGTATTTATTTCCCCGATAAGTGAGTATTCACTTTGTTTCCTGTTCTTTGCTACCAGAGAAAAAACTTCTATGAATATTTTGGTGTGTATGATACCTTTCTTTTTGTCTCTGACCCCCTTGGAGGCATATGCCTAGCATTAGAATCTCTGGGTCAAAGGGGATGGACATTTTCGTCACTTTCTAGAATGATTGTACCAATTCACAGTTTACCTGTGATGCATTATTGTGCCTCTCTATGATCTATGACCTACATTTTTTATTGTCCTACTTTATAGATGAACTATGGCTCATGACCCTTTGCCTGAAAGTCAGGATGGTATACTATTTGTAGTCTGAGAATATGAGTTTGAATGCCAACTCTCCCACTAAGTAGCAACTTGCATTTGTTAAAATTAAGCATAGGGGAATACCTAAAAAACATGGAAGCCGAGGATGAAATGTTGTGTTATTAGGATTAGTGAGGAGTCTGGTTTGGTTGGATTTTGACAGTCTAGAACATCAAGGAAAGTATTGCATTATAAAGCTGGAAAGGTAGATTGGAACAGCTTGAAGAGGGCTTTAGATGCCAGGCAGAGGAGTTTGCATTTCATCTTACTGGTAACAGATAGGGCATCATTAGAGTTTATTGAACAGGGGAATGACTTTTGCTTTAGAAATACCACTTTGGTTGTTGTATGGGTCATGGAGGGTGATTTTGATGGTGATGATAATGATAAATAATATCAACAATAGCGAGATGAAAATAAAATTATAGTAGCTCCTATTTCCGTAAGGCTTTGAGGTTTCTAGAGCGCTTGACCTAAATTCTCTCATTTGTTTGTATTGCGTCTGTGATATTGAACCAATCATTTAGCCAGGTCTGTACCTCTCTACTCCTTAAAATGGGGAGGCTGGACTATAATTCTGGAATTCTTACCATGGGATACATAAACTTAAGTTTTAAAAATATTTTGTGTTTCAGCATAATTTGTTTCTTTTATAGATCCTACATATTTAGTTTTATGTATTTAAAAACAATTGTCTCAGAAGGAATATAGGCTTCACCAGGCTGCAGGAGGGGTCTATGACACAAAAAGGAGAAAAATCTCTGAATAGAGCATCTTTATGTTCTCTTCCATCTTTAAATCTATGATTCTGTGACATAGTTCTATAGCCTTCAAAGTAGGTTGCCAATATTTAGGTCGTGAATCAGGCAGAGAATATTTCCCTGTGTGTTTTGATGTGTCTCCATATCTTTCTAAATGTGTGTGGTTATAGTCCAAAGTCAAGTGAAAAAGATTTTGGGGATTATTTGTTGTTTTGAGTCATATCCTCTTTTGTTTCCCATCATTCAGTTCACTACACAATTATTAAATACCTACAGCATCAAAGACCAGAGCTAGATAGTCCCTGATTTCCAGGCGCTTATATTCAACTGGGCAAAAATACCATATATGCAGATAAGTAAAAGGAGATAGAGAGTCTCAAAACTTGACTCCTTTTACGTTCTGTGGAGCCAGAGCCCAACAACAAAGGCAATGATGATGATAATCACAGCAGCTCACATTTATAAAGCATTTTAAGATCTGCAAAGCACCTCGCATATGCTAATTTTTTTCCTTGCATCCATCCAATTATGTAAGTGCTCTTCTCATTACCACTTTACAGATGAAGAAACTGAGGGTCACACAGCCATAAGTGTGTGAGACAGCATTTAAACTCTGGTCTTTCTGAGTCTAAGTCCAACATTTCGTCCACCGTACCATGTAGCAAATCCATGTGGCTGTATTTTTCAGTAGTTCTCTTGCCGTGGTTACAATATTATTAAAAACCAATTAAATTTTAATATGCCCCATAAAGTATGTGCTTTTGTGAAGGCAGGCACAGATAATTATTTCTGATGAATAAACCAAGAGAACAAGTATGGATGGAGTTGCAACCGCAACTCTTCCATTTTTATTGTCAGCATCTCCAGCAGGGGCCGTCACCATGATGTTCCAGCTGGCTATTTCCAAGGCCAGACCTCCTCAGAGATTGCTGTTGGTCATGTGAGCCTTGTGTTTTCATGGAGCTTGTTAAAAGAAGGAACCAGATGAATTCATCATCTCCTCAAGCTCACCTTGCCTTAAATTCACCAAGATATAATCTCCCTCTCCCTTCAAACACCCTGAAGATGAATAGGTTTTATGTATGTATGTGTGTGTGTGTGTGTGTGTGTGTGTGTGTGTGTGTGTGTAGAGAAAGAGAGACTTTGAAGTCGGTTCTCTTAATATCTAAAAATAGAAAGATGGAGTTAAGATTCCTTTGGCCTCTTAGACTTAGTGAAACACAGGGGAATAGTTAACACCTCATATTACACCTGATATTCCAAGAGACATGTTGTGTTCCAAAGAGACCCTCCTCCTTCCCCTCTTTTCCATTTCCCTTTATCTTCTGTATCTAGTGCCTGGTACTAGATCTACAGAAAACCATTTTTTTTTCTCCTTGTGGATTAAGATGCTTTCCAGAAGAGGAATCAAGAATACTTGCTGTCTATACTCAGGTTCCAACCCATGGAGAATTGTTGTGGGGATCCTTCAGGCTTAGAGATATATCACTTTCCTATTCCCCGGTAGCCAGCAGTGTCACCATACTTGGGGGATGATGAAGCTCCAAGGTTCTGACTCCTGGGAGCTTATTATCTCTTCTGTACCGTCCTTTGCATTCCCTACTCCTACTAATGACCAAACCTCCATTTGGGGCCCTACTTCCAGAGAGATCTGCTGACTGGCTTTGCTTTTCGTAAGGTCATAGGGTCCCTAAGAGAGCTATTGTAACTGCAGAGGGACTTGCCTTGCCTCCCAAGAGATGTTTTAGTCATCTGGTACATCTTGACACTGAGAAGTAAGAGGCAGTAAGCACTTAGATATCCTCCAAAGGAATTTTGGGTAAATCAGTGGACCTCTTTTGGAATCAATGATGCCAAATACCGTTCTTTGTCCTTTCCAGTCTCCTCTCTGCTCAACCGTCCTGCCTTTGTTTGTACCCCTAGTCCTTTCAGTAGTGCCTGGCACATAGTAGGTGCTTTGACTGATTGACATTTTCTTCCCTTTCCCCCACTGTTAGGGTGGGTTTGTGGAAAATGGAGAAGAGGTGGAGAAGGTGCTGTTTGAAACTTTAAAAATTAATTCAGATTTTATTTACAGAATCTCTTCCTATCCCCTAGAGACAACTGAGCGTACCCTCCAGTGTGTGGAGAGCTTACTCTGCTTGGGAATTGACTGGTGTTGCTCAGATTTCCAGAGCTGGAAGGGGGCTTAGACACGTATTATTTTACAGATCACAAGGTCATCTAGGCCAACCATCCTCTTTTTACTAAATGGAAAACTTATGCCTGGGGAGGTTAAGAGAATCAGACAAGGGCATACAAAGTAGAATGTGTCAGAGCCAGGATTTGAATCCAGATTTTCTGACCCTACAACCAGTGTTCTTTTCATTGTGCTAGGCTGCCATTGGTAATGGTGGTGTTGTTAACTCCTCTCTAAATATTCTTAATCTCTGAATTGTTTCAAATACTCACAATTTCAATCAATCAAAAAGCTTTTATTAGGCACTCAGATGAACTGGGCACTGTGCAAAGAGCTGGAAATACAAAGAAAAGGTTAAATCAATGTCCGCCCTCAAGGAGCTCATGTTCTACTTGGGATGACAACATGAAAATTAACTAGGTTCTTAGAAGATTTAGGCAGAAGGGGAAATTTGTCATTTTAGAAACATATTGGACCAAAGGAAGTGATTGAACTTAATTGACTTTTCCATCTTTGCCCATCTGCCCATTACAGTTCTTTAAGAAGATGACTGATTTTAATAAAATATGACACATGACTAACAGGGTATTAAGATAAACCTGAAGTTCAATTTATCCTTCAGTCAGTGATCTTAAAACAAAATGGCAGCCAATGAAAGCTTTTCAGATGAGCAGGCCTATTCCATTTTAAGATGGATTTTGATAAAATGTAGTAGGTTAAAGAAAATCACCAAGTTGAATACCCACAGCAACTTTTGTCTGTACAATTCGTGCCTTATGACTTTTCATGTTTTGTCATTCTGAACCATTAATTTCAACTCTTTAGTTAATATCTAACTTCACATTTTTGATGTGGTGAGACAGTATACTCACCTAAGGCAGGAACTGTATCTTGTGTGTATCTTTATGTTCTTTCCCCGTTCCCCATCATACTACCTTTTAACATTATAGTTGCCATTAAATATTTATGAACTTTTAATGTGTTTGACTCTTGTAATTTTAGGATTAGGAGGAACCTTAGATGTTATATAATAGAATTTATCAACCAACATAGTAATCTTTCCTGTATTTTGAGAAAAATCATATATCTTAAAATAAAGCAGAAACAGACTATTGGCTAGCTAGACCATTTACACAAAGTATAAGTGATATACTGAATGAAATCTACTCAACAACAGGGGCCATAATTTAGGATGGATGTTAATAAGCTGATCAGTGCCCTGAAGAGAACTTCTAGGTCATACTTTATGAGAATCTGTTGAAAACAGTTGGGAATGTTTAGCCTATAGGCAGTCAGTCAGTGAACATTTATTAAGTGCTGATTGTGTTCCAGATACTGAAGGAAAGATTTTAGAGAGGGGGATGATAGCTGCCTATTTGAAGGGCTGTTATATAGAAGAGGAACTTGATCTGTTTTGCTTGGTCCCAAAGGTTTGGATAAGGAATAATGGGTGGAAGTTGGAGAGAAGGAAATATAACCTCCCTGACAATTAGAGTTTACCAAAAAGTGGATTGAACTTCCTTGGGAGGTAGTAGATTCCCTGTCATTAGAAGTTTTTACCGGAATCTGGGTATCCCTCTAGTTATAGACATTATAGATGGAGTTACTTTCTTTTTTTGCAACTGGGCTAGATGGATTCTGAAGTCCCTTCCAACTCTGAGATTGTATGTGATTTGATGGGGTCTAGCAATATAAATTGCAGACGAGGTGCCAACCAGCATTGATAGAGGGAGTTCCCTATACCAAGGAAGTCATGGGTCCAGTCCCTGTGCCGTATCTCTATCAATCTAAAAATGTTACCCTGCTTTTTTAGTCTTGGAGTTGCAATTTAAAAACAAAACTCTACCCAGTGGAATACCATGTAAGATCTATAACTCTAGAGCAGTGGTTCTCAACCTTCCTAATGCCGCGACGCTTTAATACTCGTATGTGGACATATCTGCGTGTGGGCAGACCTACCTGCCTGGGGACGGATAGAAGAGCAATGTCTTGGTTCCTAAGACCATTGGAAATATGTGTTTTCTGATGGTCTTAGGCAACCCCGTTCGACCCCCAAAGGGGTCACGACCCACAGATTGAGAACCACTGCCCTACAGCTAGAAGGTATATGAGAAATTATCTAGTCTTCCTCCCTGGTTTTACAAATGAGGAAACTGATACTTAGAGATGTGACAGAAGTTGACAGGGTCAAATAGCAAGCAGAGAACCAGGCCCTTTGACTCCCAATTCAGCAATTTTAGGCCATGCTAGGCTTACTTCCTAGATATACACAGCTCCTTAAACTTCTTTGCCTCTTGGGCAATCTAGGTGACCTGCCCTCACCCCCTAGGAGTAGAACAGTGTATTTCTTCCATCTTTTAGTCATTTATATAATGTCAGAGCCAGGAGATCTAAAACCCAAGTTTTCTGCCTCCATATCCAATGGATTTTTTTTCTACTATAGTATGTTGCAAAGCAGATTAAAAGACATATAAGGATCCTTCCTGCCTTCAGGGAGCTTGTCATTTAGTTAAGAAAGATCTGTCATTGCATATATAAAGATAACTGTGTTATGATAAAAGCCCCTTTAGCAGACCAATATGTAGTAATCTAAATTATTCCAGATTAGAACCTAAAAACAAGAGGACAAAAAGTATATGATAAACAAAATTAGATATTATAAAACAATATAAAGTTTTATTGATAATTTTTGTTTTTTTAACATTACTAGATTTCCCCCCCTATTTTCTCTCATTCTCCCTGAGAATCATCTCATATGACAAATAATAATAATTATATCTAGCATTTATATAGTACTTTAAGGTTTGCAAAGCACTTTACAATATTATTTCATTTGATCCCCAAAACTCTGAGAAATTGGTGCTTTCTTTTTTCCTTTATTTTTTTATAATAATTTATTTTTAGTTTTTAACATTCACTTCCATAAGTTTTAAGCTTTCTCCTCCTGCCTCTTCACCAAGACAGCATGCAATCCGATATAGGCTTTACATAAAGCATTCCTATTAAACATATTTTCACATAAGTCATGTTGTATAGAAGAATTAGAACAAATGGGAGGAAGAAAAAAATGAGAAAGAAAAAACAAAACAAAAAAATAAAATAGTCGGCTTCGATCTTCATTTAGGCTCCTTGTTTCTTTCTCTGGATATGTGTGGTGCTTTCTTTAACCTCATTTTATGGATGAGGAAAGGGAGGCAGACAAGGTGAAGTGACTTATCCAGGATCACATAGCTAATAAGTGCCTGAGGCTGGGTTTGAACTCTGGTCTTCCTGACTACAGTTCTAATGCTCTATCCATTGTACTACCTGGTCTCTAAAAGAAAGAAAGAAAGAAAAGGAAAAAAAGAATCATACATTGAAAAAGTTTTAAAACGTGTGTAATGTACCTTAACTCATGAATCTCCCACCTCTGCAAAGGGATGGAAGGGGGAAAAGGAGAAGGAGAAATTGTCTGTTTACGTAATTTCTTTCAAAGCCACGTTTTATCATTTTACAACATTTACCTTTCATTGTTTTGTGGTACTTTCTGTTGATGTTGGATATATTGATTTCTTGGGTTCTGCTTATATCCTTCTGTATCCATTCATTTAATCTTTCCATACTTCTCTGTATTCATCATATTTGTTGTTTCTTACATCACAGTAATAATATATACCCTATGTGCTTCCAGAGAAAGAACTGATTAAATAGAAGTCTATATAGAATGGTATGTGTGTACACACATACACACATTTTTGTGTCTAATGATAGCCGTTGGGCAGAGTAGAAAAGAGAGTAAAAAAAAGTTACGTGATAATTTTTTTATATATTTAAAAGGAATAGCGAGTTGTACATAATAGATATGCAGTTTTATGTACAATCATATTTTTCCCTATTCTACTAAGTTATGGAAATGTTTGTTTTATTTCTTAAGTTCAGAATAAAATAAATACAATTTTAAAAATTATTATATTCATATATCACAATTCTTTGTTGTTGTTCAGTCTGGTCATATCTAACTCTTCATTTCCCCATTTGGGGTTTTCTTGGCAAAGATACTAGAGTGGTTTACCATTTTCTTCTACAGTTTGTTTAGCTATTCCCCAATCAGTGGGTATCTACTTGATTTCCTGTTCTGTGCTATCACCAGAACTGGCAAAAATAGATATAACCAAAATCTATACTTACCCTTTTGTACTTTAGTACCATATAGGAGAGAGAGCCCTTCAGACCCTCTCTCAAAGCTTATTTACTTATGTTTTTCTATGGTTGTAACTACCTTGGCTACCCAGTTTCTCAGACTAAAGTAGATTATAAAGAGGAAATTAGAAAAGGTGTATGTATGTGTGTGTGTGGAGGGGGAGATGGCAGGGTCATGATGGAAAAGGGGCTTCTAGGCTCTGGAATCTAGAGCAAGGCACATTAACAGTGGTAGCCAGAAGTAATAGTTGACAGACTGACATTGAGGCAGGAGACAGAAAAACTATAAAAGGCAGACTCTAAAATCACAGCACTCTGGGACCATTTATTGTAGAGGCAAACGACCCGCTATACCACGGCAGGCCCGGAGGCTATCATTTAGTAGTATAATTGTTGTTCATAATCATGCCCCTGAGTCACCAAGGAAAGGTGAAATTACATTCAGTAGCCTCCGTTTAAGGCGGCAGATTTCCATTCCAAGTGATTAAAATAAAATAAAATCAAGCAGTTGGCATTTAAAGGGGGCAAGCTTCAATTATGTGGAAAACTTGCTTATGCAAATTCACATCATCCCCTGTTGATTCAGCAGCGGTCAGGGAGGTATGGCAGCATGTGAAAATTGCTACATGAAAGGTACAGACCACATGTATCATTGAATTTGGAGAGGGGGGAGATTTTTATGGGTTGAGAAGAAATTCACGAAGGAAGAAGTTCTTGAGCTAGGCCTTGAAGGATTCAGATCAGCCAAATGGAAAATAAAGGGCATTCTGGGTGGTGTTGTTGTTGTTGGGTCATGTCTGACTCTCTCTGATCCCATTTAGGGTTTTCTTGGCAAAGACACTGGAGTGGTTTGCCATTTCCTTCTCCAGCTCAGGAAACTGAGGCAAATAGGATAAAGTGATTTGCCCAGGGTCACACAACTAGTACGTGTCTAAGTTTGGATTTGAACTCAGGAAAATGAGTCTTCCTGACTCCAGGAGTGGCACTCTAACCACTGTGCCACCTACCTTCCCCTCTGGGGGTAGGGAAAGGAATAAGCAGAGGCATGGCAGTGTGGGGATCTGTTTTTGAAACATCAGGTAGACAACTGACTCTAGTGGAGAATTTAAGTAGGTGCTTAGATTGAGGCAGTTAGGTGGTGAAGCGGGTAGGGAACTGGATCAGTAGTCAAGAAGAACAGATACAGTTCAGATGTGGCCTCAGACACTTACTGGCTATCACCCTGGGTAAGTTACGTAACCTCCATCTGCCATGGTTTTCTTATATATAAAATGACGATAATTATTATCCACTCCCCAGTGTTCTTATGAGAATCGAATGAAATAATATTTAAGTGCTTTGTAAACCTTTATTAATGCAGTACATAAAAGCTATTTGTTACTACTACTACTACTACTACTACTACTACTACTACTACTACTACTACTATTACTATTACTACTACTACTACTACTAGCACTATTTCTACCATCACCATCACTACTACTACTGTTACTACTACTATTACTACCGCCATTACCACTACTACTATTACTACTACCACTGCCACCATGACTATTACTCCTACTCCTACTTGTGGCAGGTGAAGAACTTGTGATGCTAACAAGTTATTTGTTCTATCCAAGTCCATGTGGTTGATGGTTGACTACCACCGGGTTTTTGTTGGACTGGTCTTTCCTGGGCCACTCTGCCTTTCTACCTGTCCTTGGCAGTGGAACTAGGTACAAAAGTGATAGTCCTAGGAGCTTGAAAATACTATAGCATTTGAAAATACTGTACCCTCCTTTGAGGGTAACATGGAGTCTGTTGAGATTCCTTATGCTTTCCTGAGAACACTGGAGTCTCCCTTGTGTGGAGGAAAATTTCTTCTATTTCCTAGAGGTATGCTAGAATCAAAGGAGCTGCATGAAGCAAGACTTGATTGATTGATTGATTTGATTGGCTGGACTTTAAAAAATGATGGAAAAATATTAATAATGCAGATTAAACTGAAAAGTGTGTTCTATATACATTTATTTTTCAGAGAGCCAATTGTTAAACATTTCTTCAGCTACTCTTCATCCCCTATGCCTAGAAAATAAATAGCAACTGACATTACTGGTCTTGGTTTGATAAGAGACTGGTTGGACCACATGATGTCTAAGAGGTCACTTTTCAGTCTTGCGGTCTTGTAAAATTAGGCAGTAGAGCAAGGGTTCATAACCTTTTTGAGGGGTCATGGACCCCTTTGACAGCCTGCTGAAACTCATGACCCTCTTTCTCAGAATGTTTTTAAATGTACAAGATAAAATAAATAGGATCACAAAGGAAGCCAATTAAATTAAAAGATATTTCCCCCCTTCAGAGTTTATAGACTTTCTGAAATCTGTTTCCAGCCCCCTCAGGGTTTCATGGACCCAAAGTTAAGAACCCCTGAAGGGAGATACTCCACGGGCCATTTTGCAATAACATCAACAATGCATTAGAACCAAACACTAACATAAAGTCAAGAAGTCCTCCTGTCTTGTCATTCAGCTGGTCACCCATTTATTTTATTCCTTTATTAACCATAACATGGTTTCATCTAACATCATGTTTTTTTATGGAAGATGCTTGCAGGTGAGAAACTGAATAAATGAGATATAGTGCATGCAATTAGTACTGCTTTTTTAGGCTGCTTGTGCAGCATTCAAACCATCAAGCTTTTTTTTGTTGTTATCAGATTCACCAGGAGACAGCCTGGTTTTGTTTTTGTTCTCTTTTTGTTGTTGTTTTTTGGAAACTGACATATTTTTCACCAACTGATTGATAGAACTTAAAATTCTGTGATGTTTCAGCCTTAAAAAAAAACAACAACCCAAAACAGGGCAGCCCACCACTGAGGTGAGTACCAGCCACAGCAGAAATAGTCCACCTTTCCTCCTAGCTTTTTTAAAGTCTATAAAGTATGTTCCTCACAACAACTCTGAGGTTGCAGTCCCCCAATTTTACGGATAAGAAAGGCTCAGAAAGGGCAGGTGATTGTCTAGCTGTAGCAATTCAGGGGACCCACTTTCTGCTTGTAGTGTTTTCTGGTCCCCCTTCCCGTCCCTCCCCCACCCCCACCCCCACCGTACCTTCCTTTTACCCAGGATTGCTCTTCTATGTACATAGTTGTCATGCCTGGTTATCTCTCCCCTCAGCGTGTAAGCCCCCTGAAGGCAACAACTGTCGGTTGTTCGGATTTTCTTTTTGGGGTTTTCCCCTCCTTTCTTTGTTTCCCTGCACTTAGTGCAGTGTCTGGTACCCACTAAGGGTTTACTAAATGATTGTTGATGACTCACCCAGTTTAGACCCTGGAGACTGTTAAGCACTGTTTTGAGACATGATTGATTTTATGCTCTGGTTGTACCTTGTATTTCAGTTCAGTTCACACTGTTATTCAGCTCAACAAATATTTATGAAGCACTTAATATGTTCTAGACACTTGGGATTTAAGGACAGAAACTCAGTAGCTTCTGCCCTTGAGGAGCTTATATTCTGTTCCTGGTGGAGTCGGGAACAAAACATGCAAAAATACAAGTACGGTATCTGTCTAAAATGATACCCAGTAATCTCCTGAGGGAGGAGTGTACAAAGGAATCAGAAACCACCTCATGTCTAAGTTGGGTCTTCAGCTGTGTCTTGAGGGAAGCTAGGGACTCGGGGAAGCAGAGGTAGAGGTAGGTATTCCAGACATGAAGAGTGGCTCATGAAAAGACTTAAGCATATAGTGAAAGCAGAAGATACTGGAGAGCAGCTGGCAGGCCAGTTTGACTGGAATGGAGAATGATTAAAGGGATGTGATATAAAATGAAACTAAAAATCTAACAACAACTAGCATTTAGACAGTGCTTTAAGTTTTGGGGGAAAAAACCACTTTATGAGTATTATTTCATTTGATCCACCGCCCTGGGGAAAAGGTGCTATTATTATTCTCATTTTGCAGCTGAGGAAACTGAGTCAGACAGAGTGACTTGCTCAGGGTCACATAGTTGGTAAGTGTCGGAGGCCACATTTGAACTCGGGTTTTTCTCGACTCCAGGTCCAGCACTCTGTCCACTGTACCAGCTACCTGCCCCCTGATCCCTAGCTGTGGGAGCCAGATGGTGGGAAGTCTGAAAACGTTGAGCTGAAGAGTACTCTCTCTACTCTAGCCTAGAGGCAATAATAGAGAGCCATTGGAAGATTTCTGAATGGGAGCACGGTGGAGGAGAGGGGATGGTATGGGCAATGCATCATAGATAGACAGGATCTTAGAGGTAATCTAGACTAACTTTCTTATTTTGCAAAAAAGGAACCTGAGGCCCAGAGAGGTTAAGTGATTTACCCTAGGTCACACAGTGTCAGGGGTGAGATTTGAACCAACATGTTTTTTCACCAAATTCAATGCTTTCTCCAGAACCCTCTGCTGAGCTTATAGAACAGAGGTCATTCCTTATTTGATCCTCCTTCACTGTGGGTGGTCAAGCCCTAATGTTGACCTGTTCTCGGTAGAACTTGCTTCTGGTTGGGTCATCTCTCCTCCTTGCTGGAAATGTGTCTTGCTGAGTCATGCTGCTTAGTTCATAAAGGCTCAAACCTGTGTTCTTCCTCAGTCTGTCTCGAGGTAGCTTGGTCACCCCAGCTTGGGCCTACTGATTCTCAGCGAGTGCATGCCCTTGTGACATCTGTGTCCCCCATTCATTGTAGAGTTCTGGGATTTGCAACCCAAGTGACACCTGACTCTGTGGCCTTTACTTGGCGAATAGCTGAGCTGATTCCTCAGTGGGGGAGTGTGGTGTTGGCTTAGCAGTGATCCCAGAGAGCGCCCTACCCCACCTCACCGCCTTTGCTTGGATGGATGTACTTGTCCCTGTTCTTGTGACTCATAAAGAGGAGAGCTGAAACTTGAACCCAAGCCTTCTCATTCCACATTCTGCCTCTTGGCCTCTGAGTTATTTTCCCCTCAAGCAGTCTTTGTTCTGGATCTCCATGCGATTCTTGCCACCTGCGACTTTCCCTTCTGGATATTTTCACAACTGAAAGACACTCATGGTAACCCCCAAGTAACCCTGACCAAGAATTTTTCTTTTGGGGCCTTTTGATTAGAGGACAAAGTTGTCAGGGAGGGGTGATGTTGCCTCTCAAGTGTTTTTAAAATGCTGAATAGCTAGCTGACCTTTAGACTGAGCTTCTTCGGAGAAGGGACTGGACTCTCTTTTGCCTTTCTTTGTCTCCTCAGCACTTAAAACAGTGCCTGGCACATAGTAAGCTCCTTGATCCCAAATCTCACAGTGCCTCTCTAGGGCTGTTTTCCCTGTGAGCATCATTGCACGCTCTCTGTCTCTGTCTCTGGCTCGCTCTTTCTTCCTCTCTCTCTTTCTCTCTTTTCCTCTCTCTCTCTCTCTCTCTCCTCCCCACCCCTATCAATCTTTCTCTTTCTCCTTCTCTGTGTCTGTCCTTCTCTCCTCTTTTCTCTGCCTTTGTATTCCCTTTCTGCCAGACCAGGCTCTTCATGGACCTGAGGAGGAAAAACCCTGGCCTAGAATGCTTGCTGCTGGTCAGATATGGTGTACCTAGATTTAAGCACATCAAAAATGGACCTTGCATGCATTTTAGGGAATCCTGACTCAGGAGGGATGAGGTAAAAGGAAGGGAAAGGAATAGGAACTTTACTTTAAAGAGGTTCACCACGTACAGTCTCTTTTCCTCCTCCCTTCCTCCCAATAGGTCCCCATTCCCAGTGCCAACCCCTCCTTGCTTGCTGATGTGAAATGTCAGACATCCAAGACTTGTGCTTTGACTTATCCCATTCACTAGTCAATAATCAGTGTATTGGGTACCTACTGTGTGCCAGGTGCTGGGGATATAAAGAACAGCAAAAGTGTAGTACCTGGCTTCAAGGAGTTCACTTTTAAAAAATTGGTGGAACCACGGGGCAGTTAGGTGGCTTAGTAGAAAGAGCTCTGGCCCTAAAGGCAAGAGGATCTGAGTTCAAATCCAGCCTCAGACACTTATTAGCTGTGTGACCTCCTGGGCAAGTCACTTAACCCCGCTTGTCTCCAAAAGAAAAAAATAGGAAAGAAAACATTAGTAACTACTGTGTACAAGATCTGTCCAAAGTAGATGGAAAGAAATTAGAGGAGATGACATACCCCATTTTCTTGCCATCACAAAATGATGCTTTGACCTTGTCTGGAGAAACCACAGTTGTAACTTAGAGCCCAGGAAACAAAGGCACATGGGAGGCTGTCACAGACAAAGTAGCACTTTGGGATCTCTCTCTTTCACTGAAGCAGTTCCAATACCAATTCTTATATGAGATCTCTCAAAGTAGGCCCAATTTTGAGTGCCCCTCCCTCCCCAGTTACTTTCATTTACCGTATATATATATAAAAATTTTTTTTCCTTAATTTTCTGGGTTCTTCTAGTTTCCCAGTTGCAAAATGTAATCTTCTTCTGGACAGGGACTTGTTTGTCTTTGTCTTTGTGGTACAGCCTCTAGCACTGTGCCTTTCTCCAGTAGGTGCTTGAAAAATGCATTTGAATTATTGAATGCCCTAGGCCACCAAGCTAGTAAGCCTGAATTTACATTCTACTAAGGGATCTAACGTTTGTGCAAATAAGTAAATACCAGATAATTTGGGGGTAGAGAAGGAACACGTTGCTCTGTAACTCCTTAATGCCCCTGTCTCTTCCTCTGTAAAATGAGAGGATTAGACTAGTTGACTTCTGAAGGACCTTTCAGCTATAGCATTCTGTGATTCTATGACAAGGAGATCTTTCCTTGGATTTGCCAGTAGCCTTATGACCGTTGATGTCTTACTCAGCCTCTCTGGGCCTCAGTTTCTTCCTTTGTTAAAAAAAAATAAAAGGAATTATTAGAGTAAATGATCTCTAAGGACCTTTTTAGCTCTGACTTTTTGTGATTATATGGTTTGCTTTTCTTTCAGATGTGTTTCCGAGAGGTCTGCAGCTCTGTAAACTTTTAGTGGTTTTATGAGCCATCCTGTATTTTCCTCTGACCAAGGTCTTAGAGGGGCTCTCCCCAAATCTTTTCATCAGACCCACTTCTGCCCTGGTATAGTGAGTGTTTAGACATAGGACTAGTGGAATTAGTAGATCAAGTGTCTGGAAAATAGCATATGTTTTCCCAGGGGGCATTTTGGTGGGCAGGGCTGAGTGGTAGGCCTCTGCTCACCATTCAGTACTGATTCCAGGGGGCCTTTGGGGGAGGGGAGGCAGGGCTGGGTGGGTGGAGCCTCACTTGTTATTCAACTGCATTCGTTTTGGTAAGCATTAATAGAACAGTGACCTTGTGTTCAGCTGTGGGCCAAGTACACTGAGGCCAACAGGAAGGTCTAATTCACAATTCCTGTCCTCATGAGTTTCTATCTAGAGAGAGAGAGAGACATAAGACATCCACACGTGAAATTATTTCAAAACAACAGCAACAGTTCAGAGAGCATGTTACCTTGAGCAGTACAGAAAATAATCCTTGGGGAGACGAAAAAAATGCGCTCTGCCCTTAACCTTTGAACCTCCTCCCTTCCAAGATCTCTATCTGTGACTGATGTAGAGCGTGGTACCTTGCGGCCAATAACTTAGGCTGAAAAATTGAGGTAACAAGGGATATGATGAAGTGGAGAATAATAAACCAGGAAGCAGGACATCTGGGTCCCAGCCAGAGTTTTGCCACTATGTTTGATCCTGTACAACTCACACATTCTCTCTGATCCACAGTTCTCTGTTATATAAAAGGCCTTGCCAACGTCATAACGTTGTTGTAAGGATGGTGAATGCATGGAAAAGCTATGTGCCAAACGCCGTGCTAAGTCCTAAAGATAGAAACAGAAAAGTAAAACAGTCCCTGATTTCAAGGAGCTCACGTTGTAGTAGAGTGAGACGACACATCTAAGAGGTTTCACTTCAGGTAAGATAGAAAGGCCCAGTGATCCTTGGGGGGCCCTGGCAAAGCAGAGGGTAATACACTATCTTTAGAATTGGGAAGGTCTATATGTCATATGGCAAAACACCCTTATTTTATGAATGACGAAACTCGGGCCCAGAGAGGGAAGTCCCTGGGACAAGGCAGTAAGTAGCTGAACCAGTATATGGACCCCATGCCTCTGACTGCAGACGCATAAGCTGGACACTGGAGCCAGTTAGTGACAACTCCACACTGGACAACTCCAACAGGGCCATTATAGCTTCCAGGGAGTTGTCATCTGGGCTCAAATGGGAGCTTGAGGCCCTGGCAGTCTCTCGGCCTGCCACAGCCACTATCTTTCTCCATTAAGACTAGTATTCCCCAGGTATGGGTGACCTTAGGCAAGTCACTTGAATGAATAAATGAAGAAATTACTATTTGTAATTTTCAGCGTGAGCATTTATACCTTTGTTCAGTCATTTCAGTTATAGCTGACACTTCTTGACTCCATTTGAGACTTTCTTGGCAAGGATATTGGAATGATTTGCCTTTTCCTTCTCTAGCTCATTTGACAGATGAGGAAACTGAGGCAAACAGGGTTAAGTGACTTGCCCAGGGTCACACAGCTAGTAGGTGTCTGAGGCCATATTTAACTCAGGAAGCAGTGTTATCTCCCATCTGTTATGTTTACTCAACACCAGAGGCCAGTGGTATTCCATCTAGTCCATCCCTAGTTAGACTATAAGCCTCTAAAGAAGCATGGACACCACACCCAGTAGAATACACTCTTCCAATAGTAGTGCTCAGTAACATCCTGCCAAATGCTCAAAAAACCGCAGATTTAGAACTACAAGGGACTTAGTTCTAGGATCAGATGAAAAACCTCTATTTGACATTCAAAGCCCTGGCTCCAGTTTACCTTTTTAGGCTAGGCTCATTACACTGACTCCATGTGGTCTGTGGTTTGGCTGAATTGGCTTTCTTGGTGTTTCATCTCCCATCTCCATGCCTTTGTATAGACCGTTACCCACTCCTGACATGCCATTCCTCCTCTGCCACCTTTTAGGATCACTTATTTCCTTAAGAAAAGAAGGTATCTCCTACATGAGGCTTCTCTAGTTCTTCCCAGCTGCTGAAGCCTCCCTCTGCCCTCTATTAAAGTATATTTCCTGGGGCAGCTAGGTGGTGCTGTGAATAGAGCACTGGCCCTGGAGTCAGGAAGACCTGAGTTCAAATCCAGCCTGACACTTGACACACTAGCTGTGTGACCTTGGGCAAGTCGCTTAACCCCAATTGCCTTTGTCTTCCCCCCTCTGAAAAAAAGTATATTTCCTTTGTATATATCATGCATATACTTCAGCCACCAGTCCATCCATAAGCATTTATTAGAACTTGCCATGTGCTAGTCACTGTATATATGGTGACAGTTATATATGTAGTTATACTTTTGCATGAACTCAATAGAATGTAAAGTCCTTGAGGACAGAGACTGTTTCATTTTTGTTGTTATATCTCCTAAGCACTTAGTATAAAGTCTGGCACATTCTAAGTGCTTAATGGCTAATAATAATTGTTAGCATCTATGAGGCTTACAAAACACTTTATACATATTAACTTGTTTGATTCTTATAACAGCTCTGGGAAGTATGTGCTGTTAATGTCCCCATTTTAAAGAGAAGGAGACTGTGGCCACCTGAAGCGAGGTGATTTTCCCTGGGTCACACAGAGAGTGCCTGAGGCTGGATTTGGTCTCAGGTCTTTCAGATTCCAGGCCCAGTACTCCCATCTTCTGTACTACCTAACTGATTGATTGATTGTTGTCCCAGGGTGCCACTGGGAGCAAAATCAGTGCCCTCACTCAAAATCCAACACTCTCAAAGTTCTGCCTTTTAGTGGAAGAGCGGGACAGATTAGGAGTTGTCTGTCTTTGCTGGATCATTAGTAGAGGCCGGAGGGCATTTATGAGTCCATCCATTTGCTTCCCACACCTAGCCTCTGAACGCTCCAGACCAGCAAGACTTCCCGTCCCCATCTCTTGGAACATGAACCTTTTAGCACTAAGCTTCGTATTTTCTCCCCTCAACGTTTCCAGCCTTTAATTGTAACTATTAATCAAGCCGAGTTGTGTCCCACTTCATAACTCTTCCATTAAATATTAAGATTTAAAAAATAAAAATTGGCCTTTCTTAATTGAATTATGGAATTACCAAGCACTTAATGTGGCCCGAGTGAGATGAGATCTTTATATGCATGCACATTCTCCTATAAATATGTGTGCCCTGGCTGCTGGGATGGGGTTTATGAATGTTTTGACGAAGCAGTCATGACTGTTCTCACCGTTTATGATAGAAGTGGCTTTTTTTTTCCTTCTAATTTTCTCTTTGTTAAGCTTGGGTTTTGCTCGAGAAAATCACCCCCAATCCCTGGAGAGGAGGAGGTAGGTGTCTGAGGCCAGGCTCAGTCCGCTAGTCTCCTCTTTATATTTTCTTCTGATTTTAGGATCCGAGTTCTAGATCTAGAAAAAGACCTCACAAGCTATCTAGGCCTATCCCCTTCATTTTACGGAAGAGGAAACTAAGGAACCCAGTACTTAAGGTAGAACCCAAGTCCCTTGACTCTAGAGCTAATGCTTTTCTCACTGTACTGTGACCTCTTCTTGTAGGAGCCCAGATATTGTGCTAGACCTAGAATCCATTAGATCTGAGTTCAAATCCTGTCATAGAAATTTACAGACTGTGTCTGGGCAAGTTACTCTGTCAGCTTCAGTTTCTTAATCTCTAAAAAGGGGCTCATACTAGCACTTATCTCTTAGGGTTGTTGTGAGGATTAAATGAGGTAACATAAATGTTGGCTGTTTTATTATTATGACAGAGAGATCAGTCACGCCTATTTCATCAGAGAAATTTGTAGGTCTTCTTAAGATCTGTGTAATTGATTTTTGATTTTTATGTATAATCCAAAACATTAAGTTTTCATTAAATAAAGTCATTGGCGAGACAGCTTGGGGATAGCAGAAGGAGCCCTGAGTCTGGAGTTAGAGAAGCTGGGTGAGGAGAATCCTGGGCCTGCCACTCATTCATTTCCTTGAGAATCTTGGTTAAAGTTACTCTGCTTATCAACCGTCAGTGTTCTTATCTGCAAGTCAGAGATCCTGTTTCTAGGAGCAATGGTTTTCTCATCCCAAATCCTAAGAATCTCCATAGGCTATCATCTTGACTCTTTCCGTTAAGATGTGCTGCCCAAGTCAGCCACCCCCAATGGATGCTTTTTCCCCCCATCTATGGAATAAGCCCATGAAAGTTCTTAACTTTTGAGGGTGGCAGCAGCTTATGGGAATAGGGATTGCATTCAGTGCCACTTCCTCCTTCTTGACTCTTTCACCCTGCGTATCATCTCCCCCTTCCCTCTTTCATCCTTAGCAGCAGCAACAGCATGGGTGGTATAGCAACTGGTTAGTGTAAGTGTCTGGGAATTAGGACAATAACAAACAAGTAATTGAATTATAGGATTTTAGACCTAGAAGGTACCTATAGCATGTTTGGTCAGCATGTTATAGTGGAAAAAAGCGCCAGCTTTGGAATTGGAGAACTTGGGTTCTACTCTGCAGAATCTGTCTGGGTGACCTTGGGCACTTATTGCTTTGGGCCTTATATTTTAAATGAAGCTCAGTTAGATGGGTCAGTAGTAGATAGGGTGCCTGGCCTGAAGTCAGGAACACCCTAGTTCGAATCTAGCCTTTGGATACTTACTAAGCTGTGTGACCCTGGCCAAGTCATTTAACCCTGTTTGCCTCAGTTTCCTCATCTGTAAAGTGAGCTGGAGAAAGCAGTGGCTAACCACTTAAGTATATTTGCCAAGAAAACTCCAAATGGGGTCATGGAGAGTTGTACATGACTGAGACAACTTAGCAACATTTTGAATGAAGGGGATTCTGTTAAATGGCCTCAGAGGTCTTTTCCTGCTCTGATTCTAGGACCCTATGATCTTGTTTAACAAAGGAGGAAATTAGTATTATTAATTAGGAAGACATGAGTTAAGCAGGAAGCACAGTTTGGAAAAGGCCAATCCCCTTCCATTTCTCCTCTCCCTTCTGCCCTTTTGGCCCTGCCAGACTCTCCCTTGCCTGAAGGCTATTTGACCACAAGTCCACCAGCAGCAGAATCATCTCCCAGTCTGGAGCATGGGTGGGCAGTGTGTAGCTGGGGGCCACCACCAGGTTGAGCTAAGGCGGCGTTCCACAACTGAGCCTTCCAGGTTCCACTACTAGAAAGGTTTCAGGCCTTCCTGTTCTGGAAGAGAAAAAGATCTTCTTGAGCCTCCTCCTTTTGTCTCCTTGCCCAGCTAGATGAGGAGGTGATTTGTATGCCTCAAGGCCATTGTTGCTGCTAGATGGGGTTGGGTCAGGTCACCACACTGGAATACATCCTGTCAGAAACTCAAAACTTCTAAACTAGCATGTAGAATTCTGATGAACCTTCTCAAGTGTGAATCACCTTTTCCACTGACCATTTTAGTGGCCATTTTCATTGGCAAGGTTGAATTTCTGGGACAGTGAAAAAAATAACCCCTGTTTGGTCATTTATTCTCTCACTCCCTTACTCATTAACTCATTCATTCAATAAGCATTTATTTTGGGGGCTCCCAAAAGGCAGTATGGTGTCTTGGATAGAGAGCTGACCTTAGGATCAGGGAACACCCTGGGTTCAGATCCTGCCTCTGACCCATACCAGTTCTGTGGGCCTCTTACTGCCCCCAAACAACTCTCTAAGACTATAAATTGCTGAACATTTAGAGATATGCTTCTATAGGAGTTTCATCCTTGGTAACTATATTGAAATCACAAGCCCAGGAAAAAAAAAAGAAAATGTGTAAGGCCACTGTGCTAGGTACTTGAGAGATATCACCATGAATATTGTTATTATTTTAGTGGGTGCCAGGGCAAGGAAGAATCCATCAATCCACATTTATTAGGTGCCTCTTATGTTCTAGGTGAGGCAGCTAGTTGGCATGGTGGATTATAAGTGCTGGTCTTGGAGGCAGGAAGACCTGAGTTCACTCCAGTATCTTTGTCAAGAAAACTCCATGAACAGAAGTCCACCAAGGTCATGAATCCTTGGACAGGACTGAAAGGTTTGAACAACCCTAACAATGTTCTAGGCATTAGACTGAATGCGGGGAATGCAAAAAGAGGCAAAAGACATTTTCTGCCCTCAAGGAGCTTATAGTCTAATGGGGGAGGCTACTTGCCAACAAATATATACCAAGCTAGCTATATGCAGGACAAATGGGAAATAATTAACTCAGGGAAAGTAGTGGAATTAAGAGAGATTGGGGAAGGCTTCTTGTGGAAGGTGGGATTTTAGGTGGGACTTAAAGGAAGCCAATATTTGGAGTACAGGAGAGAGAGCATTCCAGGCCTGAGAGACAGCTAGAGATAATGCCCTGAACAAGAGAGGACTCCTTAGTTTGAAGTATAATACTAGAGCCCTAAGGCTTAGAGCAGCGGTTCTCAACCTGTGGGTTATGTTCAATTTGTAACAATGAAAATACATCCTGCATATCAGATATTTACATTACGATTCATAACAGCAGCAAAATTACAGTTATGAAGTAGCAACGAAAATAATTTTATGGTTGGAGGTCACCACAATATGAGGAACTGTATTAAAGGATTAAGGCATTAGGAAGGTTGAGAACCACTGGCTTAGAGGATTTGCCACATTCTAGATTTCAAATCCTAGCATTGCCACTAAACTACCAGTTTGACCTTGGACAAGTCACTTAACCTCTGTGGGCCTCAGTTTTCTCAGGTATAAAAAGAGGGGGTTGTGAATGGCTTAGGTGGGTTTTAATCTGTGATCCCATGATCTTTGTCCTGATTATTAATTTTGGTTACTTCAAGACAGGGAGGAATTTTTAAATTCGGAAAACCCTATCAGATCTCATAGCCAGACCCTCCTCTTGTATATAATCTTATTTTCTCCAAAGCTCACTGGAAAGCAGTCCAGTCAGATGGTTGTATGTCCTCTTTGGCAATCTGAACAGCTCTGTGGGGTAGCGGGTAGAGTGGTAGGTTTGGAGTCAGGAAGACCCAGGTTCAAAGCCGCAGTTGGCCTCACCATTACTATCAGTGTGATGCTGGAAAAATGTACCTCAGGTAACGTTCTAGGACATATCATCTAATTCAAAATATCATAGATCTGGAATTGGAAGAGACCTTGGGTCATCTGCTTTAACCCTTGAGTTCAAATCTTGCTTCAGACACTTCCTAGGTGTTTGACCCTGGGTAAGTCATTTAACTTCTCTTTGCTCCAGTTTCCTTATCTGTAAAATGGGCGTAATAATAGCCCCCAGTTCCTAGTGCTGTTGTGAGAAACAAATGAGATAAAAGAACTTTGCAAACCTTAAAGTACTCTATAAATGCTGACTGTATTAGTATTATTTTAGTAAGTTGTTAGTATATATAAATATATATCATATTTTATTATATATAAATAGATTATATTCATTACTATTATATTATTGGTATTATTTTAATAAGGAGACTGAAGCCCAGAGTATAATTAAGTCATTTGGTCAAGGTCACACAGGCAATCATCATAAAAGTTAGAATTTGAACCTTGTTCCATGGATTCAGCTTGTTCCACCAGATTTCAAAGATGTAGAGAATTCTTGCTCTGGGAGTTCCCTGCTCTGATGAAAACACAAATCTTTCAGTTTTTCCGCTTATTTTGTAGCTCCTTTCATGCATTTCTTCCTGCTCTTTAACCTAAATCTCTCTTGCTTCAGGCAAAGTTTGGTTTCTAAGTATGCTGCCTTTTTTTCTGTGTAGGCAAAGTGCATCTGGTCTCCACCAGCCACCCTAAAATGGACTGGTTCAGGGTAGATCGCTAGGGATTTCTGTTGAGGAGCAGGAGCAGGCAGCCCCCAGCTGCTATGAGTGATGGATAGGCTTAGGAAGAAGTGGACAGGTTGGCGCTTACCCCTGCCCTCACTGGTCCACCTGTTCCATAACGGCTGTGGTGTCAAGTGCCAGCTTCCACTGTGGATTCACCAACGGCCCCAGTTTCTCAGAAAGAGCTGATATTTTTGTGATAAATCCTAAGTGACAGGGGCTGCAAATGTGTACCTGTTGTTTGAGCCTCTTGGCACCCCCTCCCATCCCTTCCTTCCTGAGGCTTGTGGGTTTAGAGCTGGCAGCAGGGTTTCTGTTCCTCAGATGCAGCAAAAACCAGACTTTTCTAGTGGCTGAGTTTAATCACTTAGATGCAGGGTGCTGATAAGCTGAATCAATTTAATTTCTGTTGCTCTGTAACTAGGGGGTGGGAGAAGAAGGAAGGTCACAGTGATTTCAAAAGGCACAGCTCACCATAAACCCACCCATAACCCCTCGAGGAATTCCCGACATCATCACCAACAAAACACACGCACACACACACACACACACACACACACACACACACACACACAAATCCCTCAAATCACAGGTATAAAGGAAAAGGTTGCCGTTGTGGGGGGAAGGTTGCCATTTGTAAGGTGATGCTATATTGGAAGGTCAAAAAAGATTCAGTTTGATCATTCAGATGCATTCCCTTATAGATGTTCCCAAGATTTCTGGAGGTGGAGGGCTGTGTTTAGTTCATACCTGTTTACCCAGATGTGCTATAACCCTTTGGAGTGGACAGCTTCAAGAAGTCAGTTCTGTGTGTTTCTGGTTCTGCTTTTCCCAACAAACCAAGACTTTGGGGTTGAATGATACAAGTCATTGTCCCCAAAACAAAAAAAAATTAAAAAAAAAATCTTAATTGACTTGGCATCTACTATGTACTACCACCTACTGTGTGCAGAGTGCTTTACTAGGAGGGTTTTCACCTGGACTGGGACATCTCTACCTTGAGAGTTTTCACCTAGAGAAAAGGTTTTTAATTTTTCTTTTTTGTGCGTCATGGACCCCTTTGGCAACAGCCTGGTGAAGTCTGTGAACCCCTTCTGAGAAGAACATTTTAAATGAGTAAAACAAAACACATAGGTCTGCAAGGAAACCAATTAAATTGAAACAGTAGTTATCAAAATATTTTAAAGAACAAGTTTATGGACTCTAGGCTGAGAACTTCTGACAGGCAGGCATTTAGGAATACAGGTGTAGAGCTTCGGTAGAAAAGATCAGGGCTTGGGATGTAGAATTGTGAGTCAGCTGGGAGTAGGCGATTGTTGAAACCAAGGAAATGAATAAGGTTGCCATGGGAGAGATTAGGGAGAGAGATAAGAACAGGGCACAGGAATGAACCTTGGTGATCACCACCATTAAAGGAATCAGTAGAAAGAAATAGATGCTAGCGACCTTGACCAAGATGGAGCAGATAGCTAAGAGGTGAGAAAAGAGAATGGTGCTTGGAATTTGACTCGTGGCAGAAGAATATGTACAGGAAGGGTGAATGAGAGCTGGTTGTAGGGAATATAGGAAATGGCAAACAGTTTCAGAAGCTGTAGAGAGGTTGATTGAGAAGGGGCGGTGGTGGGGTATTAAGATAGTCTTTGGTGACATTTAGTAGTGGGCAGTTTCTGTAGAGTGATGGGACATATGCCATATTTCAGAGAGTAGAAATGAGTAGAAGAATATGGTGTAGACTGTTTGAGATTTGACATTGAGCGGGACAAATAAAAGATGGAGTAGTATAGAAAAATGGCTAATGCCTCTGTTCTCTTCTTGTTCATTTCTTACCTCTCAGATATCCTTTCCGACTCCTTCCAACCCCTAATTGTCTTTGGCCTTTTTTCTCTCACGGCAGTCTTTTCCACCCCTAAGGCTTCTGTCATCATCTTTATGAATATAACTCTGAAGTTCATGTTTGTAATCCTCATCTTTAGCTAGGGTTCAGTATCTCCAACTATTAATTGAATGTCTCTACCTCAACACCCTGCCAACAGCTCAGACCCCACGGTGGAATTGATGGTGTTGTCTTCCCACTAAAACTCAGTTCTCCCCTTAACCTCTCAACTTTCCCATCCTGCAGATCAGTGTTGTCAAATTCAAAATAGAAAAGAGGTCCCTAAAGGGTAAATAAGGATCCCTCTGGGCTGTATATTGACTTCTTAGAAAACCACATAGTAATGTTTTCTGTGTTGTATTGTTTTATTTATTTTTTTAGGTTTCCCAGTTATATTTTAAATCTGGTTCCTGCTCAGCTGGGGAGTGTTGTGGTGCATTTGACACCTCTGCTGGTGACCACATCTTGAAACTTCTAACACTTCTGTTTCCCAGTGTCCAAATCTGTTGACTTTAGCTCATACAACATGGGCATATTCAGGTCTTATAGGGACCTTATTTCACAGATAAGGATTTCACAACCTCTTCATTTTACAAATGGGGAAATGGACTCCCAGGGAGACTCATTCAATTACTTGCCTAGGGTCACATAGATAGTAGGTAGTAAGTGACAGAGATAGAATTTCAACCCAGCTAGGTCTTCCTCATTTCAAGTCTGACACTTGTTATATTATACCATTGGCGGCTAGGCGGGCAGTGGACCAAGTCAGGACCTGGAGTCAGGAAAACCTGAGTTCAAATTTGGCTTCAGCCAGCTTACTAGCTGTGTGACCCTAGGCAAGTCACTTAACTTGGTTTGCCTCAGTCTCTTCAACTCTAAAATGGGAATAATAACACACCTACCTCACAGGATTGTTGTGAGGATCAAATGAAATAATATTCATAAAGCAGTTTGCACAATACCTGGCATGTACTGTGCTGAAGTGCTTCATAACTCCCTTGCCCTCCCCACCCTGGTAAGGTCCTCTTTTATGCCTCTCATCTCTGTCCCTTACTTTCTTGTGCACTCACTCCCACCTCTGTAGTTCAGTCCTCACTGTTCTGTTAGACTTAAATATTTTAATGGCCTCCTAACTGATCTCCCTGCCTCCAGGCACCCCTTTGTCAATCCATCATTCTCAGCATCTAAGGTCATTTCCTAATGTGTATGTCTGACCACATCACTTTGCCTGCTCCAAACACAGCATCAGTGGCTGCTTGTTCCCTAGTGAATAAAATATAGACTTCTTGATTTGTCCTTCAGAGCCATTGACAGCCTTTCTCTACCCTTTCCCCCCCTCGCTTTTTTCATAGAATTCCCATTTGTGTGTTCTCTATTCCAGTCAAATTGGATTACTGGCTATTCCCCCAGCTCATTTCTCAGTTGGGCTCCTGTTGGATAGGGAGAGATAATGGGGAGGCAGAGAGGGAAGATACAGGAGAGAAACAAGATACTGGAAACAGAAAAGTAGGAGACCCAGGACATGGGTAAAGGGATCCATTTTGGCAAGGAGTTTGGAATCTTACTCCTCTATGACAAGACAGAAGAAGAAAGAGAGAATGCATAAAGATATAAGTCAAAGATCATACTGGATCACAGATTTAGTACCAGAAGAGACCTTAGAATCTGTCTTGTTCAGTTCCCTCACTTTACAGATGGGGAAACTGAGGCTGAGAGAGGTTAAGTGACTTGTCTAGGGTCACATAATTTATAAGTTTCTGATGCAGGATTCACAATTAGGTCTCCCTGACTCTGGTCCAGTGCTCTGTCCCCTACTTCTGCTCTTACATGTCTGCAGGTATGGAAAGGTGGAATTAAAGGAGAGAACATTCATGGAATGGCCTTGAACTTCCCAATGAAGTCAGTGGCTCCATCATCTGCTGTAAGGTTGAAGTCCACTTAGAGTTTTGAAAAGGAAGGGAAATTGTTTGAAATAGTCCCCATGTGGAATGAGAACAAGGAGTCAATGTTCTGAATTTCTAAGTATCAGTGAGTGCCCAGCTGACATTATACACCATCAGTTTCTAATTGGTAAAATCATCATGGTTTTGAGATTTTCTTCAATCATGCTCTGCAGTTGGGGACCTGGTTACCCAGAGTGGAGGATTAGTATGTCCAGAATGTCATAATGTCAAAGGCATGGTAGTTTCAAGGGTAGTGGCTGGTGAATTATTTTAAGTGACTGGCTATAATATTGAAACTGGGTCTGGAAACAAGGGAAACTTCAGGTAGGGAGATGGGGGAGAGAACTGAAAGTGTTAGGGGAGTTTCCCGTTAGGCTGGAATGCAGGATAATTATGGGGGGGGTGAAAGGATAAAAAGCTGTGGTTAGAGAGTGGAATTTCAGAGTGCAGCGTTTTGGAAGTAGCAGAAAACTGTGGAAAGGAGTTCTGTTAATTCTCTCCACTGGCTGAAGGAGAATGGAGATGGAGATTCTTGGCATTGGGGAAGTCGGGGTGAGGAAAGGTTCATCCCCTTGAATATTAAGAATCCTCCCTCAGAGATGTTGATAGCAGTGATGGGAACACTTTGGGTCAGTGGTAGGTTGAACCCTCGCTACTCTTTGATAGAAAACTTTCAGTAGTCACTGAGTGATAGCTTCATTGCCTCGCATCAGCCTTTCCAAACTTAAGTAGGTGGATCTTGGGACAACGGGCATAATCCATCACTGGGTTCATTTTCAGCTTGGTAGGAACTTCTGGAGCTTTTACAAACCCAGCCCTCTATGCCACTCTCAGGGAATTGGCATAGGGCTTTCAATGAGGAATAATAATAATAATAATTCACTTCTGTATTCCAAATTGACTGACATGGTACTTTTGTTTATGGTGACCTTTGAGATAGGAGGATAGAACAAGTGTCGTTATTACCATTTTACAGATGAGGAAGCTGAGGCTAAGAAAGGTAATATGATTTTCTCAAGGTTGCACAGCTGGTAAATTTAAGCCGTTGCAATCATTCACTCAGTCAACAAATAAGAGCTTGCTACACAGCAGGCATTGTGCTAAGGCAGTGGTTCTCAACCTTCCTAATGCCGTGACCCTTTAATACTCGTATGTGGGCATATCTGCATGTGGGCGGACCCGCCTGGAGACGGATAGAGGAGCGGTGTCTCAGTTCCTAAGACCATCAGAAATATGCGTTTTCTGATGGTCTTAGGCGACCCAACATTCAACCCCCAAAGGGGTTGCGACCCACAGGTTGAGAACTGCTGTGTTAAGGGCTGGTGATACAAAGAAAGGCAAAGTTATAGTTGCTTAACCTCATGAAACTCACATTCTCATGAGAGAGAGAACATGCAAATAACTTTGTATATCTAATGTGTGTAAATGAAAGATAATCTAGGAAGGAGATTATTTAGCTTTGGCTACTATAGGTGAGTTACTGCAAATTGACAGGGTTTAGATTCAAACCCCTATGGGCAGTTAGGTGACTTGGTGAATAGAGTTTGGGGCCTGGAGTCAGGAAGACCCGAGTTCAAATGCAGTCTGACACTTCAAATGCAGCAAGTCACTTCACCCTGTTTGCCTCAGTTCTTCATCTGTAAAACGAAGCTGGAGAAGGAAATGGCAGACCATTCCGGTATCTGTGCCAAGAAAACCCTAAATGGAGTCACGAAGAGTCAGACAAAACTGATAGAAATTAATAACAAAAATAAGATTCAAACCTCTGGATGGCAAGCTCAACACTCTCTGCTCTGTACTATGGCATCTCTAAATGAGGGTGAGGTGAAGAGGCAGCCTGTGGGTTAATTGCAGAAGTTATTCAGAAGTTACAGAAACCTCGAAGTTAACTAACACCAGCAACATGGGAAGAAATTCAGTAAACAACATGGTGTCTGTGGCTTTGCTGATTTAGGAAACGAGAGTCGTTTATGTATGGCATGCAGATTTATGTATATTGCCACACACTTATGAAACAGAACATCTTCATCCCAGAGTCTCTTGGGAAACCGCTTTGGGAGGTTTCCTTGTGGGTGCTTTGGACTCTGTCAAATGAGGATCTACACAACCCTTGGTGAGAGGGTTGGCCTGCCAGCATAGCTCAGTTAGAAAATACATTGGACTAGAAATGAGAAGACGTGGGTTCTGGTCTCCATTCTCTTACTAAGCCATCTGTGTGACAATGAGCACATCCTCTCACCTTCCTGGGCATCAGTTTTATTTTTCATCTGTAAAATTAGAATTGTCCAAAATGGGCACATCTAGCTCTGACCTTCATAGGACTGTGCAAACATTTATAGTTGGAAGGGGCCTTAGAAGTCATCACATCTAGAGAGGGTTAGGGTTTAGAGAGTTTAAATGATTCTGTCGGGGTCATATAGCTCATAAGTTTCTGAAGCAGACTTTGAACCAAGGTCTTCCTGATTCCAAGTCCAGCACTCTATACACCATGCCATGCCATCTCTCTGTGATTCTATCCCATGTGGCCTTTCATGAATATCTATTCTTTCTTTACCTTATCATAATTGACCTGATTATTCTTTACAGGCTGTATTTTTTCTTACCAGAATCCACACGGTCAGGTTAAGGCTGTTTTGTGGTCAGTGTCCACTTTGGTGAAGCACCTAGCCCTCTGTATGGCTGGATCAAGCTAACTGTTTGGATGCTAAAGTGGGGCAGTGATTTTGTCTTTCCTTCCCTTTGGCTCAAGAGCTGGACAGACCAATTTTTCTCAGTGATGTTGATGGAGAGCAGCTTCTGTTCACTGATGGCACGTGTTCCATCCAGAAGCCACAGGTGACCGCTTTTAACCTGGGAAGGGTGGAAGGAAAGACACAACTTGGTGTCATTTGTGAGCCAAGGTGGTTTTGTAAAGTAACAGCTATTTTAGCCAAAGGCTGACTAGGTGACCATTTCCATTAACTTTCTCCCTTGCTGGAATATAATAAGCCACATTTAATTTCTTCTTAATAGTACTGTATTTGTCATCATTATACCGTGAAGGCCCCTTTGGACTCTGTGTCCTTGGTCTAAAACTAATCTGAGTTTGTTGATCAGAAAAAGTCTTAAGGGAGGCCTGGGAAGTGGGAATGCTTTTGGAGGAGAGGAAAGAGGAGGAAGAAGAGGGAGAAGAGGGTAGAGAGGAGATATGAGTTGGGAGTTTACTTAGCTAGTTGTTTGGGTCAGAACAGGGTTCCCTGTCAAGCATCTGTCTAAAAGAGGTTAAGAGGAGGCAGGCTTACAACACTGCTAAAGGCCAGAGAGCTTTGCTGAATAACTGGTCATCTTAAAAATGAGCTGGGCTATTTATAATTTGGCAGGCTGCCACATTGTTTTAATGAATGGCAAAGTGTGGTGGCTGACACACTTTGTCTACCGAATCCACGCCTGTGTTTGGAAATGTTTTGCCTTGGGTCACATTGATAGATGCTCTCTTTGCTCATTGGCTTGGAGATACCATTTTTTCAAGAGGCATTGTGGTACAGAGGAAAGAGTCCTGGCTCTGGAGTCAGAGGATCGGGATTCAAATCTTGCTTCTGCTGCCTATTATATTACCATCTATGTCCTTCATTACCCATTTGGCTGTCTTCTTTTTGACATCTCCATCCTTCCCCCCCAGGAACCTTGGTACTCATACCTCATCAGTACCCTCTGCCCCGGGGTTGGAGAATACTTTTGAGGAAAGCTTCCTGTTCAGACATCTCTCTGTTTCCTCTCTGGCTGCACTCCTCCATCATGACGTTGCTCCGTGTGTCTTCCTCTCTTCTCAGTTTCTTTTTGTATGTTGCCTTTCCCCATTCAAAGGAAAGATCCTTGAGGGCAAGAACTGTTTTCCTTTTTCATATTTTTATCTCCAGCATATAGTGCTTGGCACATAGAAGGTGCATAATAAATGGTTTTTGAATGACTATAGCCTGTATGACCTAGGGAGAGTTACTTCACCTCTCTGGGACTCAGTTTCCTCATCTGTAAAATGAAGCTGTTGAATTTGATGGCCTCCAAAGTCTAGTTTGTGGTCTCAGTAACTGTTAGGATTTGAAGTAAGTGCAAGGAAAAAGTCAGAGTTAACGTCAAACTGTCAAACCAGGTGAACAGTGAGGACACTGGCTGAAATAGTGAGCAAAGGAAGGAGTGGGTTTGAGTAGAAAGGTATGAGAAGCTGGCTCTACACCTGCTGAGTTTCATGTACTGATGGAATGTCAACTATTGGTAAATAGAATATAAGGAAATGATGGAGATGTCTTGTAGACAGAGATCCAGGTCTGGAGTCTGAAAAATTCAGATCAAGACTAGAGGTCAAAGTTTGAGAATTTTCAATCTGATGGTATAGGTAGGGTGAAACCACAGGAGTCAATAAGATTGCCAAGGGAAAGAAGAGAGAGAGATGAGACAATGGAGAGGCTGTGGCTAGAGAAGGGGAGACTGACCAACCACTAGGCCTTGGGGAGCACTCCCCTGAAGGAAGTTAGGGAGAAGAGCCAGTGAAAAAGGCAGAGAAATATTTAGAGAGGTAGAAAGGCAACCACAGCAGAGCAGTGTCCCTCAAGCCGTGGAGCGCCAGAGTATCTAGGAGGAGGGAAGCATCAGCAGTGTCAGAAGCTATCAGTAGTGACTTGCTTATTTTGTTTGGAATTAATCCTTTTATGAAGAAAGTAGGGAAGTTATCAGCATGCCTGGTGTTCCTGGCCTTCAAAGTGGTATGTGTTAAGTGGAACATGTAAATAACTTTTCATCTTTATGATTATTTTTTTTTTAACAAAAACATATGTTAATCAATTGGGAAAATAGTATCTCCAGATATGACAAGATACTTCAGGAAGAATAAGCTTGGGTTTAAGTGATCTGAACAGGTTTTTTTCCTCCTTAGAAAGTCTTCCATATTTAAACAGGGTTCCTGTGTGTGTGTCTGTGTGTGTGTGTCCGTGTGTGTGTGTATATTTTAATGTTTAACTCGATGTATTTGGTTTCCTAGTATTCTCAACCTTTCTTGCTTTCAAGCGTGACTAACTTTAGCTCCCTAAAGGGAAAATTTCTTTTGAGGTTCAGAACCAGGGAAGGTTGACTTCCTGTGAGATGGGGGGGGAGGGAGGGAGACAATAAGAGAGGGAGGGAGGGAGAGAGAGAGAGAGAGAGAGAGAGAGAGAGAGAGAGAGAGAGAGAGAGAGAGAGAGAAAGAGAGAATAAGAATAAGAATATAAACCTTTTTGATCACAGGGGTATCTGAAGGAGCCTTTTTGAGAATGGAAGTGGGATTATTGAGACTTGTGGAAATTGCCAGTTTTAGAATAGAGAATCAGAATGAGAAAAGGAAGAAAAAACTACCAAATTTGTTGGTCTAAGGCCACATTCTTCTTCCTCTCTTTCTGATAGGGTGTCATATCCAGACATCATTTATGGGGTCTAGGATATCTCTAGTGGAGAAGTTAGCTGTAGCTTATATACCTCCTCCTGGTGGTCCAGGAGATAAGGAGGGCAAAGCCCTTCTAAAAACCAGTAGCCCAAGATATATGTGCAAGTGCTGGGAAGGAAGTCATGGAGGAGGAGATGGGTTGGAGTTGTATAACCCAGTTAACAATACAGAGAAGTTGTTATCCAACCTCACTTCTGCACTCTTCCCTGCCCAGATTGGGGTAGGGGTGGGGGATGTCCAGTCATCCTGATCTGTATCTTGCCACTACACTCAGATGGCTTCAGAGGAGAAAATGAGGCTGGTGATTTTGCACAGCCCTCCTTCACTTAAATCCAATTCAGTCGAATGTCATGGCATCATCTTCCTGATGTCATGGTCCTCTTGGAGAATGAAGGACAAACAGCAACAGCCCAAAAGGTTCCAGAGGAGGTACAGAAGCCTTTGTGTGTGAGGAGCTTTTAAACCATTGCTTTACAGCTGAGGGATATCCTCAGGTCCTCAGGCTGGCTGAGGTTGAGAGCCTCTTCCACCCCCAGCTCCCCCCACCCAGTTGTGTGGAAAGGTGGTACCTGCTGACCTTCACCCCTGAATTAACTATGGGTCTCTCCTTCCAACTGAGGGACCTTACATGTACATCAGAAAAAACAAACACCAGAAACTACAGTGTGATTGGTGTAGGTCTTCCCTCTAGCAATATAGGTTACCACCTTGTCAGCACCTCAGCCCATGGCCTGTGTGAGATGCTGGGGCCAGAAAAAAATCATTGATTGCTCACCAGTATTGGGTTGATACACTTCTACACACTTAGCTAGCCTTGGCTCTGCCCAGTGGCTGAGCCAGTATCGGATACCTTTCTAGCTTAAGAGGCCCAGCCCATTTGTGTGCTCTGTTGGCCTAATAACCCCCAAAACTGAAGGTTCTCCTCTATGGGGTGATGAGATGTGTTCAGGATTTAGGGAGGGAGCACTTGAGTCTGTTTCCTCCATGCCCCACCCCTATTTATACAAACCATGTTCTTCTCCTTTTGCCTCAGCCTGGGCAGTGTAGAATCCCATATAATAGTGCTGTGTTCGAAGTCTGGAAGGCCTTGATTCGCCTCTTGACTCTTACTCCATGAGTAGCAGTGGGCAAACCATTTAATTTAATTAATTAAACCTCAGTTTCCTCATCTGTAAAATGTAAAGTAATATAAACAGAAAATTAAAAAAGTAAAAGTAAAGTAAATGTAAAAAAAAAAGGTTAACCTATCATGGTTGTTGAGATCTGTGTTAAATTGTTTTGCAAACTTAAAACCCTATAGGAATACCACAGGTTATTGTTGTTAACATCATTCACCTCTCCTTTTCATTTCTGATAGAGAAATTTTCCTGGAGCAAGTCACTTTCTTGCTATTATTACTTTACACTTAATGCTTTGCAAGCTTTTGCACAGATAGATGTGATATTATGCCCCCCTGCACACATACATTGAGGGTTGATGCGGAGCAGGGCCACACAGTGGTTGCTAGCTCAAGTGACGGCTGTGAGGGAGGATGGGGATCTGTCCTTACTCTAGAATCCCCAAGCACAGCCCTGCCTTCCTAGCTCACCTTCCCCAGCATCCCCAAGGTTGGAGTGTCTCACATGTTGCCCGGTGCCCAGCGGGAGCAGCTGGTGAGGCTGACTAATGAGCCTTCCTGTCAGGCGTGCTGTCTCTGCCTTTCAGAAGCTAGTGAGGAGCTTGCAGACCCGCGCTGGGTCTCCTGCATGCATCTGGTGAATCCCTTCCCACTCCTAGGAAACTGGAGGCAGGAAAGTTTGAGGTGGGTGGGAGGGAGGGAGTGAAAGCACTGGGAGAAAGTCTGTACAGGCCTTGCTGTGGCTCCTTCAGCTTTCCAAGAAAAACAGGAAGTTCTCGAGAGAGTGCATTATATCTTCCCTAATATTTAGCAAAATATTCTGTGCATAGTGAATGCGTGATAAATGTTTGTTAAATGGAAAATGGGGGGAAAAAGAGAGGGTGTGTGTTAAATCTGCAGAGCTTCAGCCATCAAGGACTTTGGGGATCCAGCATAACAACAAGAGTAGCTAACATTTGTGCCGCGCTCTAAGATTTACGAGGGACATCCAGGTGATGCAGTGCATAGAGCCCTGGGCCTGGAGTCGGGAGGATGAGTCTTCCTGAGTTCAAAATTGCCCTGAGATATACACTAGCTGTATGACCTTGAATAAGTCCTGTTTACCTCAGTTTCCTCATATGTAAAATGAGCTGAAGAAGGAAATGGGAAACCACTTCTAGTATCTCTGCCAAGAACACCCCAAATGGCATCACAAAGAGTCAGACGTGACTGAAAAAATGTCTGAACAACAACAAAGGTTTACAAAGTGTGTAAATTTGATATTTTCTTGATTTATCCTCACTACAGCCCTGGGAGGTAGATGCTGGGATTTTCCCCATTTTATAGATAAGGAAAGATAGAAAGACAGAGATTCAGTGACTTGCCCAGGGACATACTGCTAGGAAGTATCTGATGTAAGATTTGACTCCATCCTAGACTCCATGCCCAGCATTCTATCCACTATACCATATAGCTACCTCTAGCTGTCATTGACTTGCCTGCCTTAGACACTGGGGTCTCAAGTCCTGTCTTCTCTTTCTTTCCTCTCTCTTAAGCCCACACCTCTCCACCCCTTTCCCTGGGGGAGCAGCTGCCACACCTGTGTGAAAGGAGCCCATCCCCTCCACCCCTCATTGCAGTAACACCTCCCCCCCCCCACCCCCACACACCCCCTCCCTTTACCCGTGCTGAGAGGACTTTTCCTTTGAGTTTTTCAAAGTATCAATAGCTCTTCTTCTGATTTTTTTTCCTAAGGATCCATACATGGATTGTATCACATTTTGGGAAACTTTGTGCCGAGGCAAACTGAGATTACATTACCAAATGTCTTTGGCTAGGGATGATCCTTTATTGATATCGTTTGCTTTTAAATTACTTTCTTTTCCTTCTAGCTGTGTGACCTTGGACAAATCACTAAGCTTCGGAGCTCTCAGCTCTTTATCTGTAAAATGAGGGGTTGGACTGGCAGGCCTCCAAGGACCCTACCAACCCTGAATGTGTGATCCTATGACCCCAAATATATCTCTCACTTCTCTTTACCTAGAAAACGAGGGGGTGGACTGTGTGACCTTTGAGCACTCTTTCTGCCCTAGATTTGGGAGCCTTTTGAGCTCACTGCTTCTCTTAAACAGAGTTGTCCCTTGCAACAAAGGGGAGAAAAAAACCTGAGAAAAGGGTAGCTCAACAAAACCAACCAAAAAATGCAGCTAGATAGCACAGTAAATAGAGGAGTCAGGAAGGCTCACCTTCATGAGTTCAATCTGGCCTTAGACACTTAGCTGTGTGACCCTGGGTAAGTCAGTTAACCCTGTTTGCCTCAGTTTCCTCATCTGTAAAATGAACTAGAGAAGGAAATGGCAAAGCACTCCAGTATCTCTGCCAAAAACAAACCTAGGTGGGTCATTAAGAGTCTGACATGACTGAAATAATGAAACAACAAGAACAAACACAGCTGAGCTTGATAGGATATGTAATATTCTACAAGCATTATCTCCCCACCTTGTCCACAGAGTTGTTGATGCAGTAGAAAAGTGCTGGACTTGGGATCAGGAAGACCTGAGTTCAGATCCTGGCCTCAGTCACTTACTATCAGTGTGACCACCCTGGGCAAGTCACTTAACCTCAGTGTGCCCCAGTTTCCTCAACTGTGAAATGGGGATAAGAGCACCTACCTACTTCCCAGGGTTGTTGGGAGAATCAAATGAGATAGAATTTGTAAAAGTGCTTAGCCCAGGCATAGTAAGTGCTTTATCGGAGCTTATTCCTTTGATCTCTCCTTCCTCCTCCTCTCCTTACCTCTGCAAAGAAGAGAGATACATATTCCTGTTTCTTCTTAGCGGGGAGCTAGGTGCTACAGCAGATAGAGTGCAGGGCCTGGAATCAGGAAAACTCATCTTCCTGAGTTCGTGTTTGGCCTCAGACACTTACTAGCTGAGTGACCCTGGGCAAGTCACTTAACCTGATAAAATGAGCTAGAGAAGGAAATGGCAAACCACTCCAGTATCTCTGCCCAAAAAAAGCCGAAATGGGGTCACAAAGAATCAGACCTGAGTGAAACAGCTCAACATCAGCTACAACAATCTCTTCTTGGTTATTACAATTATACAGAAGTTTGTTGTTGTTCATTCACGTTATATTGTGCATATTGTCAACCTCGTTCCACTTACTTCATTCTGCATCAATTCCTGTATGTCTTCCCATGTTTCTTTAAGTTCTTCATGTTTGTACTTTCTTATATCACGGTAATACTCCATTTCATTCCTACGCCACAATTTGTATTTCCATAAAGAATGCTTTTTGAGAGTTCTGCTGTTAACACAAAGGAGAACTGGAGAGAAAGTCTTACCCTTTTGCACACACTATAATTAAGCCATCTTGTACTTATGCAGCCCCTGTAAGGATTGCTTTTGAGGGGTTCGGATAATACAACTTTGTGTTTGGGACTACAGTTTTACACAGAGAGGCCTTTTCAAGTGGATGCTTATAGCATTAATGCCCAGACCAGGAAGACTGATTTCAGCTCATACATTCACAAGGCTGACAATGATGTCCCTTCACTCCCACGACCTTCATTTTAGCTAATTTGTTAATAAAGTGAAGTCAGAATTGCCTGTGAATGCTGCAGATCTGGGCCCAAAGAATCTGGGGTATTACCTTTGGGAGAGTGACAGCTTCGGGGGATGCCTTTCATAAAAATTCCACTGTAGATTTCTGTTTATTTTATTTTTTGGTATGCAGAGCCAATGCCCCAAAGAGAGATTTAGATGCTAAACCTGCCTGGTTGGAGAGGAGTCATTTTTGACTTCCTGATAAATACCCCCAGGCCAGGAATGTGTTTGTGAAATTTTTAGAAGATCCCAGAAAAGCCCCTCTAAGTAAACATGTGGAGCTCTCTTGAGCTCTGTCTCTCTCTCTCTGTACCAATATATATATATGTATGTATGTAGGCAGGTATGTATAAACATTCCAGGAACAATGGTTGCTCTGAAATGAGACTTTTTATACACCACATGCAAGCTTTTTATTTGACAACAGAGTCAGATGTGAGCTGTCAAATACAGGGATTTGAAGTTAAAAGTTGACTTTCTCCCTGTAGCTATAGACAAAGGACTGTGTCAGCCCAGATTCCAATTTCCTGGGATTTGGTCTGTCTGCAAGCAAACTCAAATGTTCCCTCAGCATTAAAAAGAAAAAAAGAGAAAGAAATGGGGGAGGGGGTGATTGCTGAGGTGGGGGGGTGCCTTTGGGGGAGAGTTTAATCAGTTATTTTTTTAGTGGGCTTAATTGTATAAAGATTATAATGCATATAAAACGTCTGTAATTAGAAGGGGGGGCTGGTTCTATTAGACAGTGTTTCAGTGAAGAAAATTATAGTGTTCATAAGCAGTTTAAGGAGGAGACGGCATATATTAGCATGCAACAAGTTTCTGTTCATTCAAGCTGAGTATGTAGCAGGGCTCCCTGGGAGTTCTTGTTCCCCTCCTTGGAAGTAAATCTGTTTCCCGAATGCCACCTTGTCCTTTCCTCTGGCCAGACCCCCTGGGGTTTAAGGTATTTGGAATACAAATCCTTTCTTTGGGACCTTTACATGACCCAAAGTTCTTTCCATCCAGAGACCTCTTTTGGCCACAACAAAATGAGTTTGAGTTTTTAGGTTGTTTGGTTTCTAATTTCTTTTCAGCAGTAAATCCATCCCCAAGGTACCAGCGCCTCACTTTGGAGCTGTTCTCAGCATAGCATTTTGGATAGGGTTTCAAGGTCACAGAAGCCACATTCAGGAGATGACCATCTCCCAGAGATTAGTTTTTGGTTATTTTTTTTAGACCCATACATATCTGGAATTAATTTATATTGAGACAATATGGATCCATGAGAAACTGATAGAAATTGAGTTAGATCTGTCTGGCAGGTTTGCCTAAACCCTAATGGAAACTTGGATTGCTTTGATCCACACATCTGAGTCATTTATGAGAGAGAAGGGGAGAGAGAGGGGGAGAAAGGAAGAAGAGAAAGGGAGAGGGAAGGAGAAAGGAAAGGGAGAAGGAGAGGGAGAGAGAAAAGGAGGAGGAGAAGGAAAGAAAGAAGAAACAGAGTATACTAGCACCCATGTGATTTGCTTAGTTGAGGCCAGCGATGGCTGTGGTAGGTAAACCTTTTAAACCACTCCCTCTCCCCCCATTTAGAAGTGTGATGCCATGTTACAGTGGAAAGAATGCTGGATTTGGGGGAGTTGGAAGGGAATGCAATAAGCCTTTAAATAGTGCCTGATTTGCTTGTGCCAGGAACTGCGTCAAAACACTTTTAAAATGTTATCTCGTCTGATCCTGACGACAACCTTGGGAAGAAGATGCAGTTATTACCTCCATTTTACAATTGAGTAAACTGAGGTAGGACAAGAGTAAGTGACTTGCTCAGGGTCACACAGCTAATAAGTGTCTGAGGCTGGATTTGAACCCGAGTCTTCCAGACTCTAGTCCAGGTACTATCTACTACACTGCCCAGCTGCCCCCCCTTTTTTCCCCAGGTTAAGCTATTTTAAATAACCCTGGGTCAAGCCCCTTCTAGTGGAGAACCTTCAGCACCAGAAAACTGGTCACATACCACATCTTCAAGTGACTCTTGACTTGCACATCTTCTCTAGTTGGCTTGGGGAGAATGGTCAACACTGTGGTTTAGAATTCAACCAAAGGGGTACAAAGATGAAGTTCCCCGATTCCTGAAAAGTGCTTAGGAGAGGAGGCCTGCCTCCCCTTGCCCATCCAGTCTCCAGTTGGAGCCAGGCCCCCTCTCTGCCTTCCTTCTGTTCATTTCAGTGAGGCCAATGTGAAGATTTTGGTGGATGAAATAAATATGTTTGTAATTGTTTGCGGTATGTGAAAGCAATCCCGGAAGCATTAATTGGCTTGAGTCTTGTGTGAGACAGAGTGTCTGCCTGACATGTTTTTCTTTTCCATTAACACTGGTGTGATAAACAGCTTAGATGCGCAGAGAAAAAAATTAATGGAACTATTGTAACAATCATGCACATGTAGGTAATTTATTAAGGACAATTAAAAAGCTTTAAAAATCATTCATGAGGTGAAATGAACAGGAAGTCTAAGTGTGGTGTAGGTTGGCAGGGAGCCCACCAGTAGCAGCCAGTTGTAGGTGGATTGTACAAATTCATCTTCCCTTCTTTCCCTCCTTCCACTTTCTCCCCACCCCTAATCCCTATTGGGATAGCATGACAGCAGGGAGCATTGGTTTCTGCTGCCTATGTTGTAAATAACAACAACAACAAAAAAATTCTTGTTGGCTTTCTGCTATTTCAAGCCCCCAAGATGTGAGCCAACATCCTGGATGCTGCTGGAACAAACACACCAGCTTCAGTCTGATGGATAATGTCCAGAACTTTCCAGGGGATGAAAGGATACTTTCCATATGTAGTCCAGAAAGTGAAGATGAAACCCCCTTTGTTTCCCTCTTTTTCCTTCTGACTCACACAGGTGTGCTCACACACGCCCATGGCGTCTCTGTGCTCTACCAAAGGTATGGTCAGAAGGCGTTTTGAGAGGAGAGCCCCATGTATTTATATCTTTAACCAGGGGCTTAGTGGCTGGAGCTCTGGAGTCGGGCAGTTTGTTTTGGTTGTTCATTTGTTCAGTTGTGTGTGACGCTTTGTGACCCCATGGACCGTAACATGTGGGGCCTTTTATTCTCTGCTGTCTCCCAAAATCTCTCCTGGTTCACACTTGTTTCTGTGACACTGTCTGTCCATGGTATGTATGATCTGTTGGTCTCATCTTCTGCCATCTCCTTTTCCTTTTGCCTTCAATCTTTCCTAACATCAGACTCTTTTCCAGTGAGTCCCATCTCCCTGTTATGTGGCCACAGTATTTAAGCTTCAGTTTCAGTATTGACCTACAGTAAGTGAATAACCTGAATGAATTTCTTTAAGTATTGATTTGATTTTTTAAGTACTAATTTGATCTCCTTGCTGACCAAAGGACTTTAAAACATCTTCTCCAGTGTCACGATTAGAAGATTTGGGTTCAAATTCATCTTCAGACACTTAGTAGCTGTGTAACCCCTGAGCAAGTCACTTAACCTCTTTTTTTGCCTTAGTTTCCTCAGTTGTAAAATGGGGGTTATAACAGCACCTACTTCTCAGGATTGTTGTGAGGATTAGGTGAGATACTATTTGTAGATAGCTTAGCAGAATGCCGGTGTGTATATAGTAGGCACTACATAAATGCTTATTCCCTTCCTTCTTTTCCCTCCCCTTCCCTCATTACCCTTCCAGTGTCTGTTGGCCTGAACATATGTGCCCCTGCTCTGGGTGCTGAGCCTGGAGTCAGGAAGACCTTGGTTCAGATACGGTGTGTGATACTTCTTAGCTGTGTGGTTTTGGTCAGGTCTCTTGCTGTCTCAGGCCTTAGTTTCCTCTTGCAAGAAATGGGATTAGAAAGTGTGTTTACTGAATAAAGCTGCTGGCTAATACAAAGGAAATTACGTTGTTAAGCACTTTGTAAATCTTAAAGCCCTTTGGAAATGTCAGCCTTGGTGGTGATGGTGGTGATGGTGGTGATGCTGATAGGTGGTGATGCTGATAGGGGGCGATGCAAAGAAGAAGAAGAAAATGAGAATAATCCCTTGTCTGTGAGACACTTATGTCTATGTGTATAGACATGGTTTCCATTAGAATGTGCGTCCTGTAAAAATAAACCCTATTTTAATTTTTCTTAGTGTATCCCCATCCCTTACCACAGTGCCTGACTTGCAGTACAAGCTTGTAGTTTGATTGATCAGTGGCATTTGGGATGCATCTGTCTTCGCAACCATGTAGGACATTTTATTGGTTCCTATAGAAGGGGATGCATTTAAGAAAATAAAATTGTCTTCATGATGGTGGTAGTAGTGTTGAGACCTCTGATTTTTATGGGTGGGGAAACTCCACAGATGCAGATGATCAGCTCTTGTAATTTCTAATCTCAGTGAATTGCCTGGGACTCTGAATGACTTGCTCAGGGTCGTGGTAAGGAAATTCAGAAAAAGCACACAGATGATATGTTCAGAGACTGGGCCTAACTCATCTCTTCGTGTCTCTATCAATATTACACCGCACTGCCTCTCAGATTAAAGATGGTTGAATATTAAGTAGTTCATTTCTTTCTGATCCATGTTTTCCTTTCCCTGGGTGATTTCAGGAGCAACCATGTTTATGGATCCCCATCGCAGAAACAGTCGAATCTGCCTGCTTCTGGTTGGGAAAGGCTTTAGCTTGTTTGCTAGAGAGGTGAGCAAAATGCTTTGGACATGATGACCTTTGTTTTGGAAAAAGGGAATCCGAGCTTGTCATCGGCATTTATGAGTTATGAGCATGGATCCTTTGGAGGATGGTAAATTATAGAAACATTACAGTGGCTTATCATCCACAAGAACTTGATCTGCAGAAGATTCAGCACCAGATCGTGGCCTCCCCGTATTACGTTGAGAGTGCCGTAAGAGCAGACTGTCCTTTTGTGCCCCCGGTGCTCAGTACGGTGCCCAGCACGCAGCAGGCACCTAAGAAATATTTTTGAGTGTTGATTGAAGGAGAAAGACTTTATGTCCTTCAAAACAAAATGAGATATAAGTGTGGAAAAAGATTTTTCCCCCTCCGTGGCAGGAAGACCAATTTGAAATGACGTCCCTCCTCTCTCACTTCTCTACTTATCAAATTTCATCTGTCCTCTGTCCTTACTGTGAGAATGTAACTGGAAGGAGAAAAGTTCCCTCTCCTCTCTAAGTGTTCCCCATCTGTGCAGTTTCCTTTTATGTGAGCATCAGCTGCAGTGCCTTTCTTTCCTTTTCCATACTCGATAAATTCATAGGGACTGATTTAGTTCATCAATCAAAGGGTCAGAGATCAGAGCCAGAGGGGTCCTGAGAGGCCATCTGTCTAGCCTACCCCTCTCATTTTACAGATGAAGATACTGAGGCCCAGGGAGGTAAAGTAACTTGCCCCATATCTATACAGGCAGTTAACGTAGAGGTGGAATTTGCATACAGGACCTTTGTCCCCGTGGGTGTTGTTTTTCCCATTGAACGTATGGGTAGAAAGGAACAGAACCAGGGCTCAGATTCAGAGTTTATCAATGTAAATCTACTGTACTATACTTACTGATAAAATTCACTGTCTCTCCCAGCCATTAAACCCTTATTCTCATTCTGAAGTTTAGGGAAGTTAAGTGACTTGCCCACAGTCACACAGGTAGGAAGAGAGTTGATTTCTGACTTCATGGCTCATGCTCCATCCTGAGTACTACCCTGCCTCCCCTCGTATTTGTATGGGTTCAGGCTGTAGGAACGTGATTGAGGTTTTGAAATGTGGACACCCAGAAAACAGATGTGCAGACAGTGGTAAAGTCAACTCAGTTTTACAAACATTTATTAAAGTATAATATGTTCCAGATGCAGCGTGAGGCACTCCCTCGCTGGCTGAGGAGACACAGATATAGATGGGTGAAGTCCCTGCTCTGGACGAGTTTACAATCTATTATGGAAGAAAAGACACATATGAAAAATAACCGCAGAAGGGAAAATACAGAAAGTGGAAAAGAGAGATTCAGATAAAATATGCTGAGAAATTTAAGGAGGAAGGGGTTTTTTCATTTGGGAAGGTCAGGGAAGATTGGTGCCTGACTTGGCCTTGAGGAGGAGCAGGGTTTTCCAGTAGGCATTAAAGGGGGGAGGGAGGAAAGGAGACATGGGATTTGGCGCTTCAGACATGGGGATTTGGTAAGTGCAAAGGCTTAGGGGGTGGGAGAAAGTGGGATAAGAACAGAGGACAGTAATCCAGATGGAAAGTGCAGAAAAGGAAAGGAGTGGTATGAAGTAAGGTGGGAAAAGGTAGAGCGGAGTCAGATTGTGAATGACCTTGAATAGCAAGTTTAAATAATTGATGCTTTATTTGGTAGGTGGTAGGCAGCCAGTAGTGGAGTGACAAGAGCCAAGTGGTGGATTGGGAAGGTTAGCTGAGCAGCAGTGTGAATGATGGAGAGGAGAGAGAGGGAGAAGATTGGAAGAAGGAACTGACTAGTTAGGCTGTTAGAATAGTCTAGGCAAGAAGAGACCACGGCTAGCGTGATGGGAATGCCAAGGAAGGATTGGGTACTGGAGATATTTCATATTGGTTTAGTGTACATAGAGGTCTAAGTATGAAGACTTGGCCATTATTTTGAATGACATCCTCTTTTGCTTTTAGCTGGATCTCAACATTTTAGGAGAGTGGCTGTTCATGGAAAGGGGCTGAGAGAAAGACTGGGATTTAAATCCCAACTCTACTACTTAATACCTCTGGCCTTGGGCAGGTTCTTTTCTGGACCTTGGTTTCCCTGTCTGTAAAATGAAAGAGTTGAACTAAATCACCTCTAAGGTCTCTTCCAGCTCCAAATAAGTAATCCTAGGATACTTAATGATAGGCTTCATAGAAAGTATGTAAAACTGCCAGTAGGGCTGCCAAGTCTTTATTGTTTTAAAGGAGAGTTGTAGAAGATAATCTTGAAGAAATAATCAGTCCACAATCAACAGAAATTTCCTAAAAGCTTACCATATGCCAATCGCTGTTCTACTATCTCCGTGGCAGATGATGTCTCCAAAGTACATACCGATCTTTTCAACACAATATACCTGACCAATTGAATCGAGCAGAAGTGAATAATACCATACAACAGAAAGCACCGGGAAGGATCTGGTCGATTATGTGTGGAATGGCAGCTGGAATCATCCCCATTGGGCAGTGAGGGCTCTGTTCCAGCAATTACTGCCTCTCCTATCCTCTGTGTGTCTCTGAAGTGTCAGGGGTCAGATCCTGGAGGGCCTGGGTGCTGAGGTTCCTCCTCTGCCTGTTTTTGTGAGTGTAGGTTCCCCTGTGACCAGTGGCTATTTCTTGTTCTCACTGAGGTTGGTTGAGAAAAGGCCCCTTGTCTGAATTCACAACTGCTGTTGGGTAGGCTCAGGATTAGGCAGAGACAATTGTTGGGGTGCTTTTCCATTCTGTGACAGGTGAGGAGGAAAGCCCAGGATGAAACCTTAAAGAGGCCCACATGCAAGGCATGACCATGGCATATAGGTCAAGGGATGACCTTGAGAAGATCAGTCTTGTTGGGCATCATTGCTCCCCACTCTTCTTTTCTAAGCAGAATCTTTTTAGGCTACCCACGAAATTACTCTCTTAAGGAATGGAATCCAGCCTTTTAGTAGCAGCAGTCAATTTATCCATTAACCAAGTCGTCAGCAGGCATTTTTGAAGGGCCTACTATGTGCCAGGCACTGCCATATTAGGAATACAAAGACAAAAGACAATGCCTGCTGTCAAGGAACTCACAGGAGAGACAACACACAGGCAAGTACGTACAAAAAAGCTATGTGCAGGCTAAAATGGAAATAGTGAATAGGAGGAAGGTACTAGCATTAAGGGAAATTGGAAAAGACTTCTTGTAAAAGGTTGGATTTTAACTGGGGCTTGAAGGAAGCCAGGAGGCCAGAAATTTATTAATAACTTCCTGTGTGGCAGGAATTGTCCTAAGTGTTGGGGATGCAATGGAGCATGTGAAAAAGATGAGAGAGAAGGGAGAAATTTTGTTATGCTATTTTCATCTAGGAAAACAGTCCCTTTGGGAAGAAAAGGGACTGATTTTCACCCAGAATCTCAGAATCAGAAAGGACCTTAGAGGTCATCTAGTCTGACTTGTATCTCAACAGCAATTCTTTCTTCGATGTTCCTGATGGATGGCTCTCCTTCCTCTGCTCTAAGACTTCCAGTGAAGGAAAAACCATTCTCTTCTGAGGAAGTTCATTCTACTTTGGGATAGCTGTAATCATTATGAAACTATTCTTTATTCTGAGCTAACATTTGCCTTCCTGTAACTCCTACCCATTGCTCCTAGATCTTGAAGAGACTCAATTGTGACCTCCTAGTCTTTCTTTCTCTGTCTAAACATCCCCAGTTTCTCCAGTCCAAATATGACAAGATTTCCAGTCCCTTCAACAGCTTGATCTCCTTCCTCTGGATGTGTTCTATTTTGTTTTACATCGGCACCTAAAATGGCAAACTTTGGGATGTAGATGAACTTGTGAGAATGGGTTCCCTGACGACTATTTGTTTCAACGTCTTTTCTTCTCTGACCTTGACCATGGATGATTCTCTTCTTCTTCATCCTAAAGAAGAGTTTGTTCATGTACTCTGATCCATCACACATAAAGGAGAGGCACCTTTGTCATCTACCCTCATCAGTCAGCCACTAATTAGAAGACATGATATATTGATGCCCTTTAATGTATTTATCTTACATTGCAGTTTCTTTTCCTGTACTGATTGATTAACTTTGGGAAGCATAAGCAAGACCCTTTCTCTAGAATTGTCTTCATCTGTTCATATCTGGATAACTAAGTTGCTGAGAGCTTCTGAATCTTCTAGCATGATGAGACAATGTCAAGGGATGTCTCTGTTCTCTCCATTAAACCAAGAACCTAGGATTTGGGGTTTTTAAAGTCATAGAAACTTACTTAGTATTTTCTTTAAAGGTTTCTCTGTGGGAATCAAGACTTTAAATGCCAGACATGTTTGGATGCCGCATCAACTTCCAGGGCTAAAAAACAAGATGAAAGGATGGCATGGGGAAAACTGGAGTACCAGCCAGTGGTACTGGCAGCTCAAATGCCTCTGAAGAATGTACCTCACTCTTTCAGCTACAGTGGAAATTTTAGTCCCTTGACTAAGGAAGGAAAAAGTCCTCTGTCCTGTAATGATGGAGAAAGCTAGTGGCCGTAGGAACACGTGGGGACTCTACCATCCCAGTGAACCATTGGGCTCTTAGTTAACTTTTAGCCCATCTACTTAGTTTCACAGATGATGAAACCATCTCAGAAAAACAAAATAACTTGTCCAAGGTCACAAGACTAGTTAGTAGGAGAACCAGGTCTAGACCTCAGGTGACCTGTCTGAAGTCTGGCCAGCCTTCATTCCACTACAATGTTTTCTCTCTAGCAAGATTTCCAAGTATAATGAAAGAAACTTTGATCTGTTTTAGGTTCTAGAATTCAAGTGTTCTTCACTGGGACTCCATGAACTTTTTTTTTAATACTTTGATAACTGCATTTTGATATAATTGGTTTCCTTAGTAAGCCTATGCATTTTATTCTTTAAAAACATGACTCTGAGAAGGAATTCATAGACTTCACTAGTCTGCCAATAGGGTCTGTGATGTGAAAAAGGATAAGAATCCCTGATTTAGGGGGGCAGCTAGGTAGTGCAGTGAATATAGCACCGCCCCTGGAGTTAGGAGGACCTGAGTTCAAATCCAACCTCAGACACTTAACATAAAAACTAGCCATGTGACCTTGGGCAAGTCCCTTAACCCCAATTGCCCTCCAAAAAGCAAAAACAAATAAGTAAATAAATAAAGAATCCCTGATTTAGGACATCCCAAACCTGGTTTTGTGTACATATAAGTCCCGTGATTTGGTGAGGGGGAACTTCCCCTTATACTTAAGCAGGCATTCCACTGCTCCATTTCTGTCACGGATAGAGGGATTCTTTCTAGTTTCCCACTTTGCGGGTAGGAGGACAAAGGTTCCCAATTAAGCTACCTTTCCAAAGCCAGTTAATTAGTTTACAGAGCCATGCTTCTTACTCTGTGTCTTACTTCCTTTGCACTGTCTTGAAGAGACTCAGTCATGACCTCCCAGTCTTTCCTTCTCAGGCTACACATCTCCAGTTGCTCCAGTTCAGTTATGGCATGATCTCCATTCCCTTAGATAAGCCTGGTCTCCCTCCTCCAAATGTGTTTTATTTTGTTATACGGCCGGACCTAAAATGGCAAACTTTGGAACATAGGGTTCAGTTGATGGACTTGTTAGAATGAGTTCCCTGGTACCTGTTTGTTTTAGCATCTTTTCTTTTAGCCTACTGGCCCAGCTATGCAGGGTTTTAACTGTTGCTTTTAGATATTAGAGTAACCTTAGCCTCCCTCTGTGGTTGGAGGGTCAATACCATTGTTGTCATTAAAATAATTTTTAAAAATAACAATTTCCCTCCAAATTGCGTGCAGCCTTGTGTTACATAGACATAGAAAAACCCATGTGAACCTGGTTTCATCTGGGAGGTTGGACCTAAGTAGGAGAGAGTGATTTCCATAAGATAGGGGAGGTTCAGTGAAGGAGAAAAGGGAAATTCCAGGCAAAGGGAGTGGCATGAAGAGAAGAAAACCATTAAACCAAGAGATGAATGTACTGTGAAGTGCTTAGATCAGGGGTTCTTGCCAAGAATTTGTTTGAATTTCCTCATGTCTTTGATTGAGCTGAATAAGCCGTTACCACAAATGGGGAATGATTAATAAATGGTTGTGATGACGACTAGCATCTCCCCCTCCCCCTCCAAGAGATGATTATATTAATAAGCCATCCTTCATAGTTGATAGCCCAGCCTTCCATCAGCCAGATGCTTTGAGCTATGTTTCCCAGACCCACTTGCTCCTTACCCCTCTTGCCCATTCACTCTTGTGACTGTCAGTGAGGCTACACAGGATATCTGACTGGGACTGGGACTGTAGTTGATGGCCATACAATACAGTTTTTCTCTGTTTCAACAAAGCTAAGTGGCCCATATGGGAATTGAACTCATTTGTAACAGCCTCTAGCCAGCCGAGGCCCCAGACAAAACCCAGGAAGCGGCCTCCTGGGCATGGTTTGGGAAATAGGCATGACAAAGCGCCTCTGTGTGATGGCCATGCTCTCCTCATGGTCTGAGGACTGTATTATTTCACTCCCTTTCTCATATGGTTAAATATGTCGGCCACTGCCTGTCCTCAGGCAGGACTGAGGGTAACTAGGGAACTCTGCCAGCAGGAAGTTTCTTCTACAAGATAGTTCTGTGGATGATACCCAAGCACTTCCTCTCCCCCCAAAAAAAGAAAGAAAAAAGATTTATTACATGGCAGGCTATAGATCACCAGTCATGGACCACAAGTTGAGACTTGAAGGAAGGGAGCCTAAAATCAGCTCTAGTAAATTAAGTAAGCATGCTTCTCTTTCCTTCTCTTTTGAAATCTTACTTCCTTTGCAGAGGCTTACATTAGAATATACTGTAGAAGGAGGGAGCATGCAGCCCTGTCCTTTGTCTGGGTAGTTAGTGGGGGCAGTTATGAATAAAAGATTGGAGCAATTGAAAGGAGATCAACTTTAAACTCAATACCCCTCATTCTCCCCTAACCCCCACTCATTTTTAAGCCTTCCTATACAGTTGGTCCAAAACAAACAAAGATGTTCTTCAAAGACACCAGGAACTGGGAATCTGAAACAACCCAGAATCTAGGGCAATACAGCAGACAATGGAAACCAGCTTAGCAGGCGCATATTTGGGTTGTTGAATTGTTCCCTAGCTGTTTGTATTCTCTCAGAAATAGGACTGCATGGGGAGGTGGGCAGGCCTCAAGCTTCAGAGGAGTGCATTTCTTTCCTAGTTAGGTGCCTGACCTTGGGCAGCCCATGCAGCTCTGTTCCTCCCACCCCTCAGCCCAGCTTTCAAAATATTTAAATAACAAAGATTGTTGCTCTTCCACTCTTCTCCTGTGCTGGTACGATTCTCAAAATGATGCCTAGGAATTGCTTCATGCTCCTTGGGAAAATGGCCTCAGACTGGGGTCTGGGAAAGGTGCTCTCAGAATATTATCTGTGAGGTTTGACTCTGTGCCCGACTACCTTGGATGTCCCACAAGGTGCTTCTACATAGGGTCTGCCTGATCTCTACCCCTAGAACAGAGATGGGGAACCTGTGGCCTTCTAGGTCCTCAAGTGCAGTCCTTTGACTGAATCTAAACTTCACAGAACAAATTTCCTTGATAAAAGGATTTGTTCTGTAAAACTTGGACTTGGTCAAAAGGCTGCACCCAAGGACCTAGAAGGCCCCACAGGTTCCCTATCCCTGCCCTAGAAGCTTAGAGTCTGAAACAGCCCCAAGATAGACAGATATGAAATAGACATACAGGTAGCAGAACGAAAGAACCCAGTCAAGGTATAAATAATGTGGAGGAAGCTTGGTGGTGCAATAGAGTGGAGAGAGTGTTGAATTTGGAGCAGGTAGACCTGGATTCAAATCCTTCCTCTGACAGTTGACAAGCTGTGTGACTAGGAAAGTCACATAAACTCTGTCTCAATTTCCTCTTATGTAAAACATGTTTTGTTTTTGTCTTATTTTAAAACTGTGTTACCTTGAGATCCTCTGGGTCCCAGTTTTTTCATCTATAAAATAAAGGAGATTGGATTCAATGACTGTCAATATCCCACTGAGTTCTAAAATCATGTGATCCCCAAATAAGCATTTATTAAGCACCTATTATGTGCCCCAAACTGTGCTAAACACTTTACAAATATTATTTCCTTTGGTCCTCACAACAGCCCTGGGAGGAAGTATCCCCATTTTAAAGTTGAGAAAGCTGAAGCTGACAGAGGTTAAATGACTTGCCCAGGCTTGTGCTAGTAAGTGTCTGAGGCCAAATTTGAACGCAGATCTTCATGATTCCAGACCCAGTGTTCTAGCTGCCTAGAAGTTGTAGGAACTGGGGAGTGGCTGTGGGAATGTCATGTCCAGACAGAGTGAAAAATACTGATCATTCTGGGAAAGCTTCATGGAAGAGGTTGGACTTTAGGAGCCAGAGCCCAGCGCTAGAGATGATAAAAGACGCGTTTCTTGGTGGCTTCTCCGTCTCTTCTGCCAGTTGCATTCCGCACGGGCATTAATGGCCAGGAGAAATCAGAAAAAAAAAATCCAGGTGCCCAGGCCCGGTCCCTGCTTAAATATGTCAAGTTCACCCTTGCCTCTCAAAGTCACTATTGTTAATCTTTAGCCAATGTCTGGAGAACAATGCCTGAGTGTCCAGTAAACCAATAATGAGTAGGAGCCCCATGAGCCTCAGGTCAGTGAATGCTTGGCTTCACTGCTCCGGTCACATGTGCTCTGGGCCCCACATGTTTCTCTGGAGAGTCCTGGTGTTAGCTAGAATGCTGACTCCTCTTTTCCCTCATACTCAGTCCTTGCTTTGACCCATGTTATTGTCTTTATAATCAGGTTAGGTGGATCTACCTAACCTGCCAAGGTGCTCTCGAGTTAGCCATGTCAAGTAGAACAGTGAGTCAGGTCCAGCGGACCTCTTTCTTTCAGTGAGCAATACCATGCAGTCTTCCTGTCTCCCTTTCCATCCAGTCTGTGCACTATTCACAGATGTTTTCCAGGAAAGCCTCTGGCTATATAATATTGGCATTATTGCTTAGCCTGGTCTCCATTCTTCCTTGTAGACCTAGGATTCCTGTTGCATTGACTGTACTTGGTACAGATTTTTGGTTTGGTCTCCATTCTCTCCAGTAGATCTGGGAATCCTGTTGCATTATTTGTACTTGATACAGGTTTTTAATTTGTAGGTTTAACTGCCATACCCCTGGGAAATTGGCCTTTGTTCATCTTTCTGGCTGATTTTTTTTTTTGGTAGGAGTAGCAAGGATTGGGAGGGTAAGAGGCAATATTTGAGTTAAGATGAAGGATATTTTAGTCCTTTTTAAGGCCTCAGAATTCATGCAAAATGTACACTGAAGACAGCCTCAGGGATTTTTCTGGACTTTGTTCTCCTATTAATAAAATTAAGGGGTCAGATTAGATGACCTCAGAGTTGGCCATGATAAATGTAGTTTCCCTTACAGCTAACCTATGTGTGTATATGTATATATGTATGTGTATGTCTATATTGATATTGATACTATATCTGGCTTTTCTCATAACTGTAGGACAGTGCTCAAAGAGACATTGATCTCATCTTTTTATTTTGTTTTGTTTTTTGGGTTTATTTTGGAGAGGGCAGTTGGGGTTAAGTGATTTGCCCAAGGTCACACAGCTAGTAAGTGTTAAGTGTCTGAGTCTGGATTTGAACTCAGGTCCTCCTGATTCCGGGGCCAGTGCTCTGTTCACTGTGCCACCTAGCCTCCCCGATCTCATCTTTTTAAAAAAAAGACCTTAATTTTAGGTTTTTTTTAATGACTACAAATCTATCTTCTCTTCCTCCCTCAAAGGAAAAAAAAAGCTTTATAATAATATGCACAGGCCAGAAAACAACTTCCTACATTGACCATGCCCCCCAAAGTATTTGTCTCCTTGTAAAATAGTGGGCCTAGTGTAAGGAATACCTGAGTTCAAATCTGGGCTGAGACATTTATTAACTGTGTGATCTTAAACAAGTCATTTAGCATCTGTTTGCCTTAGTTTCCTTTACTGTAAAAATGAGGGTAATGATGATCACCTGCTTCCTAGGGTTGTTTTGAGGATCAAATAAGATATTTGTAAAAAGTGTTTAGCACGGTGCGTGGCCCATGGTAAGCACTGAATCAGTGCTCATCCTCTTCCTTCTCATCACCTGTCAGGAAGGAGGCAGCACAGTTTTGTCCTCTGTGATCAAGGGTGGCCATCGTATTGACCAGGATTCTGAAATCTTTAATGGTTGTTTGTCGTTACAGTGTTGTTACTGAATAAACTGTCTTCTGGTTCTGCTCACTTCAGTCTGTATCAGTTCATAAAAGTCTTCCTAGGTGTCTCCGAAACCGTCCTTTCCCTCATTTTTTTTAAACAGCATAATCATATTCTGTTGCATTCATGTAGCATAATTTGGTTAGCTATTCCCCAGTTGATGAGCATCCCCTGGTATATTGGAATTTGAAACTGGTGGGGGGAATGGGTAATGGGAATTGGGGGGTGAGTCATAGGTTTAGAACATTGGAAGGAACCACAGAGAACATTCAACCCTATTGTTTTACAAATGAGGAAACTGAGGCCCGCGGAGATTTAGGAACTTGCCCAGGATCACACAACTAGTAAGTTACTGAGGCAGGATTTGAACCCAGGTGCCCACTCTCCAAATCCAGTTCTTATTCCACCGGGCAGGAGGTTCCTGTTAAACTATTTTTCTTCTTAAAATCCGCATTGCGAACCAGGCTACTTTGATGGTGGTTTAACCTCTGCCTCGACTCCATTGTGAAATCCACAGGGCTAGAAGAAAACTTCCTACTTTGGGATGGTATTTGCATCTGATTTTTAAGCGTTTTTCTCTGTTTAAAAAAAGGTATATGATTAAAGGTTAATATTGCCTTTAAAAAAAGGTAACAGAAAAGAGTAAAAAATTGTAATTTTATTTTTTGCATTCATACTAAAACACTGATAATAAAAAAATCAACTGTAAAAAAATAAATAAGGGTATGGTGTGTGTGTGTGTGTGTGTGTGTGTGTGTGTGTGTGTGTGTGTGTGTGTTTAATGCTAACCTTTTCTCTTCCCCTGCCCTCCCTCCTAAATACACATCAAATCTGGGAAATAATTCTCTGAGTGCTGCTCTGTTTACTTGACTTGTAACATTTCTCAGTCCCTCTGTCTGCTAACATTGGAGCGGGGACCCTGCCTCATTGCACCCCACCATTTTCAGGCACTGAGTCCCTTTCCCTGGGAAGGGCAAGTGACAATCACTGCCTCTTAGAACCTAAAGCAAGTCAGGCATATAGCATCAGAAAGTCATTGGGCTGGGAATTGCTTTTGTGATGAGGCTTTCCAGCCTGGCTTGTGTTGGCAGAGGGAGCCTGGTGTGGGCCTCTGGTAGATAATTTAAGAATTCCCTTCCCTGTTGGTGGTGACTGCCCTGCTGTTGCTGGGCACCTGGCGACTGGATGGAGCTGTTTGCTCTGAGAAGCTATAGCAGCGCCATCCAATCACCACCAGCTCCATTCAACCCCACGTTTGCAGCTGGCTGTTTCACTATGCCGTTTGGGAGAATTCTTACCTATTTTTAACAGCTTGAAGAGTTTTAGCAGCGTGCCTCTAACTACTTAATGGCTTCCCCTCCCATTTTAATGTGTGGGGCAAAACTTTGGTTTATTTTTAGTGGAGTTATGTAACATAAACTAGAATCATTCATGGTTTCCCAGTTCTTGGAATAAACCCCTCTCGTAGAAAATCAACGTGACATTTTAAAGAGTTACATTTTAGTGAGCTGGGATCATTTTAATACTTTTCCAAAAGTGATTCTATTTTAATCCTGAGAGTAGGAGTAGGAAGAAGGCAAGTAGGTGACTAGTCCAGCATTTGGGCCCTCTGTCCCCTCCTCCCCTGGGTCTCTGTTTCTCTAACTGTATATGCTCAGTCAGGGCTGCTCCTCCTACGGACTCCATCTCTTACCACCTTTTTGGCTCAAGCCCCAGAGAGAGGTATTTTAGACTGTCTCTGTTTGTTTAAACATTTTGATTTCTTGGAACCCAAAGCCATTTTACTTCTTTGTGTCAGACCCACAAATCTACTAATCTCCACAAATCTACTAATGCTGAGAACACAGTGCCTAGCACGTAGTAGGCACGTAATGAATAATTACTGTTCAAAGCTTCTCCCAGTGGAACTTCGAAAACTAGCAAACAGCAGCATAATACTCACAGTCAGACCTGGAGGGAATGTCTCTTTTCCTTGAGGAAATTAAGCTGGAATGATGGGTCATGTTGACAGGTAGCAGGGTCTGGAGATCTCACCTCCTAGGTATGCCACACTTCCTCAGAAGTGTTAGGTCAGGTGAATTTTCCATCCCGCCATTCCAGAAAGGATAGGAAGAGATAGATGTTCAGTGGGCAACACTGCCCCTAAAATGCCCTTTGACCAATTAAGTGCAACTTTAAATACCACAGGCACCTTTAAATACATGGTCCAAACCAATGAAAAATAACCTGGTCCTCCCTCCAATCTTTGGAGATGAACAGCGGTTTGTCAGTCTCCCCAGCTGATGGCAAGGTCATCTCTAACAGCTGTTCAGTCATAATTAGCAAGTCCCATAACTGCCCTGTCTCACCACAGAAAATTTACAGGACTCAGTGACTCATCATCTTAAATTTTAATGAATACATAAAAACAACATGCTGATTTAAAAAAAATTAACCTCAATTGAGGTTTGGTCAGTAGGAAAGAGGAAGACACTGAGGGAGACAGATGACAAGAAATACTAGGGAAGGGGTAAGTTGGTAGAAAAGCAAAGCTTTTCCCATAATAACTGACATTCATGTACCACTTTAAGGTTTGCAAAAGTTTACCAATATGATCTCATTTGATTCTCACAACTCAAAAGGAAATGAAGAGAAGTTATCCGAGATGGGGTTAATTTAGACTGAATGACTTTGATTGGTGGTCTGGAGGCAGTCCATTGATTCAGTCAGTTTATTGAGGGTTCTGGTGGCAGAGGGCCTGAGTTCCGATGTGTCCCATCTCTGACACGTTATCTGTGTCACTTCATCTGTAAAGTGAGTGGGCTGGGCTGGGTAACCTGTGAAGCCCCTTACAGCTATAAATCTGTGATCCTTGGTACTCTCAGAGGCAGGGAATAGTATTTTCCCATTTTGTAGATGAAGAAACTGAGAGTTTTAAGTGACTTGCTCATTCAAACAGCTAGGCAGGGTTCAAACTCAAGTCTTCCTGACTGCATCCTCTGCAACATTTAGTTGCCTCCGGTCTTTTGTGCCCAGCCTATAGCTGTTAGCGGAACAACAAAATGCTAAATGTTCATTAAATTAATTCAGGCCCTGCTTTGCAGAGGAGATGGGAGCCGGTGGGTAGAAAGCATCTTCTCTCTTTCTGCCACAGCTGGGCTGTCCTGCTGATCCCCTACCCATTTAGAGAAGGGAGTCGGCACATTCTCAGGATTCAGCAGGTTTCTGTGGTGATAAGCAACTAGCATCACCGTCTTGCCTCAGCATGCTCTATGGGGGTGGCCTCCAAGCTCCCATTGGCCTTCTCAGAGGAAGATCCCATGTTGGGGTCCCTGGGGACCTTCTCCTACTCTGGATAGCTTAGAGCTAAAGTTGTATATCTGGGTAAGGATGGCAGCTTGTCCACCGACGCTAGTGGGAAGGTTTCCTTTATGTCACAAAATATATAAAGAAGCCAGAGCAGAGCCAAAACTGGGAATTTTTATAACTGAGACAAGTGCCCCAAACCATGCCCAGGGGCAGTAGTATTTTGTTGTTGTTTTGGCTGTCACTGGCTTCTTGACCTCGTTTGGGGTTTCCTTGGCAAAGATACTAGAGTGGTTTGCCATTTCTTCCTCCAGCTCATTTTACAGATGAGGAAACTGAGGCAGACACGGTTAAGTGACTTACCCAGGATGACTCTGAAGACTGGATTTGACCTCAGGTCTTCCTGCCTCCAGGCCCAGTGCTCCATCCACTGTGCCACCTAGCTGCCCTAGTACTCCATAACTTGCAGAGGGAAGAGCAGGGAAGATGCTCATTCCAGCTCATTTTCTGGTAGCTCCTTATCTTGACTATTTTGCTAATTGATCAGTGATGCTCAGGAAACTAAGACTGTAATTGTAGAGAACATGGCAATTCTTCTAGAAGGAGTTTCTTTATCAGGGATTCTGGTGCCAATGAAATCGTAAGTTCTGTTAAGAAGGAAGGGAAGGAGGGAGGAAGGAAAAGAAGAAGAGAGGGAAGGAAGAAAGAAGAAAAGGAAGGAAAAAATAGAGAAAGGAAGGAAGGAAAGAAAGAAGGAAAATTCTTGTTATGTAAGTGTCACGCTATATCAGTCCTACCTGCTGAAAGGCTGCAAGTGCTCTCTGAGAACCACCTAAAGTGAGACGCCTTCTGGAAAGCTCAAGTCTTCCCACCCTAGCTACAGCTCTGAACCACAGCTTCCATCCCTTTCCTATCCAAATGTAAGCCATTTAAGGTAAAGGAACCCATAGGAACCGATTAAAACTTAGTTACAGGAGTCTTATTTTGCCGCTCTAAAACATCAGAGGCTATTTTTATTGTCTGTAATGTCTTGAAGCCTTTTAGGGAGTAGCTCACTTTCCTTTTCCTTGCCTCGCCCCTCTCCAAACTTTTTATTTTAAACTGGGCATTCACTCCACAAGCTGTTCTTTAAGTTATCACCCTGTCATATCAGCAGCAGAATTAAAAGGAGAGATCTTTTAATTCTGATATATTAGTAAGCGGATACATCATCTCTGCCACTTTAGGAGATGAATTTCCTTCTCTTCCCCTTACAAGAATTCGGACTTATATTTATGCTCAGACTTTGGGGACCATCTAGAAATAGTTCTCTAAGAGAAGGTTCCCAATAGTACCAGCTCACTGCCTTTAAAAAAATTCCTCTTTGCACTCTTTTATTTGCTACGTTGGATTCAAACTCTAAAATGAGGAGGTTGGATTAAATCAGACAGAGATTCTTAGCTCGTTTTGTGAGGAGGCTCCCTTTGGCTGACTTGGAGAAATCTGTGGTTCCCTTCTCGGAATGATGTTCATGAATGCGTAAAGTAAAAGGATTACAGAGGAAAACAGTTATGTTAAAATGCAGTTATCAAAATATTTGACAAAGAAAAACAAACTCCACAGACCCTAAGTTAAGAGCCCCTGGACTAAGTGATCATCAGAGGCTTTTTAAATTAAAGATCCCCATCCATTTCATACCCTTGAGAAACACTGATTGGTTGGTCATGGGCTCCAAAGAACTCTGCCTCTTTTTCTTTTCCCCTAAACTTGAGTTTTAGACTCCAGATTGAGATTTGGTCAGAATGAGTGGGAATAATAATGGAAGGTTGGGGTTAATATCCAGAAGTTCTGAAAAGGCTTGATGATTTCAGGGGATTCTCAATTGGATTTAAAATCAACAGTCTGGTAAAATTGTCATCTTCCCCTTCATCTCTCACCCTCCACTCTCATATACCCAATTAGTGACTATGCCCTAATTACGGTCTTTGTCACCTATTATTACCTCATTCTATTCATGAGCCATTAACAGTAATGATAATTAATAATAATTAGCATTTATGTAAGGTTTACAAAGCACTTTACATTATCTTATTTTATCCTCACAATACTCCTGGGATTAGGTGCTGTTATCACCCCCACTTTACAGATGAGGAAACTGAGGCTGAGAGAGGTTAAGTGACTTGCCCAGGGTTACACAACTAATAAGTATCTGAGGCTGGATTTGAAATCATATCTTTCTGATGCTAGGTCCTGTGCTCTATCCACAGCACCACCTAGTGGCTTCAGTTATGTTACCATTATGATAGTCTCCTAGCTGGGCTTCTGGCGCCTGACTTCTCTGTTCTAATAAGTGACATGAACTAATTGTCCCTAAAGCTCTACTTTTATCATGCTGCCTCCTTGCTCAGAAACCTTCAGTGTCTCTCTAGTATTTGTAAAACTGAACGCCTAATCCTTAACCTGGACTTCAAGCACCCTGCTGTACAGCCACAATCTTACTGTATTTCTTCTCCCTCTCCAATATTTATCCTCTATTCCAGCTGGGATAGTCTATATATAATATGGAATAATATTTACATACAGTAATAAGTCTCACCCTTACGCTGTTTAAGACTCCTACAAAGTTAGAACCATAAAATCATTTTCCCACTCATTTTCCATTAACTGTTGAAATGTTAGCTGCCATTACTGTTATTATATAACAATATGATGTCTCTTACCCTGAGCACCTCTGAAGTAGAGCTACACAGTGACCTTGGAAGAGAAAGTTTAAAAAAAAACCTTCTGTACTCCAGAGTTACCAATTCAAATCCTCCCCTCAAAGGAGTAAATCTCAGCTCATTCTTGGAAAAGAGTCAGGAGGTTGGCAAAGAAGGGAAAAGTACTGTAGTTAAATGAAAGCAGGGTCCCAACTGAAACCATTTTTCCAACAGAAGTTAACTGAGCACAGAAGACCCATTCCCAACCCTTTTCCCCTTCATGGGACTTCTCTAGAGGGGGAAAATTCCTGGGAAGAAGGATCTGGGTCCCATTGAGCTACCCATTTTCAGAAGGGTACACAGCATCCTTCTCCATGGGCACTTCAAACCTTCCATCATTTTCAGGGTGTGGTGCTGGCAAACCACTTCAGCTCTTTGGAACTCAGTTTCCTCATCTATAAAATGAAGGGGTTGGACTCTGGCTCTGAATCAATGATCCTCTGAATCTGGTTGGTTTTTGTTTTTGCTTTTTTGGGGGTTGTTGGGGTTAAGTGACTTGCCCAAAGTCACCTAGCTAGCTTTGTGTCAAGTGTTTGAGGTCAGATTTGAACTCAGGTCCTCCTGACTCTAGGGCCGATGCTCTATTCACTGCCCCACCTAGCCACCCCAGATCCTCCGAATCTTAATAGAATAGCCCATGTTTATTTTCTTTTTTTTTCCTTGAACTGACAGAAATTTAAGCTCTTCCATTTCCAACTTTGTGTGGCATCTGTGTGGTTGAGGGCATGGATGCCCTCATCTGATTTTACAGGATGCCAATTGTACATTTCCTTCTAGCCTAGTATGGGAGAAGGATTAATCACTGGGAAGTAACAGTTTCCCAGTGAGATTGAACAAATGACATCAACACATAAACCAGGATGAAAGGATTAAGTCATCCTGCCTTCCTTGGCCTCAGTTTCCTTATCTGTAAATGAGGAGGCTAAACCGGATGGCTTTCAGGGCCCCTGCCAATGTCATATCTATGAACTTGTTATCATAGATATAGGGCTGAAAGGATGTTGTGGAATCTAATATTTTACAGATGAGGAAACTGAGCCCTAGAGAGTTGGAAGTAATTTGCCCAAGGTCACATGTAAATACCGGAGTAGGAATTGGAACCTGAGTTCTCCATCTCCAGCTATACTACTTCTGCCTCCTACAACCATCCCGTTATCCTCCTAGGATAAATCTCACCCCAGGAATCACCTCTGTTGATGTGAGTTTAAATGCTTTACAGAAAAGGATGGTTTTTCTTGAAGGAGCCTTCAAAGATGGTTTTAAGTATATGGTTTTAAGGTGGTATTATTACTACTACACTTGGCCTGATAATGATTTTACATGCGAGATCAGATGACTACTAAAATCTTGCAAACAAAGACTGGTGACGTTCTGTTGAACACAGAGCTTGCGATGAACCGTGTTGCAAATGAACGGTTTCTATAGCCAAGAGTTTTCTTGGATTCCACTGGGAGTTCCAGCAGGAACAGTTCAGGATCTCGTGCTGCCTTGGGATGATGCTCCCTAAAACGAGTCACCTACCCTGATCCCCCACCGAGAAGCAGACTTCAGTGTTGGTAGCATTGGTCCTATTCCACCAAGCAGCATCCGGGCCCCTGAGGGGAAGGTAGGGGGAAGGATGAGTCTCTGTGGGTCTCATCTGAAGCAACTTTTTTTTTTCTTTATTATGAATTAAGTTGACTTCACATAGGATCTCCAAAGATCGCTGAATGTAAGGGTTTAGTTATTTTCATCTTACAGCTAATTCCTCCTTTCTGCCTTTCGTTAACAAATACTCCTTTGGGCTTTTCTATATGTATAGGCCGATGATTCTCCTTTTAGTCCCTCAGTGTACATATAACAATACCTTTTCCAACTGACTTGGATTACAGGTAGGAGAAGAGATTCCACTCCCATCATTTCCCCTTGAGTTCCTAGTAAACTCTCCCCCCCCCCCCCCTTAGCTTTACTATTCAGGTTCTAGGTTTAATATTACCCAGAAGGCTAATAACATGTCAGCAACCTGGAGGAAAGAGTAGTTTCTTTAAGGAATGAGAACATTGAAGAATAGCAGAGGCTTTATTAAGATACTTTCAGATAACGTTTGCTCAGTGCAGCACCCGGGTAGAAGATTTCCAAAGTCTATTAGCTAGCAAGTACATTCGTGGCTTTTGAATCATAAGGTTGATTTGAAAAATTGGCACCTAATGGCTTACAACTGGAATAAATGTCTCATAATTGGACTGTGGAGGGAAACTTTTGTGTGCATGTTCATGTGTGCCCCAAACTCTTAGAACTACTTGTCATTTCAATTGGGAGTCTAATTCCCACCTCCCATCCCCAATTAAGAGCAAAGACAAGAGTTCAAATCTGTCACTATTCATTTCTCAGTTTCGACCACATATTGAAGGGGATGATTGTAGAGAGGCTCCTGCCTGGAATTTCTCCCTGCTGGTGTTTGAAAGGCCAGAGCCAGAGAAGTCCTGAAAAATTAATGGGGTCTCCATAGGTTCTCTACACTCCAGGCTAACCTCTCCTCTCCTCTCTCCACCAGTGGTGGCCAATGAAGAGATGGGAGCATAATAGCTGCCCGGCAAGTGGTCTTTTGTATGCAAACATGACCTAAAGCTTGCCTGGAAGTCAGTGGTATATTGTTGCTGGCTATGGTGAGATTTCAGACAGACAACACAGGCTTTTAAAGCATTCCAGATAGATATTGAAAATGTCAGCGGCAGGTTTTGCCCACATACTCCTTGCTCCTCTCCCTTTTCCCTGCTTTCCCCACCTCTACCCCCCCCCCCAGCCACAAAATATAATCAAAAAGCTGGTAAGTAATTTTTAAAAGTGTCTCAAAGGATTTTCAGAATACAAGGAGAGTCCCTTCTCTAGTTTGGAATGAGAGGGGTTGGCTGGAGGAGAAGAAACAGTGTTTGGGTTGATTTTTTTTTCCAAGATTTTCTAAAATATTCAAAAGCATCCCAGTGGGTCTTGAACTCATAACTGTCTGTATTTTCCCCATTATGTGAGCGTCCCCTTTTTTATTGAATTTTTTTCAGTTAACTGGTTGCCAACATTTGGGGCCAGTTTTTAAATTAAAATCATGCTTGAGATATTGGACTGAAGTTAGGCTGTCTTTGGTATGTTTAGTGGAATTGAAAACTGAAAGGGTCTGCTGAGATCAGAGTCCAGTCGCTTTGGCTTTCTGTCCTCTGCACCTCCATCTCTTCAGTTTAAAATGAAGTATGGGCTGCTCTTGCTGCTTTCTGCTGGCACGTACTGCTCCATGGTGGTCTGGGGAGAGATGGGGAAGGTCCATCTATGCATTAGCATCTTTAGTTGGAAAATGAGTAAGTTGGACTCAGTGACCTCTGTAATCCTGTTCATCTTTCAGTCCATATGATTTCAAACCTATGATTCTCTGGGCCTCAATTTCCTCATCTGGAAAATGAAAAGATTGGACTTGATGTGACCTCTAACATCCCTGCAGGCTCTTAAGCTATCAAACTGTGGAGGTGACTTATCGAAGAGTCTGACAGCAGTAACCACATCCACCCTCTCAAACTAAGCCGACTTTGCTCAGCCCTCAGCACCCCATGGCAGTATATTCTAGGGTCTAGAGTGGGCAGAAAGGGCCTCCTCCAGAGAACTAAGCTGTGCGTATGCAAGCTTGTCCAATGCAGGGTCACTGCTAAGCCAGAGCATCTTGGAGTATGAAACCAAAAACTCCATCCCAGTTTATTTTTATTTTTATTTGTTAGAAGATTCTGACCACCAGTGAGCTACCCTCTTGTTTGTCTAATGGTATTATGCTCTCTTTGAGATCCCAAGACTTCCGAAGGGTTTCTTCTGAAACAAGGAGAGAGATGATACAGGAATCTGATTCCAAAGAATCATAGGCTGTCTCCCAAGTCATAGTGCTATTAAAGCTTAGCCACTTCACTAAGACTTTGGGGACCCCCTGTCTACTAGCCGTAACAGCCTGTGTTTCATGTACAGAAAGGCCACTATTGACCCTCTATCTAAGAAGGATATTCATGCTGCTGAGTTGCATTCTCTGTAATGGGGATGACCAGCCCTGAGTACTCCCTGTAAACATTCTTGGGAGCAGCAGCCCACTTTTCCAAGATGGTAGCAAAGCTCAGAACTGTATCGTGTTGCCATTGAAATTCTTAGAGATGCCAGGTTTTATGCTAGGTTCTGGGAATACAAAACTGAAATAAAAAGTTTCTGACCTTGAGTTTACATTCTACCAAAAGAGACATGTTAGACACATAAAGAATTTTTTTTAAGGCAGTGTATCTTAGTGGATAGACAGCTGGTCTTAGAGTAGGGAAGTCCTGGCCTCAAGTTTGCCCTCTGACAATGATTGACCATGTGGTCATGGCAGATCACTTGGGCACCTCCTCATCCCTATCCCTAGGGTGTCCTGGACTCTTTAAGGAAATTTTTTAAGATGTCTGGTAGTTGCCAATAGTAAATAGTTGGAGAGGGGGGATGGAGAGAGTCAGAAAGGCCTCACATTAGGAGGTGGCATTTGGGCCAAGCTTTGAATGAAATGAGAACTTCTAAGAAATGGAGGGGAGGAAAGAGTGAATTCCAGCTAGGCTTATCTGTGCAAAGGCATGGAGATGGGAAATGGGGCATGATGTGTGAGATACAGAGGCCAAGCTGCTTCGACTCCAGAGCCTGGGAAAGGCAGTAATGTATAAGAAGGCTGGAAAGGTAGGTTAAGGCCAGGTGGTGAAGGGAATTATGTGGCCTCTAGAGGAGTTTGTATTTGATCCTCTTTATAACTGGCATCTCCTGGGGTTTATTGGGCAGTTTTACGGAGCACCCCTGTGTTCTGTCAGCTAAGATAACCAGCCCATTCAAGGGACTGTAAAAGTCCAGCATGCTGACTGAGAGAATGACCACCTCTCTATAGAAAGAGGTGAATAGAAACCGGCCTCCCACTGTCGATCCTACCATTGACAGGAGCTGGGCTGTTTTCCCCTGGATGCCGAGAGAATTAAATCGATTTAGAGCTTATGGGATTTGGAAACACTGTGCCCTGGGTATCTATACATGAAGAACTTTCAGATGTTGTGCATTTGAAGAGGGTCTCCAGGCTAATCTGAAAGACTGCTTTAAGATGCTCTTGCTGCCTTTTGAAGAGAGCACCTGCATTACAGTGAGGGTGATGAGAATGGGAGAGAACAGTCATTCTAGCCTCTTACTCCAGGGCTTAGATTGGACATGGTGTGATAATACTTAGTCTCCTCAGATGACTGACCAGTCATGCCTTGAAGGGCTGAAACTTGGGGCGAGATCTGTTTCTTTCCTACTTTTTTGGTGAGTTCAGAGGCCTGTCTAAATAATACTTTTCTCCTTTGAAGGCAGAAATATTTCTGCTTCCCTTGGTTTGCAAGTTCTCTTCAGGCACGACCATGCACGCAGTGAGTGCCTAGGAGAGACTTTTGGCTTCCACTGATGCTTGGAAGTTTGTTTCTGCTTTGAAGAGAGACCAGTTTCAAGTTGCCTTTGCCCTAGAATAGGGACTTTTTGATTAGCAGTAGGGTAGTGAGCTGGCCTCTGGGTGTTCTAAAATAAGGGCCCTTCGCCTGTATCCTTGGACAGGGCTGCCTTGTAGTTGCCTGCATACTTTCCCTTACAGGAGAGAGCTCCTTTGTGCCCCCTGCAAGGGAAGGCTTTTTTCCTGACAGAGCAAGCGCAGGCCGTGTTTGTGTGACACTAGAAAACCTCTGATGGGAGACCAGCCCTTGGCCTTCCAGAATAATGAAAGAAGGGCCAGACTTTCTCCCTCCTCTGAAAACACTGAGTCTTTTCACTTTAAAAAACAAAAAAACCAAAACAACAAAAAACCTTAAGAAAGGAGGCAAGAGGGCCATGAACTATAAGCATCAAGGATTTTTTAAACTAAACAAGAAAACCAATTATTTTCCTAACTGTTTTACTCCTTCAAATCTCTCCCTGTAATGGAGATTTAGAATCCATCACTGTTGGGCTATTATTTCTGTGTAAACAGTGTCATGCCCTATTGCACCAAGCAAACAGTCAATTTTTTCCATTACACTTAGGCGAAAACAACGCGGGTGCTGAGTCGATGATCTCAAGGAGCATATTTTAGCTGATGGGGAGCATTTGACTGGGGGCCTAGATAGGAGAAAAGGGTTAAAACCTACAAAGACTCTGAGTCACCCAGAAAGGGCTTGTCTTCATCAGGATCATTAACCTTGAATGCTTACCTTTAGAAACCTGCTTCATGCTCCAGGGCTGGTCTTTTTGAGATGAGAGGAATGGGGAAGAAGGGAAGGGAGGGGAATAAGCATTAATATGGTGCCTACTATGTGTCAGACACTGTGCTAAGTGTCTTTTACAAATATTATCTCATTTGATCCTCACAACAACTCTGTGAGGTACATGCTATTATTATCTTCATCTTACAGCTGAGGAAACTGAGGCAAGTAATGGTTAAGTGACTTGTCCAGGATCATAACCTCTAGTAGGTATCTGAGGTCAGATTTGAACTCAGATTTTCCTGACTCCAGCCCCAGCATTCTATCCAGAGTTACCAGCTGTCCAGTAGAAGACAGAGTAGGGTTAGAATGACTCTATACTCACGTGCTTGAGCAAGGACTTTAGGCTCTGGAGTTAGAGGACATAGGATCATATCCTACCTGTGATGTTCTCACCATGTGACCTTGGGCAGGTCACCACCTTTCTGGGTCTGAGTTTCTTTGGTTATTAAATGACGAGATAGGAATATGGGACTTCTGAGGTCCCTTCCGGCTCTAGACCTATGATCTTATGATTCCTTTTAAGGAAACTAATCATGTTTCTGGTTGGAGATAGAGAAAGAGACAGTGATTAGCTGTAGTCTTGGTGGGTTCTGCCCCACTGCTAAATGGACTGCAGACAAGGTAACCAGAGTAGTATGGAGTCCCAAGCACTTAATGCCATGGGGCTGGTTGAATGAACTGGGGATGGGGTGGTTGGTCTGGCAAGGGGATATTTATGGGGGACAGGATGGTTTTCAGGTATCTGAAGGACTCTCCCATGGGAAAAAAGATTATACTTTGCTTGGCCCCAGAGAGGAGAACCAGGAGCTATGGAAGGTGTTGGGCAGATTAAGGTTTGATACAAGGAAAACCTTCCTAATGATTATAGCAGCTTAGAAGTGCAATGAGCTGTCTTTGGAGATGGTAGGTTCCCCTTCCCTGGAGGTTTTGAACCGAAAGTGAATGCTAGCTTGTCCAGTATACTAGAGAGGGGCTTCTTGAAGAAGCCAGGCTCTTTTGAGAGTCTGTGGTTTATAGGCAAGTGTCTTGGATCCAGTTCATGTGGACTCAGGAAAGCCAATTGTTAAATTTTCAACATGAGTATTTATACCTCAGAAATCGACAAATACTACAAAGCAAGGCTTAATTTATTGTTCTGTTGATTGTCTAGGTTTTAAAAGGTGATGGCAGACATGTTAATTTTGCAGGTTAAACTTAAGAGTATGCTATGCTTTTTGGGGACCTGGTTATTAAATACTTAGCAGAACTTCTCTGCTTATGGGCAGCCCCCCAGACTCCCCAGCTCTGCCCCATGGCGCTGTGACACTGTTCAGACCACCATTCTGCCTGGACCCACGACATGTCTGCCTAACCTGCTATTGCTTCCTCTTTTTGAATAGCTCAGTGCCATGGTTGGTTTGCCCTTGGAACGTGTTGGACTGAACATCTCTTTTGGGATCTGTGTTCTAGCTGGTCTTCCTCTCATGCCTGGCTGAAGTACACCAGGATTTGCAGAGAATGAGTGGGGATGCTATTTGTGGGGTGTGTGTGTGTGCCTTGGAGTGATCCATTGTCTCTGTTAGAGGCTTTGCCCTGAAGGATCATGATGAGACTAGCTGGTGGGGGCTGATGGGTGTGGCTCCAGAGCCTTACCTGTGTTCTTTGCCAGGCCTTGGAATCTCCCCCCTTTACTCTAGTTGCTTTGTGGCATGTTGGTTAGCTCACTGGCCTTGGAGTCAGGAAGATCTGAGTTTGAATCCTGCTTCAGACACATATTAGTTGTGTGACCTTGGAAAAGTCACTTAACTTCATTAATCTTTAGTTTCCTCATCTGCAAAATGGGGATAAATAATAGCACCTACCTCAGAGGGGTTTGGGGAGAATCAAATGAGATAAAATACATATAGTGCTGTATAAAGGTTACTTATTGTTTAAAATGTATGGATTTTAAGAAGCATGTAACTTGACAAATAGTTCTCTCTCTCTCTCTCTCTCTCTCTGTATCTCTGTATCTCTGTTTCTTTGTCTCTGTTTATCTCTGTCTATATATGTATGTGTATATGTATGCATATATACATATATACACACATACATATATAAATAATGTATCTATCTTCCTCTGTCTCTTGCTGTCTCTAAATATATGTATATGCATACATATACACATATAAATAATATATCTGCAGACAGAGAGAGAGGAAGGTGTATAACCTCTACTGAATTCTACATGTTCTTACACCTCTTTTTCCTCACTAAGAATCAACATGCTTTAAAATTAGAAGTATAAAGACATCTCCAAGAACCATCATAAAAATGTTCAGCTAATTTCAAGGGGTTAATTATGTTTGATGACCGCTACTATCTCGCTCCATTTGGAATTTGTTTAGGCAGTAGCAAAGTTTGAAATGTTGATTCTTCCAAGGAAAAAAATTACTTTTTAGCTCTAAATCTTGGGCTCCTCTGAAACTGTGTTGGTGCTGAGCTTGGTCTCCTGATTCTAATCCTCTATTCTGCTTGTCAGCCCATGCTGTCTTGCTTCGGTGGGACTTTTTCCTTCATTAGCTTTTTAAAAAATCCCACATGGACACTATTTAGCATGTAGTTTCCTGTCAAACAGTTTTCCTTTAAATGTCCTTTGAAGTCAACCAGCAGGCCTCGCTCCCCTTCCATAGGCAAGGGGCCTCTGAGCAGTAAGGATTGATGGTTTCTTGGGATTTCTTATATGTGTTTGGTCTGTAATATATAAAATACACACGCACACACATATTCATGGATGTATATATAACTCATTCCCAATTGGGAGATTTATTTCAAGTAACAAATGCTTCTGGTTAGCTTCTGTATGGATCGGATCCAGCCCCAAATCATTGCCATGAGTAAAATTCATTGACAGCAAAAGGAAATGAAAACAAACGTTCCCTGACATGGGGCATTTCCGTCTGGGGGCCTCTGGGATTTCTCCTCCTCTATTAAAATATCCACCAAATTACATGGAGTGGAACTTGGCAGCCACGGGCCGGTGGAGGCCTGTAGCACTTTAATTGTTTCAGGAGAAAGGGGTCCAGATGAATTGCCATTTGAAAAATCATTCTCCTTCCCCGACCCTTTGCCCTCCCTTCTCCATTTAGATCTTGGTTTAGGGCTGCTCAGGGCCTGAGTGGGTCTGCACTCCCCCTACAGGCCAACAGATGCTCAAGGACTAAGTTCTGGACGCAAGCTCCTAGATCATCAGGGGAAAGAGTATATGGCCTCTGGCATCATCTGCAGCCTACTTTTTGGGAAGCTGCCCCTCTAGGGGTAGGGGCGGAGCGAGTGTTGACAGCTGAAAACCCAACATTCTTGAGGCTGAAAGCCCTGCATTCTTGAGACAGTCTTAAGCTTCTGGCTTAGTCCTGGACAGACAAATTCTGAATGTGGTTTTGATCAGAGACGTCAGATTGGAAATAACTGGGGCTTATGAGATTGAGTTTTGCTCTTCTCCATTCTTCCTTCATCTCCTCCTCTCCCTCTCATATCCCTTCTCCTCTTTTCTTCTCTTTTCACTTCTTTCTCTGTCTCTCCTTTCTCAACCTCTTCTTTTTTCTCTTTCCTCTCTTTCTCTTCCTTCTCTTTCCTCTGTGGCTTCTTCTACAAATGAATTAACTTTAGGGCATCATAATCCACAACTGAGCCAGACAACTAGATGTAGTCCTCCCTTGTGATGTGGTAGGGAATACTTGGGACCTCTGGTGATTTACGTTGTGGCTTGCAGTATAACTTCCTCAAAGCAGGGCCAGTATTTTCTAGAGTCCTGGCCATTGTTGCCCCCTAACAAGGTTAAAAAAAAAAAAGTACCAGTCACGCACAGTTCCTTCTTTTCCTCTTTAGCTTAATCCCCAGATTCCTAAACACATATGCCCCATGGTACTCTATCCTACCCTACTGAAATGGTCATTAATACTGAGCAGGGGAAAAGGCTGATGACCTTGACTTTTCAAACCCCCAATGCCAGTGCTATCCTAGTAGGCATTGTTTTTACCCATCATAGGCTGTGATGCCTGGAGTAGATGTCAGTACTTTGGACTGGCTTTATTGTGAGCCCAGCAGACACAACAAAGATTAGGGAAGGAAGTGAAACTGAGTGACCTCTATCAGACACTCTCAGGACTTGCCACTGTGACCCTTGCAAGCATTCTTATCTTGTCAAAAATAAGCATTTTTCTTGCCTAAGAACCTGCATGGGTTTCTGGAAAACCAAGGTGTGTGCGCATACACACATTCTCCCTTTCTCTCCCTCTCTCCCTCTCTTTTCTTTGTAAATTTATTTCTGTTTTGGAAAATTGTCTTTGAAACAAGCAAGTGAGTGAAGACTGTTGGGTCATTTACATTTCCTCCAGCCGTATAGTACGCAGTCCCAGGTCTGTGTGTGTCAGGCTTCCAGAAGCGTAGATCTCCTTGTAGCCGTCTTCTCTGTTGCAGGCTCTTTACCAGTGAGCTCTAGAGTGGTGACTGCCACATTGTGTGTATATGTATGCATAAATGAATGCATGCATCTAAACTTGTAGTGCAGGTTTTTCAGAGAAGGCTGCCTGCCTGTCAGCCTCAAGGGGTTTGGGATTCTTGTTTGTTTTCCATTTTCAAGTTTTTTTCTCTGTTTTCCTTCTGTCTAATCTCTCCTCTGTCTCCTGTCCTTTCTTCTTGGTTTTCTTTGAGAATATTCAACAAGGAAGATGAGTTGAGAGAATGCATCTTCTTCCCCTCTTTACCAAAGTGGTGGACTCTGGGTGTAGGATATCGTATATGCTGTCAGACATGGTTAATGTGTTCATAGGTTCTGCTGAGCTGTTTTTTTTTTTTTAAGTCTTTATTATAAAGGGTGATTTGCTGGATGGAGGATGAGGGAGAGCTGTATTTGGAAATGAAGGTGATGCAGAAACATAAGATATCAATAAACATGTTTTACCAAAGTATTTTAAATAAGCAAAATAGCCCAAAGCAAGACCTTTCCTCCTCTCCTGCTCTTCCTTCCCTTCCCCCTCCAAGCTGTAAATCTAAGATCAGAACTGTTTCTGTTTTGTCACCAGCCCTACAGAATGGGGTGTAATCTTTGTATTCTGGATGACCTTCTGTTCACATACAAAGAGAGTTTAGCCAGCATCTTTTTTCTTTTCAGAGGGAGAGGGGATATCGCATAAAACAGCTGCCTAACACTTATACATAAGGGGAACTGCCTTGATACATCTGTTTCTTCCACTTTACTATTAGATGTCAATGGCTGGGGAGGGTGGAGGCTGGACTGAAAGATCAGTTAGTGAAACAAGGCTCAGTTACCTATTCTGCATAGATACTGTATCTTAAACATCAGGCTGCAGCTGTATGGGCCTCCCATCAGCCCAGAGCTTTCTCATGAGCTCTGAGAGGGAAGGGAAGGACAGTAGTTTGGGACAGTGTGCAAGGCTTGCCCTTCAGAGGTACACCTGTTCTTTGCTTTGTATAGTCAGAAGGAGTTGGTCCAAAGGCCCCGGCTTCCCACTCCTCTTCACAGAGACAAACTTGGACTATTCTGTTCTCTCCATGCTCTCCCACAGCAAGGATTGGAAGCCAAATGGCTTGTAGAAGAGATGGACTTCAGACCTTTTTTTCTATCCTATTTGCAAATGCTTGTTTAAAAAAGGATTACTTGTGGCTCTCTGGCCGGAGCAGGGGAGTGTCCTTATCGGATTAGCACTCAGCAGACCTTGGGATGTAGACCAACCTAAGTTGGTTTCTAACCAAACGTTCCCATCCCCCCTCCACCTGCTTCTTTCCATTCATAAGATATGGTTCTTCTTCATGGTGATTTAATAAGATGCTGTCTGGGTTCTTGGATTTTCCCATCTTTGCCTTTCTTTTCACCTGTCTCTGTCTGGGATCTATTTCTGGCTGTTAGAACTTTCCCCCTGCCTTTACTCCTACAAGTGATTCTGTTTTAGTCAGTGTAGCAGAAGAGAAGATAAAGTTATTTTTTTGTTGTTGTTAAATATGCTTTATTTGTCCCTTTTGTCTCTATATCACAATTGTTTCCCACTTCCTTCTAGACTAAACCTTCCCTTGTGGGGAAAAGAAAAACAAAAAATCCAACCAGAAACCTTATCCAACAACACGCCAAGTTTAACAGTAATAGCAGCAATGTTAATAATAGCCAGCACGTGTATAGTTAGTGCTTCAGTGTTTGTAAAGTGTTTCAGAAACACCTCGTTTGAGCCTTACAGCAGCTCTTTGAGCTAGGTGCTATCATCATCCCCATTTTACAGATGAGGAAACTGAGGCAAGAAAGAGATTAAATGGCTTGCCGAGAGTCGCGCAGCCAGCGGCTTCTTCTCTTGGTCCTTCATTGGTTTTTATGTTACTTAGCATTGAATCCTTTTAGTCAATTATTTTTTTTTAACTTTGTTGCAGTCATTGTTATCTCTTCCCTTGGTCCTCCTTACTGTATTTTGCCTTAGTTCGTATAAATCTTCCCACATTTCTCTGAATTCTTTATATTCATCAGTTACTATGACATCTTTGATAACATTCTGTTATATTCACTGACCAAACCCTTCCCCTAGAACAGAGACTATTAAGCTAGTGAACTTTGAAATATACATTTGAAAACATTCTGAAAAGAGGGTTGGTAGACTTCACCAGACTTCTAAAGGGTCCATGATACAAAAAAAGGCTGAGAACCACTGTTTTTGAGTGACTTCCTCAGGAAACTTCTTGAGTTATAAAATCCCTTTTGCTCTTGTTATTCGGTCATTTCAGTCATATCCAGCTCTTCATGACCCCATTTAGGGTTTTCTTGGCAAAGATATTGGAGTGGTTTGCTGTTTCCTTCTTCTGAGGAAGAGGGAATGAGGAAACTGAGGCAAACAGGGTAAAGTGACTTGCCCAGGGTCATACAGCTAGTAAGTGTCTTAGGCCAGATTTGAACTGAGGAAGATGAGTCTTCCTGTCTCCAGGCCATCCCTTGGTTCTCCATGCCCCATCCTGCACTTTATCTACTATACTACCTAGCTGCCCCCAGGGAAACCCCTAGGAAATCTGAATTCCCTCATCTGTAACCTCTTCATAATGTTTTCCCCAACCCATCGTTCTACTTCTGTGCTGTATTTCATGGCATTTCCAGTGACATCTTTACTCTGTCATCCTTTACTTGTTCAGACACACCTTTCTAAGTCCTTAGATAGTTTCATACGCACAGGGTCTTGTCTCTACATCTAGGTTATAAGATCCATGGTAATGGGAACCATTCTTCCTGCTCCCTCTGTTTTATCCACATCGCTGTGTATCAGCACTGCCTGCTAGAGACACTAATATTGAGTGCCTATTCAAGCTTCCTGACTTGAATGAAACTTCCTGTGGAAAAAAGGATGTGATTTAAAAAAACAAAACTCCAGTTGAATTTCTAAATATGCAAAAGAAAGATCTGTTCAAGCAACTCGTCACCACTCTCCCTCACCCTTTGCCTTCTTCCAGTATTTTAAACCAAAAAGAACTTTTCTTTCTTCCATGACTGACATATGTTTCTTCCACCTCACAGATTCCTTAACTGCCTTCAGAGCTCAACCCAAAACCCATCTTTCAACTTAAATCCTTTTCTGATCTAGCTATTACTGCCCTCCGCAACAAAAAGCACCCTGTATCTACTTTTCATCTATCTAATAATATACATGTTGTTTCTCCCAGTAGAATGTAATCTCCTTGAGGGCAAGAACTGGTTTACTTAGGTCTTTGTATTCCCAGCTCTTGAATAAATGCTTGTTGACTGATTCCAGTGCCATTTGTGTAGTATCAACCAGTAGAGTGATCTTGCTTCATTGGGTGTTGTATGTCAGTTTACGCTAAGACTTTCATCAGATTAGAAGGAAAGTAGGAAACTCACTGGACCTTACTTTGATCTCATATTGTTTCTCATCACCTAGCACATCATGATGAGAGGAAAAGCTTCACACAGTAGAAAGGGTGCTGCATTGTAAAATCCATCTCTATTACTCACTACCCCTGTGACCTACTTTACCTATCTGTCCCTCAGTTTCCTCTGCTGTAAAATAACCAGATGCTCTCTAAGGTTCCCTTCCCCCCAATTAACAATCCAGCCACCCTTCTTTCCTTTTCCCATCAGGAAGACCCCTCCTATTGGGACTCTTCCATATGACTGAGTGGCAGGTGGTCTCAGATCTGTAGGGTAGCTGTTTATTTGGAAATCTGAAGAGATAAACACAACCCATGTGAACTACAAGGCATTTTTGTCGACAGGATGGGATTTTTCTTTTTATCTTACTATCCTTTTTTTTTTAAACCACCACTGAGATGAAGCTTCCTCCAGACACAACTGATTGTTAATGGATTCAGAATCTGGCAGCTCTACCGAACACTGACTGCAAAGGAGGCAGGATGCTCCGGTGCACTTGACACTGCCGATCAGAAGTGGTCTTCCTTTTTGACGTTCCAGTACTGCTTTGCATCTGTGCTCTGAAAATGGCCTTGATCAAACACCCAAGTCATTAAACTGAAACAGGGCCCTCATCACTCCCTTTCTTTCTTTTTTCCTTCCTTTGTCATTATAAGAAAGTGAACTGACATCTGCTCCTACAGAAAAAAATCAAGTGGACTGGGGATTCCCCCCCCCCCCAACTGTCAGACCCTCCCCTTTTTAACCCTGGCCCTTTCATACACTTCCAGATTAGACTTCTCCTATTTGTGCTAGTCCTGAGAAGAATAAGAATGGAATTGGGTTAACCAAGACTGGTATCCCTGAAGAAAGCCCAGATGGTTAATTCAGAGACCCTTCTTCCAAGGAAAGTCAGGGTCACCTCCCTAAATCCAGTAAGCCTGAGTAGGAGACCTTGCCTCACTTTACTCTGGGCATTAGAATCTGTGCTGTCTCCCTTAGGAGTCCCTGCCCATTGGAGAGGCTAGAAGTATAACTTATAAACCTCTCCTACCAGACTTTTTTTTAAAAGTACTACCAAGAGTGGGAACTTCTAAGTACCATCAGGATATAAGTGTATAGAAACACAAGATACTCACTTTTATTGTGCAGTACTTACAAGTATTCTCCATAAGCCCCACTCTGCTACCTTATCCTAGCAGAGAGGGGAGCCACTTCAGCTTCTCATATCCTATGCCAGCAGAATGAAAGTGCTAACAGGTCCTACTAAGGCTTGGGATTGGCGCCCAAGATAGACTGTAGAACTAATAGCAGAAATATCAACCTAAATAATGGTGCAGAGAGACTTTTCTCTGGAAGGTTGGCACCCTATAATGAATTATTCAGGATGCAAAAACCTAGATTACCTGCTGAGGCTGGAGGGTGTTCCAACCCAGCATCAGCAGCTACCATCTAGGAAGTCAACTTTTATAGAGCTGCTACCTGCCACTGGCCCTGTAGATTTGGCAGTCCTTTCAGAAAAGTTCTATCTACTAAAGTCCTGGCCAGTGGTCCACTATCAGAAGTGGATATAGTTTTATCGGAAGAAATACCATTTTAAAAACTATAATACCATCCACTTGACTGCTACACCCTAAGAACCATAGGACTTCTATCTGCCTTGTAGCTGAAACATCTTGTGTCTTATCTCCCCCTTTTAGAATGCAAACATGGCCCTTTGCATATTGTGAGAATTTAATAAATGTGTTTTATTCATTTGTTTATTCTGCATCAGAGGAGGGAACAGCCACACCAAAGAAAGTATAGACCTTCTGAAGTACTGTAGGTGTGATGGATATATACAGGCTTAAATCATGTGTGGGTGGTATTTGGGACTTCTTGAAAGAAGTTGTGCTTCCTACCCTCCAGAAGTGAAAATAATGACCATGCCTTATCCTGGCCTCCTCAGCAGTTTTTAGCAGCAAAAGAAAAACCTCTCACCCCACCACCTCTCCTGCACCTGACTCATGTTTGTCTCTTCTCGCTGCCAACTCCTCTTGAGTTGCCTTGAGGAATCATGTCTGGAGGTCCTTGAGGCCTTTTTTTCTACCCATTTTTGATCACATAACTGATTATCCACCAAGGGCATTTTAGGTAACAATAATGCAACCCAATAGCAGTTTACTTTGTGTAAGGGAAAGTACCATGCTAGGGAAGGCATCTTCATGCAATGTATACCCATTGACCAAGGGGCCAGGAATGGGCAAAGCAGGGATTTAGACCAACCCAACTTGGATTGAAGCTTGTGGAGAGTTCCCTCCCCCCGTCCCAGTACATCTCTCATAGGAAGGTATAGCTTGCTAAGAAGGGGGAGGGGAGGAGGAAAGGAGCTACAGCTGTGCCTTTCATTTTTATTTAATAAGCTTTTATTAAACACCTATGGTGTGCATACACTGTGCTAGGCACTGGGGATATAAAAACAAAATGAAACAGTTTCTACCCTTAAGGTGCTTATGTTCTACTCTTAAGACAGTGAGGTTCTATAAGTTAGAGACATGGGAGAACTGAATGGGTTCTAGACTCCAGGATGAGTGATATTCCCTTACTCTCTTGTCAATAGATTTTAAAGCACTGTAGAAATATAGTTAGGGAGTAGGTCTTTGATTGCATTAGAAGAGGAAACTCCCAGATAAGAAATTCTCTCCACCAATGTGAATCTGCACCTTCTCTGCAGCTGATGGTGTTAGAGAACGTTGCCTAGAGCGGCTTTCCCAGGGTCACATAGTCAATATGTGTCAGAATAGAGGCTTGAATGGAGGTTTTTCTGGCCCCAGGGTCAGCTCTATTATCTACTAATCATGGCTGCCTCTACTCTTATTTCCTTCATCCTCATCACTGTGTCATCTCGCATAGTAGGATCACTTATAATCCCTCTAGAATCCACAAGTTTAGAATATTTTAGCTTCCTTCCTCAAAGGAAGAAAGATAATGGACACGTGAATTATGTCACCCAAATGTTCTTTAAAAACCACTGAGGTGACTGGAGGCTGCCTTGAGGAACGGGAGGCCAGACTTGCAGTTTCAGACCTTCTGCTAATTTGCTTTTTGACCTTGGGCAAGTCACTATTTCTCTGTGCCTGGGTTTTCGTATCTGAAAAGTGAGGGGGTTGAATCAGAGGATCTCCAAAATCCAGTGAAATCTAAACCACATTGTTATATGAAGGGCAGCTTTTTGTAACCTTGTCGGAAAAACTTGTGCTCAGGTAGCCAAAAACTTCTCGAAGGCAGTCATGGTTTACCCAACTTACCATGTGACAGTGGAAAGGAATATTAATTTTTAAAAAAGAGATTCTAGAATTATTCATTGAGATCCAAGAGGCTCCCCAGCTTCTGGCCTTGGTCAGTGTTTCTGCTTCTTTTGCTATGAGTTTCTTTTGAGACTTGCTCTTTACTGCATTCTCCTACTCTCACCCGCTTGAAAATAGGTTCTGTCCCTTTGAGAAAGAATAAAGGTGCCTTTTGGCACAGCGGATAGAGCGCCTCAGACACTAGCTGGGCAAGTCACTTAACACTGTTTGCCTCAGTTTCCTCATCTGTAAAAAATGAGGTAGAGAAGGAAATGGCAAACCATCACAGTGTCTTGGCTGAGAAAACCCCAAATGGGGTCACGTAGCATTGGGCGCAACTGAAAATGACTGACCAGCAGTGAATTTGCCTTGGGAAGCTGTGCAGGGTGGTGTTTGGACCACTTACCACATGGTGTCCCTTTCACTCTATCCTGTTTGATCTTTTGATTATTTATTCTTGAGTTAGTTAAAGACAGATTAGGTCTTTCAGAAATGCCCTTTCCCCTGTCAACCACACCTGGATTCCTCTACCTGTGCCTGGATCCATCTAACTTAACACTTCCAACTATTCTTGTCCAGCCCCTGCTCTATTCTGCAATCCTATCTCCATCAACTCCCCCAGTTAGCAACTCTTTACTTTAGGCTTATATACCGAAGATGAGTCGAAATTGTTAATAATGTGTCTTGGGGGCTCTTTGGATTTGACAGACTAGTTGACTTTCTTCTGTTTATTGTACTTTGGGTTTTCTTGGCAAAGTTACTGAAGTGGTTTGCCATTTCCTTCTCCAGCTCATTTTACAAATTAGGAAACTGAGGCAAACAGTGTTAAGTGACTTGCCCAGGGTCACCCAGCTAGGAAGTATCCGAGGCTGGTTTGAGCTCAGAAGATGAATCGTCCTGTAGGCCTGGTTCTCTGCACTCCATGGCGCCACCTAGCCGCCCATCTTAAGTGTATTAACATGGTATAATGAGCAGTGTTGGACATGTAGTCTTTTAGGAAGGACTTGTGGTTGGGTGTTTCAGCTGTGTGACCCTGAGAAAGTCACTTAACTTCTCAGTTTCTACCTCCCTCTCTCCCCGCACCCATCCCCCCTTAGGTAATATATACAGGCCTTTGAGATGGGAATCAGCTGAGCAAGACCTAACAGGCCTACATCTAACTCCTGGCTGAAATTCAGACCTCAGCAGCAGAGATGATGCCACTATGGTGGGGGGAAAAGGAGGATGTTAAAGTAACATAAAAATCCTATATTCTCTGAATGAATATATTATGCCCTTTGAGCCAACTTGTCTTCATAGCAATTCCCTGAAACTTTTGCAAGTTGAAATTTGCCCATGTAAGTTTAGAGTCCTGTAGCACCATTCCCTCCATCCCATAATTCTGAGGGTGCCTAGCAGAATCATGAGGAGTTGACATGTGCTAAGAACCTGCAAGGTGCTGTTTGCTAAGCCCCATCTACAGAAGAACCCATCCTTGGCCTCTACCAGCATCTATCAGGAGACAGATACATACACCAGTGTATTAAATAAAAATCATTTCATCCTCAGAGGGCAGAGACGATGTATTGATAGAGGCAAAATAACTACCAGGCTAGGATTTTGGCCAGTCGTCATAGCCTGCAGGAAGGTAAAGAAAGGGAATGCTAGGAGTATAGGAGGTACAGTGAACACTCCCAAACACCTTTGCAGTTATAGATTGTTACTGTGTTCTGGGGTTCACTCAGTCTCTAACCCAGGCAGCTGTCTTCCTTTTTCTGCCGTTTACTACTCCTTAGGACCAAAGAGTTTGGGGCTCCAAGCAACAAGGCACTGATGCTGATATTAATGTATAATTCATTGTTTCTCTGGTTCCTTTTTGTAGGAAACCAGAGAGAAGCAGTTGGCAGTATCAGGGGCTTTCTTCATTCTCTGGTTGGTAATGTGTCTCAAATGGAAATATTTCTTCTGTAGAAAAGTACAGAGTCAAGATAATCTGTAACCTATTCTACTTAAATAAGTTGGCAAATAAGTCTACTCACTTTTGTATTGTCTTCATAAATATCCTTTAAATTGAGACTGAGTGACAGGATGTGTCTCTGCCACAGAAATGGGATCACTGATGATATTGAAAGAGTCTTTTAAGATACATTTTTCTACTACAGCTGTCATCGAAACTATACTTAGCCCTTTTTTCCCTTTTCCTTTGCTAGTAACAAGGTCTCTTTGGGGAATTTTTAAAGTGACAATTGGTAGATTGGAGATGGTGATATTTCTTCCACATAATACTATTGAATGCAGCTCAGCTCTTCCTTGATTGGCTCTGAATTTTGTTTGAAAAACATAAAGCTTATTGGAGGCCATATTCATCTTGATCCTTCCTCTCCATCCCTGCCCATTTACAGAAAGGGGAGGGTAGGTGGGGAGAGAAGGCAGCTGTAATGGGATTTGACCTCAGGGGAGCATAACTACCATCAGAATCAATCTATACCTTTCTGCTTGGGCAGGAAGTTTTATATGCTTATTAGATTCTCAAATGTTATTCAGCTTGATTGCAGTCTTTATACAAAGGAGTTAAGACATGGGTAGGAAAGATAATAGAACTATAAATTGCAAGACAGGTTCTTATGAAATCAGTAAATTATTCATTTAATAGTTCGCTCCTTGTTAATTTCCATGTTGCTATGGCATCTCAAAATGGAGGTGTATGGGTCATCCTGCCCAGCCAGGGGCCTCGCACAGAGTCTGCAGTTCCTTGTGGAAGACAGATAATGCTTTACGTACAACCTTCAGCCACATGATAAATTGCCTCTTTATCTGGTGTTGTCCAGGGAGATCCACTGCAGAGAACTGAAAGAGATACCTCATGGTGGCTAAGGTTTTTTGGAAGGGAACCAAACATCTCCCCATATTTGAGTCAGAATCTGTTTAAGCATGCATTGTCTCCGTGTTACTTCCCTGTCTCCCAAGATACAGGAAACACTGTGGTCTTCTAAGCTAACTTTGGCGTCCGCTCTATGGTTAAAGCCTACTTTCATTTATTATTTTGATAGGCCAAGAAAGTTGCCTGGGGAGACCTTGATTCCTTCCCAAACTCTCCCCCTACCTCCTCACAGGCCTTGTCTTCACTTGTTCTTTTTTCTTTGTTGGTTTCCCCTGCCTTTTAAATTCACCAACCTAGAAGAAACAGATCCCTTGGTGTTCTCTGGGAACAGCATGTCCTAAAAACTGGCGTAATGATCCTTTGGGTGCCTCCTTCTTGGCGGCAGTGATTGTCTGACCACTGCAAACTGCTGGATTTGATTGCTTTTAGAAAGTTAGCCACGTTCCTGAGATGCATTGACTACATGGGCATTTGTGGAAAGAAGCGTTTGAAGGATTCAGAAGGCCTTTTTGTCACTTTGATTGATTGGGTAGTTTTGCATGCCTCTTGTGTCAGAAGCCACTGAAGGGGAAGCCTTTTTTGAGAAAATATGGTTGTGTGTGTCGATTTGTGTTTTCTTCTCAGCTTTGTTATTGAAATGGTTTTATGGAAGGTGATTTGTGATTTAGGATTGCTCTAGGCTTGGAAGAAACGGAGACCCAGAGATATTATAACGTATCCAGAGTCACACAAGGCGTAAGTGATAGAGTTAGGATTTTAACCCAGGTTATTTGAATTCCTGGCTACAAATCTACTATACATCCCATTGGACCACATTGTTGTTGTGTTTGTCCTTCGTTTTGAAGAGGACCATGGCATCAGGAAGATGATGACATGACTTGCAGTTGACTGTGATTTGAGGGAGGGAGGGCTGTGCAAGGTCACCAGCCTCACTTTCTCCTCCAGAGCCATCTGGAGCCAGTGATTGGTGCTCCTAGCTGACTAAGTCCAGTAGACATAACTCAGTCTTTATGTTCTTGACTCTGCAATTTAAGGAGCACCTCCCTCCTACATTACTCTCTTCCCTTGGCTAACAGGATACAGCACCGTCTCTCTGATCATTCTTTCTCTTTTCTCTGTCCCCTCTTACCAGCTCTGAATGTCAGCATTCCTAAAGGTTCTGACCCTAGCCTTCTTTGGTTTCCTCTGTAATTTCATTACCTGATGATCTCATGCACTTCCTTGGCTGATTCCTGAAATCCTGTCCCTGGTCCCCACTTGTCTCTAATAGTCTCTAATCCTGTATTTCCAAGTGACTGTTGGCTGTATCTTTCTGGATGTCTTGCTATATGTCAGACTCTTCATGTCTAAAATAAAATTCATCATTTCCCTTCCCTAATCATTTCTTCTTCCCAGTTTCAGTTGTTTTTTTTTTTCGTCAGTGGCATCGTTCTATCTCTTGTGTACTTTCTCATGTTGTTTCTTTTGCTTGGGAATGCCCCCCTCCCCCATTGCCTATAAAAATCCTACTCTTATTTCAAGGCTCATTTTTGCCCTTTCCTGATCTTCCCAGGTGGCAAATCTCTCTCCCTCCTCTCAACAACCCCACCAGGCACTTTATTTATGCTTCTCTTATGGTACTTACCCTTCCTACAAGTTGAATGTGCTGTTTGTGGACATGTTTTACCTCCTCTACTGGTCCACAGGGCTTCTTGGAAACAGGCAGCCCCTATGGATATTCATCCTTGTATCCTCCCATATAGTACTCTCACCATAGCAAGCATTTCTTCAATATTTGTTAAGCAAATTTGTTTTCAACAAATGTTTTCCACAATTCATCAGTGCGCACTGCCAAGCTTTGCATATAGGCAATTTGCGTATGAGCCAAGGCCTAGCCTTGGAAATGTGTTACCTGGACCTGCAAGAATGTGGAAATGGCAGAGGACCCTGAACGACTTGAAGGAGTCTGTCTCTGTTGTCCGCTCTGTCATGGCCCCTCGTGACTCTACCTTTCCTATTAAGAACACTTGTTGTTGTTCAGTTATTTTTCAGTTGTGTCCAATTTTTCATGACCCCATTTGCAGTGATGTTGAAATGGTTTTCCATTTCCTTCTCCAACTCATTTTGTAGATGTGAAAACTGAGGCAACCGGGGTTAAGTGACTTTCCCAGGGTCACATAGCTAGAAAGTGTTTAAGGCTGGATTTGAACTCAAGACTTTCTGACTCTAGCCTTGGCACTATATCCATTTCACCACCTAGCTGCCCATATTAAGATCATAAGACAGTATATAATGAGTCTCTTTAGGTTCAAATTTGGGCAGTCAGAAAATTTCTACTACAGGGTCAGTTTTTTTATCTTCATACATAGATGGAATCAAATAAAAGGAACTGAATTTGGAGGCAGCTTTAGGGATGAGGAGGAAAGGAACTAGGTAGCTGTTGGAAAGAACACTCAGCTTATAAATTTACCTTCTTCTCTATACCTAATTTTTACATGTTTCTTCTGTCATTAGATTGTAAACTCTTTGAAGCGAGGGATTATTTTCTGCCTTTCCGTGTATCCTCAGTGCTTAGCCCAGTGCCTGGCACATAGTAAGTCAAGTCAAGTCAACAAACATTTATTAAGCACCTACTCTGTGCCGGACAAATCAACAAACATTTATTAAGTGCCTGCTGTATGCCAGGCACTGAGTTCAAGTAGTTGGAATACAATAATAAAAAATAATAAATAGCAAAAAACGATCTCTGATCACCTCAAAGAGCGTCTCTCTAATTGGGAGGTAACATGCAAATAACTACGATACATGCAAAGCAAATTGGAGATCATCTCAAAGGGAAGGCACTAGAGTTAAGGGGAACCAGGAAAGACTTCTTGCAGAAGGTGAAATTTTGGCTGAGACTTGTGGGAGACCAGGGAAGCCAGTAAGTGCTAGTATCTATTAGTTGACTGAAGCATGAGAAGTCCTTTTTAACATTAAAAAAAAAAATCATGGACCTCTTTCCTCATGGAACAAGTGTTAATACCATTAGTATCTACTGATTTTTCATAGAAATTGGAGCAGGGAAGAATCTCAAAAGGGGAAGGTAATAAATATTTATACTGCATACTACTAATATGTGCTAGACACTGTGTTAAGCACTTTTTACAAATATTATTTCATGTTATCTTCACAACAACTCTGAGAGGTAGGTGCTGTTATTACCCCCATTTTATAGTTGAAAAACCTGATGCAAACAGAAGTGAAATGACTTGCCCAGGGTCACATAGCCAGGACACGTCTGAAGCCAGATTTCAGCTTGGGCCTTTCTGATTCCAGTCCCACTCATGCCACCTAACTGTCTCTGGAGACTTTCTGCTCCAGTCTCTTCATTTTACAGATGGGGAAACTGAGGCCCATAGACATTAGGTGATGTACCCAAAGTCACACAGGTAGCATGTGTCAGAAATGAGATTTGAACCAACATTCTCTGACTTCAGAACCAGTACTGTTTCTACCGTGCCAGCTTACATCTTTTAACTCAGAAAATATGTGATTACAGAAAGTTACTGCAAATTCAGTAATACTTTTAAATAAATCTCTTCTATTCATCACTGCAATACCTAGTTATATTTGAGAAATAGTAATACATCTGTATTTTCGAGATAGTATTTCTTCAGTCTACAGAAGGTACATTTGTTAAATAAAGGTGGAAATGACAGTGCTTAGGATGTGTGTGTGTGTGTGTGTGTGTGTGGATTCTGGGGTCCTCTCCAAGAAGTCCTCCCAGGGTCAGAGGCCCACAGCCTGGGGACCATTTTCATTGTAATGATGCTCACGAATCTGCATGAATAACCTCACCTAGGCACCAAGAAAGGTTGGGGTGGGAGATGGCTGGAGGGAGGGAGAAAGATGCAAATTTGTGAGTTTGGTCACTATGACAATGGTCTCCAACCTGTGTGCCTTGGACCCTGGCAGGGCTTCTTGGAGACAACCTCTAAATCTGTATCAGAACAACCCCCTTCCCCCTTTGCCTCCCATAGCTGGGCAGTCCATCCCCTCTGTCTTTTGGATGTTGCTCAGTTCCCTGGCTGACCATCCTGCTGGGCTGACGAGCTAGTTTCCTTGATCACATCCTAAGAATGCACTCTCAGCCCCTCACTTGCACTGCCTCTGAAATGAGTTTTTTCCATTGATGCAAATTACTTTTTGACTTTGAAAATCCATGTGGGTGGGAACAGTGTTCTGACCTGCCCAGTTCAGGAAGGAGAAACATCAGAGCAATCTTTTCTCCTGGCAAATGCAGACAGTACCCTGCCTCCAATCAACAGGTTTGCAACTATTTGTCTGAGGACGAGAAATGAATTTATAAAAGGTTTTCTGAGCAAGCTAGAATTAGATCACAGCCATTGCCTTTTTTTCAGTTCAGTTCAGTTCATTGGAATGAGATAAATATTCTTTCTCTAGGGAAACTGGGGGGAAGGGGACAAAATAAAATTTTCTTAAAGCACAGCTCATAGCTCGGAGACCCTGGACAAGTCACCTAATCTCTCTAGGACTCAGTTTCCATATCTGTAAATTGAGGAATTCAGATTCAGTGACTTCTAAGGGTACCTTTCAGTGCTAAGTCTATGATTCTTTGTTGACAATATCCTGAATTTACACATTGTGCCTTTCTTTAGAAATGGTTACATCTATATATGTGTTTTCTTTGGTACCTCTTACCTCACTTTTCTTCCATATCCCTTCTCTTCTTATGGTGATGCCCTGTGCTGCCGATGGCCCAGAACCTTAGCATCCTGGCCACGTTTGCCTTTCCTAAGTTTGACCCCTGTGTATCTGGACCTCCTACCTATATTTGCACTTCATCATCGTGTGTTGCATTCCTTTTGGAAACTACTGGGGTTTCTGATCACATCAGTGTGGTTGTTAATGACCAATGAAGGTTTAAAGAGGGTACCTTCATTCCAGCAAGGAAATCCAGGACCACCCTGCTCTCTTCTTTCTCATAATTCAAACCTCAGAGATCCTTTTAGAATTCTTTCATGTGCATTCATTTTGCTTATTCACCTAGATCAGGAGTTCTTAAGTGAGGGTTCATAGACGGATTTCAGTAGATCTCTAAACTTGGATGGGGGGGGGGACGGGAATAACCACATTTTGATTTTACTAACTTGTAACTGAAATTTAGCAGTTGTTTCAATTAAGATTAAAAACAATATTCTGAGAAGGATATTCTGACACTAGACTACAGATTTCTTGAGGGCAGGGACCTGTTTCACATATTATTACTTTTGTATATATTTGTGTTTTGTATAGTCTTTAAGGGAATATGGGGCATTTTGGCCACAGGCTTGCTAAAGAGAGAACCTTTGGAGAAGGAAGTTTTGAAAATAGATGATTTCTTGGCTGCCTCCTCTATAACAAGAACCAGCTTAGATCCTACCAAGCCATCCCAGTGCAGACTGTGCATTTACTTCCTCTGGTGTGGATTTGTCCTTATCCACATTTGCATCTGTCTCATATAGAGAGAGCACTGATTTAAAGCTGAGAGGAAGCTTCAGAGACATTGAGTTCAGTCTCCTCATTTTACTGATGTAGAAATAAAGATTAATGTGTGGGACTTTGGTCCCACAATAGCAGGTGAAAAACTCAGGATTTGAACCCAGGGCCTTTGACTCCAAATCCAGTTCTCTATGTACTATGGCATGCCGCCTCCGGTCTTTCTGTATATCAGCCTGGTATTGCCGGTTCCTATTGCCACACTCTCTCTGAGTTCTGGCTCAGCTTGCCTTCTGTTGTTATTTGTCTTTCTGAAGAGACTAAGGTAGAACACATGGCTTCATTTGCTTTTCTGGCCCTCATTCTCAGGGAAGTTGCTGAATTGACTAAAGAAGGGAACTTCTCATGCATATAAGGGTAGCAGGACTCTTCCCCTCCACCCCCTTCCCATAAGGAAGGCTCTATTTCCTTTTTTTTTTTTTTTTTTTTTTTGCTTTTTTGGAGGAGGGAGAGCAGGGCAATTGGGATTAAGTGACTTGCCTAAGGTCACATGGCTAGTAAGTGTTCTGTGTCTGAGGCCACATTTGAACTCAGGTCCTCCTGACTCCAGGGCTGGTGCTCTATTTACTGTGCCACCCAGCCACCCTTGGAAGGTTGTATTTTCATACATTGTCAATGCCTCTCACTTCTTAGGATATATAGCAGTGGTTCTCAGCCTGTGGGTCACGACCCCTTTGGGGGTCAAACAACCCTGTCACAGGGGTCACCTAAGACCATCAGAAAACGCATATTTCCTATGGTCTTAGGAACCGAGACACCACTCCTCTGTCCATCTCCAGGCAGGTCCGCCCACATACAGATACGCCCACATACAAGTATTAAAGGGTCGTGGCATTAGGAAGGTTGAGAACCACTGATCTGTAGAAACATGATTGAATAATGAGAGGTGATGAGATTGTGTTGAAATGCCTTCTCCAGGAAACTCTCTAACCCAGTGGTTCTCAAACTTTTTGGATCCTTTTTCAGCCTTAAAAATTATTATGGGATCCCTGCTCAAGAACTTTTGTTTATATGGCTTATACCTATCAGTGTTTATCATATTGACAATTAGAATATCACATTATTATGAAAATAGTTTTGAGCTTGTAGACACCCTTGAAATGGTGTTGAGGACCCCAAGGGTCTCCAGATCATCCTTTGAGGACCACTGCCATAGCCTAATTTTTCTGCCTCTTTCTTCTACACACCAACCAATCAATGATGCATTTATTAAGCACCTACTATGTACTATGCCAGGGACAGTATAAGGTGCTGGGTGTACACAAAGACAAAAGTGAATGATTTCTTTCCCTCAAGGAGCTTACAGTTTAGCTGAGGAACACATACATAGGTAGGTATGAAATATTCAGAGTCAGACATGCCTAAATGACCCGACTACAGTAACAACAACAAATGAAATAGATACAAGGTAATTTTGAGGAGAAGGAACTAGCAGCTAGGGAGCTAGGAAAGGCTTGACTCAGAAATCTTTGAATTTATCCAATTGTGGGTTCTAAGAGCACTTAGGAGGATGCAAATCATAGGCATTGTAGGCCGATATAGAGGTGAGAGATGGAGTACTTTGTATGAGCAACAGTTTGGTTCCAGCGTAAAGTGTATAAAAGGAGATTTGTTTGTTTAAAAGTTTGGGGAAAAAGGGAGGTTGAGGCCTGGTTGTAAAGGATTGTAGATGCATCTAAAGTCTATGTTTTGAGGTTCAGGGCCCTATGTAAAATTCTCTTCTTTATTCTTTTGTATGAAACTGTGGTATATACTGTATCCATTTAGAGAAAGAAGATGGCTTGAAATTTACTCTGGGAATCATGGTATTTCGGGGCTGAAAGTGTGGAAAAATCAACAGGGAGGCAGAAGGTGTGGTGGGATGATGTCAGTGCGCTGGGAAACACCACCCTGAGGGCCACCAGGGCCTGTAGAGACTTCTCTTGCTGTGAATCACCACTGGATGTAGTGGTACGATAGCAGTTAGTTATCATGGGAGCATCTGAGGGTTATTACTCTGCTGCTACTTAAAGGGATGAGATGAGAAGAAACAAAGAAAGAAAGGACCTGGAAAGGAGCAGGGATGCTCAGACTTGTCTGGAAGAGTAGGACAAATAAAAGGACTGGAAAAAGAATGATAATGAAAGAAACTGGTTCTGTAACAGAACGAAACAGAGGGAAAAACATGGAAAAAAAGAAGTGTCTGAAACTCAGTCCTGTTTACTGGAGGGTAGAAGCAAGCTCCTCAGCCTTTGGGGTTTTGTCTCCCACCACTGGTAGAATATGAGCAGATTAAATTGCAAGTTAGCTGGGTGCCTTCGGACAGGTCTCAGCACCCTGTGAAGACTTAGTTTCTCTGTTTCTAAGATGAGGATGGACAAAATGACCTCCAGGGTCCCTTCTTCCTCTTGACAATCTGTGAGAATCTGTGATAAGTTAGGGATGACTTAGAAAATCCTTTCAGCTTCTCAAATAAAAAAGGCCTTCCTCCTTTTCCCTTCTTTGAATCCCTAGACCTCAGTACAGTGGCTAATGTATATAGTAAGCAATTACTTAATAAATGCTTGTTGACTGATGGATTACGTTGGAAAGCAATGCATTGGGCTTGCTTATCAAGAAATGAACCTTGTGTCTTTCTTAGCACTGACTGATCCAGGCTTCATCTCTTTCACATCTCCTCATCCTCTGTCCCTCATCCCTGTAGGAATGGATAGCAACCAAATCCTTCCTGTTCCTCATGTCTGGCATAGTAGTTAGAGTACTAGACTCCGATCCAGGAAAGCCTGGGTTCAGTTCCCACCTTTAACACTACTGGATGGCTCTGTAGTCATGACCCTGGATAGATCATTTTAAATTTCAGAGCTTCAGATTCTTCATCTGTAAAATGAGGAGGATGGCTCTAAATCAAAGGGAAAAATCTTATCACTTGGGGCGACTAGGTAGTGCAGTGAATAGAGCACTAGCCCTGGAATCAGAAGGACTTGAGTTTAAATCCAGCCTCAGACACTTTACACTTACTAGCTGTGTTACCTTGGGCAAGTCACTTAACCCCAATTGCCCTGCCCTTCCCCCTCCAAAAAAAATTATCACTTCATCCATGACCACATACTCATGCATATATACATACACATATATACATTAATACATACACATACACACATACACGTATACATATAGCTCTCTCCCCCTGTCTCTCTCTCCCTTTGTCCCCTTTTCCTCACTTCTCTTTCTCTCTTCATTTTTCCTGCTTCTCCTTCCTTCCTTTTCTGCATCCATTCTTTTAATAGTAACAGCTCAGATCTGCAGAACACTTATTCCCACCACCTCTGTGGAAATTTTATTATCCCTGTTTCGCAGCAAGGCAGACTGAGGCTCAGGGATTAATTGATTTGTTTTAGCTGTCTGGGCTAATAAGATATGTTTGAGTCAGGACCTGATCCTGGTCTTCAGACTTGGGCTGTCCATGTGTTTGGCCAGCCAGTGGCGCCTCTGGACAATGCCCTGCCTTTCTAGGGAGGCATTCAGAGCTTAGGAATCTGTGGACTCCTGTGATACTGTATGGGGGACTGGCAGTGCATATTCTAGAGGGGAATCCTTAGGCAGAGATGCTATGGGCTTTGTTTATGACAAGGGCCAGAGCTGTTCCCTTGGCCATAAATAAGAGAAACCAGTCCTGGGAAAGGGAGATGACTGACAATATGGTAAGTTTTAGCAAGAAAGTTGGAAGCAACCAATGGTACATTCCAGTAAGACAAGAAAGTGGTTTGGAGGAGCAGAGATTTTGGGCTAGAAGTGATTTCAGAGGTAATTGCCCAGTCCCTTCATTTTACAGAGAGGGGGCCCTTCATCTCTAAATTCAAGTTTCTTAGAGAGAAACTAAGGCTCCCAGAGAATCTAAATGAAGTTGTCTGAGATCACTCTTGATGTTGTACCTTTGATGATAGGGAAGCAGTAGAAAGGTCATTGGATTTGAAGTCAGAGCATGTGGGTTTGAATCCTGCTTCTACAACTGACTACTTTGGATGAATTCCTTATCCTCTCTGGGTCTCAATTCCTCATCTCTGAAACAAAGACGTTGAACCAACTGCCTCATAAGGTTCCCTCTGGCTCTAAATCCGATGAAGTTAGGACATGAGGCCTGACAGGTAATTGAAGCCTTGGAAGGAATTATTTAACTCTAAGGTCAGTTTGGCCTGGGGATGATGATGATAATCATATGTTTCGGGGACTTTTTGAACTTTAGACAATGCTTTCTCTCAACAGTCTTGAAAGACATAGGTACTGTTGCTGGTGGCCTTCTGCCCAGGGCCTGGCCTGTTCTACTAAGGGGTGGTAACTATCCCTAGGATCTTCTGCTGCTATCCTCATCCTAATCTCATTTCTCCTATTTGACAAAGGAGCAAACTGAGGCCAAGGACGGTCCATGGAACTGCCATAACCATATAGCTAAGAAGTGCCAGTGCCCAGACTGAGAGTCCGAGGTTATCACACTGTTTTTCTTCATATGGGGAAGTAAGTTTGGAAGGAAGTTATATTTGCTGGAGTAGAGGGGAACCTCAAACCTTTCTGTGAGAGCAGCAGTCTGCATGACTAATTCTACCTCATCCTTAGCCTTTCTGACGTTTTAGGATCAAGGCAGAATTTAACCTGTGTTCTCATCTGCCAAATGTCTTGAAATTCTAGAAAACCACTGGTTTGCTCAGTGTCTTCAGTTGCCTATAAACCAAGCTGCTTGTCCACGGAGCCTACCATATTTTATACATTTTGGATCGACTCCAGGACGTGTTCTGAGGAATCCTCTAATTAGAGTCTAGAGAGTCTAAGGAGCTGTTTTTGAGTTTCTGACACTGAAGACAGATGTGTATTTGATCCTTCTGCTCTCCCTTGGGGTTGAATGTGTAGTTCTAGAAAATCTGAAAATCCGCTCTAAAACAAGAGGGGGTCAGTAACAAAATGTGACTGTAAGTCTTCAGGAGAGCTGGGAGATGATGACAGGCAGGTTGGGCAGTGTTAACATAGCTCTTGGTGTGTGTTTGTATCCTGGCTTCTAAGACAGATGGATTATCTCCATCAAAGGAGATAGATTTAGAATGAAATACCCTCAGTATCACAGTGAAGTTGGCAGTTTTTATCATTCCAGGGCTTGACACAGACTGTGGTGGGATGTCTTGTAGACAGAGGTGATGAGGGTCTAGAAAAGCTCCCCTCCCCCCCCCCCTTTTTTTGCTTTTGCTTCAGGTGTTGTGTTTTCTTGCTTCCAGCTCATCTAGCCCCCTCAAATTTAACTGGAATTAATGTCATGGATTCTTTTTCTTCCCCTTTCCGGCTCTTTCCTCCTGAGCCAGGTAACAGCTTAGAACTTGGAAGTATCAGCTTAGAAAGGCTCAGACTTCCTGGAGCCATAGGTTCAATCCTGGCAGCATCTCTTAGAAGTTATACTTCTTTCTACACCTCCCCCTCCCTTCCACCGGTAGTGGCTGTGATACCAATAATGCCAGGATTTAGATTGAGTCCAGCGCAGACATTTCTGACCTCCTCCCCAATCCCATCCCCATCCCCATTCCTCTGTATGAGTAATACAGAGCCCAAAGAGGACCGGACCATCTTAGGTTTGTGCTGATGACCTGAGTCAGTTTCTGAAGCCAACTTCTATCCTGCCAGCTTCTTCTAATTAATTAATGGAGCTGGTAATTCTCCTAATTTCTAGTTCAATATGTCATTCTGAAGACAGTCTAGTGATCAAGAATGTATGCATGGTTTTGCCTTCTGAACTGAGAAACCTTTCAGAGAGGGGTCAAATTAATGGGCAGCTTTCAATGATCAGTAATGATGGAAGCAAGTGGGAGCATGGATAATCCATATGCCATTTCTCTTTGGTCTTGGAATTTGGATATGCATATACCCACATACGTATCTACACATTTAAAGTCCTGACCCTAATGGACACCTACTGGGCAAGTCATCTAACTACCATCTGCATCTATTTCTTCGTCTGTAAAAATGGGGATCTTAACAATACCTACCTTCGGCTGCTGCGAGGCTCAAATAAAATAACGTTTGTAAAGTGCTTAGCACAGTTCCTGGCACAGAGTAGGTGTTTAATTCTATTCCCTTCCTCTCATATACAAGCTACTGCTTTGGCATAGCTCAGAGTTTAGGCTGAGGCCCAGCAGCCATGAATCACAGGAAGGTGAGGGGTGGTAGGTGTGTGGACCCCTTCTTTGTCCCTGTTTCCTATCACTGGCAGGACAGATGTGGAACTGATTCCCTCTCAATTTGGGAAATACCAAACATTCAAGCTACTCACATACTAGGCGTTCTAGTGTAATAATAAATGATTTTCCTGCCCCTCTACCCCCAATCATGGTGACAGAACTAAATCTGGGAGTGGGGAGCTACATCTGCCTCCTCTCTCAGGCTCACCTTAGCAACTGTGACTCAGTTTCCTTTTCTGCTTGTGGCAATTGACAATAGCAACCTTAGAGGGATGTGGTGACTCATGGGAAAAGGGGAACCATGGTGAAAGGCATCATTTTGCCATTTTGATCCTATTTTTCTTATTTTAAATCCTGTTTAGTGAGAATAATTTATAACACAGTGTAAATCTTTTTGTGATTAAAGCATTAAAAAAAAAACAGGTTTGCTGCCTGGTGTTCACATGTTGACCATGATGGAAAGAGAGCTATTTTCTGATTTATAATGTTCCAGAGTTGTTTAATCCTTCATTTATATTTCAAGACAGAGCTCTGATAAAAAGGAACATTCATTCTTTGTCAGGGTTTCTGTAGATCCCTATTTTTAAAAATGTGAATGTGTGTGGGAACTACTTGTGGGGGAGTAGAAAGGGGGCATTTATGGTGATTGACCATTATAAACCCAGAACAAGTAAGTTATTTAATAAACTATATTTATTCTCCTCCTTTCCCTCCCTCTTCCATTATTTCTATTATGTAATGAATGCATTGGACAAACCTTCTGGGACCTTTAAGGTTGAGAAACAAGGAAATAGAAACATTGTTGTATTTGCCCTAATCATTATTGAAGGCTCCCTGATAGATATCTAAAGTCTTTGGCAGACGATGTTGGAGAGGAGGGGGAGAAACATAATTAGTTTTTGATAGGTATTGAAGAAATCAATCACATGGCCACCTCTGAAACAGGCTGGAGACATTTATTTGTGGCATTCTTGAGGACCAAACTAGAGACCCATTTTTATCATTCCATATGCCTTTGTTTGCCCAGTGTCTCTGCTTGTGGTATCCTTCTTCTCAGAGTGTGTGAAGAGAGAATGGGTTAAAACTTGACAAAGGAGAACAGAATGGGATGAAAAATGAAGCCTATTTCAGGATCTGCTCATATTGAGGAAATGCTGCCTCACATTGAGAACATGAGAATCGGAGATTGGATTTCTAGGCTCATAGTCCCAATTCTGCCACTGACTTATTCCCAAGGCTAGCCATGGGATGAGCAGACTCGGTGTGCATGTATGGGATGCTGAGAACAGTCTTCTTTTTCAGGCTTAATTTACCTCTCAAAGTGAATATAGTCCTTCCCTTGTTGAGGGAAGTTTGGCAATCTTTTGGGGGGGTTGGGGGTGGGAGGACGTGGTCAAGGGGCAGGGGAGTATCTAAACTCATGATTCCACCAAAGGTTTAAGTGACTTACTCATGCTCACACAACTAGTATTTATCAGAGATTGGATGAGAACTAAGATCTTTCTGATTCTAACACTAAACTTTTATCCCCTATGTCTTACTTTCTTTCTTGGAGAGACTTTAGTGGTTTTTAAATGGTCAAAGCAAAGTTAAAGTAATTATTGGTCTTAAGAGTTATTTCAGATTCACATTACAATAAATTGGCCTTCAAAATTCTAGTCCTTATGTTCTCTTGAGTTATCTGATTTTTTTAATGCCAAAAAAATATAATTCCTGTCCCCTGTTCATAGTTTTGTTTTTAAGAAAAGCAAACTCTTAAATTTAGAGGAAGCATGGTAGTGAATATAGAGAGCTAACCTTGGAACTAAAAAGACCTTAGTGCAAGTCCAAATCTTGACGCAAACTGGCTGTGTTGACCCTGGGCCAGTTACTTAATTTTTCAGTGCTCTAGGCAATTTTCTAATACTATGAATTGCAGAGAGATGCCAACCTACATTATTAGAGGGAGTTATCTCTTCTGGGAGTTCCATATACTGATGAAATCTCAAGTCTAATCCCTATATTTATCCTGTCCTGGAACCATAAATAAAGAGATGATAATGTACTTTGTTTGGGCCTTGTGAGGGCTCTTTGGAGGCAAGAAAGATGATCAGGTTCTCCTGTGCATGTCCCCCTCCATTTAATAGCAAATGCTTTATAAATGGGTGATTTTGTGTGGGGTGTGTATGTGTGTGTGTGTATGCGTGCTAAGTCTGCAGCCACACCAGAGAAATAGACAACCTATGCAAAAATCACATAAAAACAGAGACAAATTTGTTGAAAGATATTGGTGTCTTGAAAATGGGTGATAAGACTGTGAACACAGCTGTTGTTTCTAAGTGCTTTCCTGTGCAAATGGTATTCTTACCTGACTTGGGAGGTTTCCAATTCCTTTCCCAGCTAGTGACCCAGCCCCCATGAGAAAAAATATTCAGGCCCAGCTCACAGGTTGACAGCAGCAAAAGAGCTTACCAGCTTTCCCCTTGTGTGCAGGGAAAAAAAAATCCTCTCTCTGGCATTGTGTTACTGACAGTCTTCCTTTGAGATTCAGATCTTAGTAAAGAAATTCTATCATTGAACATAATTAATTTTGTTTTATTTTATTTTGAATCTGAGTTTTTTTTTTTTGATGGAATTTTCCATACACCTGAGCTCATCTTTCTAGGGCAATATTTTCCTACCTTTTCTATTGAAAAAATGATCTCAACATTTTTTTTACATTTTTCTCACTCATATAAACTATGACTTTCCTGCCTGTAGGATCTTGGGTCTGTATGACAGAGGGTGTGGTAACTATGGAATCGTCCATGCCTCCGTACATATTTGTCTGGGTCACCAAGGAAAAGGGAGATTCATTGTTTGAACTGGATGGATGTTTTCTCCCGAGCTGGAAAAAAAACAAAAACAAGCATTCAGTGCTAGATAGTCATTCTTATTAGCCACTTATCACTATTAATAAAACAACAACGAAACATTTAAGGGCCTAGGCTTCTCTGGTGAGGCACAGTATAGTGGGGAATTCTTTTGGGTGGACCCTCTTACCTTTGAAGTTCTGTGATCTGAATTCTTTTATATTGTGGTCCCAGAATGATATTTAGGCCTGGAAGGGACCTTCAAAGTCATCTTGTCCAACCCCTCATTCCACAGTAAGGAAACTGAAACTCTGAGAGGGGAAATGATTTGTTTAGGTCTCAGAGGCAGTAAGTAGCAGAACTGAGATTCAAACCCAGATCCTCTGATTCTATCTCAATCCAGAACTCTGACCCCCACAACAAACTGTCTCCCATCACACCAGTTGCACACTGATCTCTGTGTTTGCCTCTTGGAAGACAAAGACAGAAAAAAAAAAGTCACTGCCCTCAAGAAATTTCCATTCCAAATGAGGGGGTTACTACACTCATGTACACCAATAAACAAATAAAAAGTAATTTCAAGAGAGAGAAGGTGTTAACAACTTGGGGAGATAAGGAAAGGCCTTAGGTATGAGGTGGCACTTGAATTAGGCTTTGAGGGAAGCTAGAGAGTCTTCGAGGTGGAGATAATGGAGGGAGGGCTTTCCAGGTTAGGAAAGGCCACTTGTGAAAGGGGAGAAAAGCAGGGAGGGGAAGACTTTAAATTACAGCCTAAAGAGTAAGCACTTTTGCAGTAGAAAGCTATTGAACATTTTTTTAAATTTTTATTTTTTTATTTAAGTTTTATTATAGTTTCATCATTCATTTCCACAAGATTTTGAGTTACATATTTTCTCCCCGTCTTTCCCCCACCCACCGCCCCAAAACAGCCATCCCAGTGTGTCCTCCTTCCCCCAGTCTGTTCTCTCCTATGTCACTTTTCGGTAGGGCAGGATGGATCTCCCAACTGCAGTGCCTGTGTATCTCAAGTTCCAGTTGGATGTAGTCAATAATAATAATAATAATAATAATTGCATATGTATAGATAGATAGATAGATAGATAGATA
>CM053584.1:138902714-138918407 GCA_028627135.1 Pseudochirops cupreus | reverse complement strand
CTCTGTGGGGCTCTGCTTCCAGAAGGGAAAGCTCTGTCCCAAATCGCTGGGGTCCTCCCAGCTGCTGTAGCTCTCTGGAGGATGTTGGAAGTCTTCCTAATTACTTCTGGCTGACTGGATAATGAAGACTCCAAGATGGAGGCCCAAGACGGCGATCCGGATCCAGGCCACTCAACGCGAGAGCACTGGCCTGAAAACAATCGCTAAGTCCCCCTGCTGTCTGCAGGCTGTGGGCGGGAAGCTACAAAGCAGAGGCGGGTGCAAAACCTCTGCCTTTTGCTTTTCCGCTCTGGAGGCCTTTTCGGCCAGACTGCTTATCTCCCCCTTACGCAATCCCCACTTGCAGCTGCTGCTAATCCGCTCACCTGAGAGGCTCCTCAGCTCCTCCCATCCAGCCGCCCCCGGGGCACAGCCGCGGCTTCGGGGCAGGCTGGTTTTTGGTGCGCAGTGCTGATATGGTTCCTCGTAGCCGAGCTGACTTTAGTGGGAAGTATCTTTGTGTGCGTTTTGGAGTTCTAGGATTGGTTTAGAGTCCTGTTTTATGGGTATTTTGGGGTGGCTATGTGAGAGCTGTGATATGTTGCTGCTGCTCTGCCGCCATCTTGGCTCCGCCCCACTATTGAACATTTTGGAGTGGTAGAGGCAAGAGATGATCTGGTCACTCATGCCTGTGCTTTTCTAATATCAGTTTGGCAACTGTGTGATGGACCAATTGGAGGGAATTGACTCAAGGGAAGGTATTACAATAGTCCAGGTGAGGAGTGATGGTAGCCTGAAATTCATCCATGTGATTGGAAAAAAGGAGGCAGATCTGTGACATTGTTAGGAGTGGACTTGACAAGATTTGAGAACTAGCTCTGGAGTCAGAGGTTCTGGGTTGCAATCCCCACTCTAATGGTATTTGGGTGACCTTAGACAAGTCACAAAACCCCTCTGGTCCTCAGTTTCCTTATCTATAGAATCAGAGATTTAAACTTAAATGGCCTCTGAGGTACCTGCCAGATATAAATCTCTGATTCTGTGGTCATTAGGGAAATTACAGACCTGGGACTTCTGTTCATTTTTTTTTTCTCCTTTTAGGGTAGTGAGGGAGAAAGAAAAACTCTAGGAGAAGAAAGATGATTCCAAGTTGTGAACAAGGGGTGAGAGGAAAGATACGGCATTAGGAGAAAAACCCCTTCTCTCTCCTTTTCCAGCTGAACATGAGTTCTCCCCCAGCACCGCTTCCCAGAATCCTGAATGAGGAGTTAATGCTTTTTATTTGAAGAGAGCCGCCTCTGTCATTTTTGATATCTTTCTGTTTTTGTATGCAGAAACACAAAGCACAATTAGAATACAGTTATATATCCTCATAGTTATTAAAGCTTGGATTAACATGACATCAAGTTTTGTCTGGGGAGTCTTTTGCTATGGCTCAGGGAGCATTTCTGTGTGACAGCAGTAGGCTACAGTTAATATACTTGAACGATACGAGAATCGGTGTTATAAGGCAGAACAAAAGGCTTTATCTGGAGCTGAATTACAAAGGTGGAATTATCACTGGGAACGATCCACCGAGATCTGAGCTTAATTATTGTCGCTCCTGCTTTTTTTATCGCTATTCAGCATATAAAAAAGGGGAGTTCATAGAGTTAGGGAGTCAGAAGGCTGGCTCCGGCAAGCCCAGACTGGTGGTCTTTCCCCCAGTGGTGACATGAGATTCCCTGGCCTGTGGCCAGCCCCTGCTCTTCTGACCCCTTCTATTTGCTTGGGTATCGTTGGGGTGCAGGAGACATCCCCAGCCCTATGGGCATTCAGAGTAGTAGTTAGCTGCAGGCATTCTACCCGCTTGGTCTCCTAGGGTTTGAGTGATAGACACTCCCAGCTCCAAATTTGGAGGCGCTTAGGCCAAATAAATGCTTGTTGCTTTTGTGTTCTATTGTTTTTTTTCCCCAATTCAACTGTGCTTTTATTAAGTGCTTACTGTATGCAAGAGACTCTGTTGAGCACTGGGGATACAGAAATGGGAGTGCCATCTTAGATCTGTAGCTAAAAGGGAACTTCAGTACTTACCTGGTCCAGCCTTTGCATTTTACACCTGAGAAAACTGAGGCCCAGGGAGCTTAGTGACTTCCCCAGGGTTGTGAGCTCCTCCAAGCTTCTCTAGAGCAAGGAAGGACGAGGTTTTAACTTTCCTTGTATCTCCAGTACTTAGCACAGAGCATAGTAGGTGCTTAAATGACTGACTCACCCAGGTAGTAACCATCCCTGGTGGAATTTGAAACTGGCCCCAGAGGCAATGCCTCTTTCCTGTACTTCAGCTGTCTCCCTTGGTGTCTAGGAGTTTATATTCTCCTCAAGGGATAGAATAGGGACCCATATGATTAACTACAAAATGTAAACTTTAAGAAGGAAATGGGGAATAAGAGAGGACTTGTGGAGGGGAGAGTGGTAGTTCTGCCCCCAACAGGCAAAGAAAACACAGGACATTTTACAATCTGATTTCCCTCTTCAACCCCACCTCTCCCCTCGTTCTTTCTCACCAGTCATTGTATGTGACTTGGAGGGGATGGCGGGGAGACGTCCATTCCCAGGTTTAAGCTCCCCCGCTGCCTCAACCAGGGCGGCTTCTGCAGCACTGGGCCCCCAGCATGCTAGTTATGGCCCAATTTCATTTTCACAGCAGTCGATCCTGCTGGCACCTTCAAGAGCCTAATTGTTTTGACAGGCAGAGGCAGCGAAATAATGTGCACTGTCAGCCATTTGGTTAAAAAACGCTGGGCTGTAGTTTAGGCCAGGTGTTTGGCTGCAAATGGTGCCCTGGGAAGGCTCTCCGGTTCAGGAAAAGAAAGTCTGCTTACTCCGAGAGGAGACAACGAAACAGCAGCATCCACGGTGGGCCCAACCACCTCTTCCACTCTACTCATTCCATGGCTCTTGCAGGTCATCTCAGGGAAATTCTGTTAGGGGTTGGGGCTCTTATTTTAAGTGATGAGGGTGAGAGACAGCAAAAACAGCTCCCTTACCGAACAGAGAGTCCATTGTCATGTCTTGAATCTATTCATTTGTGGGTTTTCTCTTTGTATTTATCCTGTATATATTCATGTATGCCCTTATTAGATACATATACATACATGTACGCACATGCACATGAGTATCTATACATATATGTTCCTGTGTGTCTGTTATACGTGTGTGTGCTTGAATGATAACTTAGGACAGTGCTGGTCTTGGAGAAAGACCCACTAGCTAGGTGACCCTGGTCAAGTCACTTAACCTGTTTTAGTCTCAATTTCTTCTTCTGTAAAATGGGAATAACGATAACACCCACATGACAGGATTGTTGTAAGTATCAAAAGTACCTTCCCTCTATTGGTTATTTACTATTTATCCTGTATATAACTTGTTTATATATTTATTTGTATGTTGTTCCCCCCACCCTCCTCCAGTAAGTATACTGTGAGCCCTCTGAGGGTAGGGCCTGTATCTTTAGTGCTTAACACAGTATCTGGCACATAATAGGCACTTGGAAAATCCATGTTGACTGATTGATTGAGATATATGTAAAGCACTTTGCAGAGCCTGAGTCTCTGTATATGCTAGCTGTCATAAATATCATGATTATTGGTGGTGTTAGCTGTTATAATTTCTCTTCAAATGTAAGCTTCTTACATTTGTTTACTCTCTTTGCACCACCTGGGACACCTACTAAGTGCTTAATATATACTTGTGGATTGTTAGGATGAAGAATTAGAAAGGACCAGCCTTGGGAAGTCATTGAGTTCAACCCTCTTATAGAGGTGCAGTGAACTTCCAAGGATCATCCCAAACTCTCACTGTGTTGTGATTGAAATGGGTATTTCTCTACATAAATTGCCAGTTGCAACCCATCGATGTCCACCCATTCTGTGAGAATCTTGTTCACATCTTTGCAAAAAGTTTAAGGTGGGGAATCTACTCTGTGTGCTGGGGGGTGTTCTTTGTGATACCCTAGTTATATGAATGGAGATAGCCTACTCCTAGGATCAGATACGTGATAAATAGCAGAGTCAGAATTTGAACCCAAGCACACTGGCTCTAAATCTGTTGGTTTCAATCACTGCCCCTCTAACTCTCTGAGCGAAGTCTTTCCGATTTTCTCTCTTTCCTGAAATGTCTTTTATTTTGCTTATCAGTATAGATGTTGTATCTCCCCAAGAGAAAGTAAGCTGCCTGAGGATGGGCACAGTTTTGTTTGTCTTTGTATCACCAACGTCTGGTACATTGTAGCTATTTAATAAATGTTTTGGGGATTTAACTGCCTTGAAATCCTTTGTTCTGTACCTGTCACTCCATAAGCACATAGGAGTAATACCCAGCAAAGCTTTTAGAAATGCTAGCTGTGGAGGTGACCATAAAACTCTTTTCCTTATTTTTTTAATCAGAAATCCAGCCACCCAGGGTACAATTACAGCATGCTTTGTTTGTTGGCAAGAAAGGTGAGGGTAAGGGCTGAATTAGTATCCACGAAGTGATAAGCGGTTATTTTAATTGGTGACAGTCTTCAACTGGAAGCTTCTTCTGTTTTCCCTCCCTTCCTTCTTTTCTAAAATTTGGTTTCTCTTTTGTTAAGAAACATTTTCTTCTAGAAGGTTGGGACTCCTGCATCATTTGGAAAGTCAGTGCAAGTATATCCTTTGAAGAATAAATTTAAGCTTATCTATAATGTCAACTTGGTCTTTCCATTGGAGTCCTAGCAAGGAAGGAATGTGGGCATTGAACCAGGTTGACATTAATGCCCTGAGTGAGGACCGCAAATTATGGGAACTGAAGTTAGCAGAGAAGTGGAATAATGGGTTACCTAACAGAATGTTGGCATTAGAAAGAATCTGAAGTCATCTAGTCTAACTCAGATATTAAAAGCTCATAGGAACTGTATAGATAAGTTAGTCTAATCCCATTGCTTTTTTAATCAATAGTGAGATGTGAAGTGGTTTATTTCAACCTACAGTAGCACCCCTAAGAAACAAAATGGGCTGAACATTTCCTTGGAAGGAAGAAAGACTACCTTTATTTTTCTAAATAAACCATTTTTCAAAAGGTAACGTAGGATAGTGACGAGAGAATTGACCTCAGATTCAGAAAGACCTACATGTTAATCCCACTTCTGATACCTACTGCTTGTGTGACCGTGGACAAGTCACTTAACTTTTTGGTATCCCAGTCTACAATGAGACTGTAATTTGAAGAGCATGTATCAGTCTGCATTAGCACAGTGAGCTTCATCACTGAGAATTCCCTGCATCAATGAAATCACAGGTCCAGTCCAAATACTTTCTTCTTGACATTGGTCCCAGTAAACAAAGCCTCCTTCCCATAAAAAGCAGGTAAGGAAAACAATTTAATGGAGTGTGAACAATAGCATGTGTACCTTTCCATTGTTGTCATTGACCTGTTAACAGAGCAGAAGGATATATACACTTCAGCTTCAGTAATGTGCTAACAGCATTGTCCCTTCTCTGTGCTCTGAGCATTGCCTGTTAGCAGTATTCTCGCTTAAGTGGTTGTAGGCATTCTTCTTATTCCTTTGATTCTGCTTTCTTGTTATGGAGAACTAGATTGAGTGCTAAAAGGGGACCCTGCACACCACCGAGTCCAAGTTCTTTATTTTACAAATGAGGAAACTGAGGCTTGGAGAAAAGGTTATGACTGTTTTGCAAGCCTTCTCACATTCTTTTAAATTCTTCATAGCAAATCATGTCACCAAAATTTATTGGGTGCCTCTTGGTTGGTAGACACTGTGCTAATACTGGGTATACAAAGAAAGGCCAAGAAAAAGAGAAACAGTCCCTACTTTTAAGGAACACACATTCTAATGGAGGGAGATAATGTGCAAGCAGTTGTATTGTGAACAATACACAGGGTGTCCCACAAGTCTTTGTGAAATTTTAAACTTTAATAACTTGTCTATAGGATAAATAGGAAGTAATTTCAGAGGGAAGACCCTAGCATTAAGGAAGACCAAGAAAATCTTCTTGCAGAAGGTGGGATTTTAGTTGATACTTGAATGTCAGAAAGCAGAGATGAGGAGAGAAGAGTTCCAGGGATGGGAAACCACCACTGAAAATGCCTAGAGTCTAGAGAAGGAGTATCTTATCCAAAGAAAAGCAAGGAGACCAGTGTCACTGAATGGCAAAAGATATGGAGGGAAGTTAGGTATAAGAAGACTGGAGAGGCAGGAAATGTTCAGGTTATGAATGGCTTTGATGCCTAACAGAGAATTTTGTATTTGATCCTGGAAAGTAATAGGGAGCCATTAGAGTTTATTGAATATGGGAATGACATTGAAAAGCTTTTGTATTAATAAAGTCAAAGGAGATATAATTAAAAGAAAAATGTTTCAGTAGGATAAATATTTGCATTGATTATTACAACACAATAGTATTCCATTATTCATAGATCAGTTAATCAGTGTGCATTTTTATTGTTTCTCCTTTGTTCTTGAAGAGGACCAAAATGACATCACTATTTTGGGGTCAAGGTACAGTGTGTCCGACTGTGGCTGATCAGACCAGTATGAGCTTGGAATGCTTTACCACAGCTCAGGCATAAATAGTTCATATGAACATTTAGAGTAGAGAAATCTCTAAGTTTGCTCATCTCACGTTTGGGTTTCAGTTGTTTGTTTTGAGCTACTGCAATTCTGCTTTGCTTATAGAGCACAGCACCTTCTTGGATTCAGGCACACTGTACTGGATGGTCCTGTGCCAGTGTCTCTCGTGTCTCACAATCGATACTAAAGTTCTTCAGAGACACCTTGAGAATGTCCTTGTATTGCTTGTTCTGACCTCCATGTGAGTGCTTACCTCGTGTGAGTTCTCCATAAAATAATCTTTTAGGCAAGCATGTATTTGGCATGTACCTTTTTTAAGTGCTCCCTATATGTAAGGAACTGTGCTCAGTATATAGGGATGACAAAAACAAAGTGTACCTGCCTGCAAATTTGTTTAGCCAATTTTCAAACAACAGGCATATAGTTTGTTTCTGGCTTTGTGCTACTCTCAGAAATTCTGCTGTGAATATTTTGTAGGAAAAGGGGCATTCCTTTTTGTCATTCACCTCTTTTAAGGGGCATAAGCCCAGCAGTCCAAACCCCTCATTTTTCAAGTAAGGAAACCGAGGCCACCAGACAATGAGAAGTAAGTGAGCTGCCTGTGGTCACTCCATGAGTTATTGGCAGAGCCAGAGGCCCAGCCTTCTTTCTATCAAACAGCCTGCCATTTTCACAAATCCCCTTCACCCACGGCCTCAATATTATGGGGCTGATTTCAAGGGAGACTTGTTTTTAATTGGAATAAGCACAATATTTTTCTTGCTGCAACAAGGCTTTCAAAGAAGAAAAAAAACTCAATACCCCAATTATGCCAAAGCATTCCCAGTTCTATCCAGGAGTAATTAAAAAATACGGCTGAAGCTTGTTCTCTTGCTTGTTTTCAAATGAATAGCTAAATATCTGTCAGGATGATGAGTACTCTGGCTGTTGATGGGACTTCCAATCTCAATTTACTTCCAGTAACTACTATGGTAAAAAAAAAAAAAGAAAAGAAAAGCACACAAATGCCGTGATTCAGAAAGGGGAAAACACCTGGTCACCCCAGGCACAGAAATTCTATAGTGAGATAAAGGGTCTTTCCCCACCAAAAAAAAAATGTACCAAGGGTCTTGTTTGTTTTTGAAGGAGGAAGGCAAGGCATTTGGGGTTAAGTGATTTGGTCACACAGCTAGTATAAGTGTGTTGAATTTGAACACACGTCCTCCTGACTCCAGGGCTGGTGTTCTATTTACTGTGCCCACCTAGCTGCCCTAGTATACCAAGGCTTTGCGGCAGAGAAGACTAATAATGGGTACTCTCAGACCCAGAGATTTGGTAATGGTTCCCTTCTCTCTTCTGGAAGTAGTTGTCTTTGTTTCTTCTTCCAAAAATAGGGGAATTTGATTTCCTGAGGTGCAGAAAAAAGCTAGGATTTTAAGTTCTATATTCCCCAGGCAGAGCTAACGTGAGCTTCTTTGGAAAAATTCCACAGACAGGAAAAAACAAAGCTCGTCTCCTGAGGAGATTTCTAACCCTTTCTTTTCTTGAGGATGGTTTTGCAAAGTAAACTTCACCACTTCACATCTTAGTATCATAGGACCATAAATCTAGAACAGGAAGGAACCTCAAAGACCACCTATCCAATCCCTTCTTTTTATAGATAAAGTAATGAAGCTTAAGGTAAAGGTTGAATGACTTACCCAGGGTGACACAACTGGTATGTGTCACAGGTGGGATTTGAACCCAAGTCTCTGGCTTCAGAGCTGGTGCTCCTTCCCACTCAGGCCCATCCCTAGAAGATATGTAACCTAGACAAATAATACTGTGTTCCTTCACTTTTCATTTCCCTGCCTTCATTGCAATTAACAAACATTTATTAAACACCTACTATGTGCCAAACCAGTCTGCTAAGCCCCAGAGACACAAATAATCCCTGCCCTTAAGGAGATTACATTCTCCTAGAGAATACTAGTAACTGGGGGAGCTGGGAAGCCTTCATTCATGGAAAAGGTGGCACCTGGGCTGAGCCTTTAGAGGAAAAAAATAAAGATTATGGCAGGCGGAGGTGAAGTGGGCAGGCATGCTTGGCATAGGGAACAACTTGGACAAATGCATTAAGGGCAAGCAAACACTGAACCCCAGAAACTACCAAGTCAGTTTGGCTGGAAGGTAGAAGGCCTGAAGGAGGAAATAAGAGGCAAGATTGGGAAGGGCCTTAAATGGCAGGCTGAGGGTGATAGGAAACTATTGATGGTGTTCCAGCAGGGGAGTGATATGGTCAGAAGGACACCTGTTAATATGGCAGTTGTATAGAGGATGGATCAGAGAGGGAATAGCATGGTAAGAAAGAGGCCAATGAGATTATAAACGGCCAGGCAGGAGGTAACCAGAACCTGAACTAGGATCCTCGGCACTTTTCTACAGTTAAATTAGCTTAAAATGAACATGCAGGACAGAAAAAAGAACTCGTCCCACATACCTTCTGAATGGTGTATCTAGCTAGATCCAGGGTCAACAAGTCCAATTGTTTATCTTTACCTCTAAAGTTACCTTCCATTTATTGGGTACATATCTTGTATGTACTAAGTTATTTAGTTCTTGTCTCCCCTTTAGACCATGAGCTCCCTGAGGGCAGGAATTGTTTTTGCTTTTAGCACGATGCCCAACATGTTGTTCAGTTGTCTTTTGCAGTTGTGTCCAACTCTTCATGATGCCATTTGTGGTTTTCTTGGCAAACATACTGAAATAATTTGCTATTTCCTTCTCCAGCTCATTTTACAGATGAGGAAACTGAGGCAAACAGAGTTAAGTGACTTGTCCAGGGTCACACAGCTAGTGAGTGTCTGAGACTGGATTTGAATTTAGGAAGGTGTGTATTCCTGACTCCAGGCCTGGTGCTCTGTGCACTATGGCACCACCTAGCTGCCCAGCATGTAGTAAGCTTTTGAGGAGTGTTTATTAATTGAATAGTAATGTTGAGAGACAGTGTTGCACCCGGGACCACTTTCTAGAAATTCTCATTGGGTCACTTTTAGTAGTAGTTGGTCCAGTCCTACCTTCTTTCCCAGTTTCTCATCCTCTATTTCTCATCACTAGGCATATGGGTAGCTTTTAAATCATTCCTGCCCCTCGTAGATAGAATGCTGAACTTGGAACCAGGAAAACCTGAGTTCCAATCCCACCCTGACATTTATTAGCTCTGTGTCCAAATCACTTAAGCTGTCTAAAGCTTCATTTCTTTTGTTTTTATTTCTTTATTTTTTTTAATCTGTAAAAAGATGGGGATTGGACTGAATGACTTTAAATCTATGATAGTCTTATGAGCTCTCCTCCCTAGAAGCTATTCTGTGGACAGAAGCACTCACACTTGAAGACCTTGACAGGTGAATAAGTTGCCAGCGACTGACCTTCTTGCATATTCACAGCATACCTATCTTATTACCCCACGATTCAGAGACTGGCAGACTGGAACAGTGGCTGGGAGAGTGTGCTTAATAAAAGAATTGCTCAGCTATCCTATTTTTTTGTGTTATTTCCTATATAATTACTGGCTGTATAACAAAAGAATCCAAAGAGGCTTTTCTGTGCATATAGAGATAAGTCTTCACGACAGACTTGAGCTCTGCCTAATGCTCAAAGTGAAGGGGGAAAATCAGCAAGTTTTAATGCGTTGGGCCAATTGCTTGTGTGAGAACTGTGCTCCTGCCCTAATTAAGACCCTTAGCAAATGGGAAGTATGTTTGCTGAGTCTGATGAGAGAGAGAGAGAGAGAGAGAGAGAGGAGATAGATGGATAGAGAAGCAGGCAGACATACACATGGAGGTACATAGGTAGAAAGTGAGTAAGCATTTCTTAAGCATGTATTATGAGTCAGGCACTATACTATGAGACACAAATACAAGCACGCTGATCTACGAGATCTGGGAGACCCAAGGGTAGGTTCCAGGGTATGGGGGAATAGCTTGATGGAGATGGTGGCCTGAGCTGTGAGTGCCTGTGGGAAGCAGATAGCTGAGACGCAGTGTGGAGATCCAGTCCTGGCAAGATAAGGCTAAAACCATTCAGAGCTGAGTGACCCAGGGGTGACATCCAGTGTTGCCATGCAAGGCATGATTCTGTTGTTAGAATGGTGCCTGACCTGGTAAATGCCAGTTTACCGTGATGTGTTTGCTACGATACTCAAGCAGAAAGCTGTATTCTCCTATTAGAATGGAAGCTTGTTGAAGGCAGGGATTGTATCCCCAGTTCTCAGCACAATGCCTGGCACATGTTCTTAGTAAATGCCTGCTGACTGACTGATGTTGCTACATTCTTTCAGCCTTCCCTGATTCTCCATGGAAATGCTACTCCTTCCCTACTTTTGAACTCCTACAGCACTTTTGACTAAGGCATTTAAGAAGAATGTAAGCTCCTTGAGGGCAGTAACATTTTCATCTTTTTATTTTTCATACTTTGCATATAGTTATTGTTCAGTCATTTTTTTTTAGTCACATCTTTGTGACCCCGTTTGGGGTTTTCTTGGCAAAGATTCTGGAGTGGTTTGCCATTTCCTTCTCCAGCTCATTTTACAGATGAAGAAACTGAGGCAAACAGGGTTAAGTGACTTGCCCAAGGTCACACAGTTAGTAAGTGTCTGAGGATTTGAACTGGATTTGAACTCCGGTCTTCCTGACTCCAGGCCCGGCAATCTATCCACCACACCACCTAGCTCCACATAGTAGGTGCTTAATAAATCCTTGTTTCTCTAAAGTATACTGGAAGATTATTTCAGTTAGAGGAAACCTACATGGAAGGACCATCCAGCCTAACACCCTTATTTCACCAGTGTGGCAGCTAAGGCCCAGAGAAGAAAGTGAGGTCCCAGGTCCTAACCTAGCACTCTTTATTAGAGTATCTTGGGAGGAGCATGCTAGACTGTTGTTGTTTGTCCTTCATTTTTGAAGAGGAACAATGACATCATGATGTTGGGGTCAGAGTAGTACAGTGTGTTCAACTATGGCTGATCAGCCCCAAATGAACTCTACCACAGTTTGGACACAAGTAGTCCATTAGAACATTTGGGATGGATATGTCTGGATTTGCACAGCTCATGTTCCCTCCGTATTACTGAGATTCTGCTTTGCTCTTCGAGTACAATGCCTTCTTTGATGTGGACATGCCATGCTGGGCAGCCCTCTGCCAGCATCTCCCACGTCTCACAATCGATACTAAAGTTTTTCAGGGAGACCTTGAGAGGGTACTTGTACTACTTCTTCTGACCTGCCTGGGAGTGCCTGCCTTGTGTGAGTTCTCCATAAACAGTCTTCTAGGCATTTGGGTTAAGTAGTCAGCCCGTTGGAGTTGTGCTCTTTGCAGTAGAGTCTCAATGCTTGGCACGTCAGCTCAAGGGAGGCTCTTAGTGTCCGGTACCTTATCTTACCAGGTGATCTTTGGAATCTTCCTAAGACAGTTCAGATGGAAATGCTTCATTTTCTTGGCATAGCCCCGGTAGACTGTCCAGATTTCACAGGCATATGACAGTGAGGGCAGCATGACGACTCTGTAGACCTTCAGTTTGGTAGGCAGCCCAACACCTCTTCTCTCCCACTTCCTTTCAGAGCCTCCCAAATGCTGAGCTAGCTCTGGCAATGTGTGCACGGCAGGGCGCTGTGTCTCCCTCATCTGTACATGCGCTTTACCCACCGGATGCACTCGAGGGGTGTTTGCTGAAATGAACTGGGTTAAAAATAATGGAAACTTCTCCAAGACTCCATTAAGGCACCCAAATTGTATGATTTCCTTTTCCTAGAGCCGAGAGCAGCTTGTGAGTTTTGCTTTGCTGATAAAGCATGATTCCCTCCTGTAGGAATGTCAATTGTTCCTTTTTACCTGTTACCCCAAATCATCTCCTTTTCCTTCCACCACACACCCTGCAGCAAAAGAGACTTTCATGCATGGAGAAGCAGCATAATGTAATACTTGTCTTATCTTTCCTCTTACCCAGCAGGTATTTACAAAGGGGCAGCGGATGTGTCTTTAAAAAAAATCTATTTGGTTGCTCTTGCATAGGACTGTTTCTTTTGAGATATGCTCACCTGTGTCCATCTGGGACTGGCTTGGAGCCCTTTCAGGGCATTTAGATCTGTAGGGAGCTTTGCTGCTGCCTGAGCTTCCTCTCTTTGAAAGATATTGATGCCCCCCTCCTTTTTTTTTCCCCTTTGCTTTAAATTGAACAACCAAAAGACTTTTCCTGGAGAGAAACAGTATGCAGTGGTGTATCGTCAAGACCCGGGAAAAACCTGTGGGGTTATTATGGCTCATTTGCTGGATGAGAGAAATCTGTAATTTTCTTTTGTGTATTTGTATGCACAAAGATATGATAAAGATGGCTTGTGTCCTCTTTAGTTTTCCAGATGTCTCACGAGTGGATAAACATCATTGCTCTCTTTGGTGTCGGGTGTAACATAGCTGGTTTAGGGTAATGCCTCCATATACACATGGAGCTTTGGCGGTTATTTTAATGCCTCTGAAAACTGTCCATTTTGTTGAAAGGGGACTGTATATGGTCTGTTTCCTCCAGATTCCCATTGGCCGTTCAAAGGAGGGGGAGGAAATCTGCTGGCCTGCCAGCGCCATGCTTTCTATGAGTACTTGGCTTTATTTTTCAAGACCTATTAAACATCTGGTTCTGTTTAGCCCTTTTGATTAGAATAGAGTAACATCAAAAAAAATAGAGCTTATGAGTTTCAGAGGTAAAAACTTGCCTAAAGCCTTGCTTACTGGAACTCTGTAGAAAAAGGAAGGTTGTTCTTGGGTGGGATCTTGTGAAATTTCATGAAGAATAGCCCTGAGGGAGCTATAAACTATACATACAACGTGGTGGTGGAAGGTAGGATTTAGGAAGTTTCTGGAGAGGATATACTGGGCCTAGCCTAGTAAAAAGTTTACCCCTTCTTGGTATTTGGCAAAACCATTTTGAAGTTTACATTCTGTTGAGAAATGAGATGTTTGAAGACTTTTTATAGTTGAATGCACAACATTTTGCCTGGTGTTAGATTCTCTTGGTACTCTTTTGTTGCAAAGTAATCAATCTATAGGAATTTAAGTAACCCACTCTGTACCAGACACTGTGCTAGGTGCTGAGGTACAGAATGAAGCATTTACTGCCTTCAAGGGGTTTACATTCTATTGGTGGTGGGGTGGAGAGATATTCATATAATACTTACAAAATGCTAGGGATAAGGACTAAACAACCTCTGATTTCATTGATTGGCAAAACTCCCTCTACCAATGCAGATTAATACCATCTCTGAAATGCGTAATCTTAAGAGTGGCCTAGAGCACTGAGAAATTAAGTGATTTATGTAGGCTCACACAGCTAGTATTTGATAGAGGCAGGATTTGAACTCAGGTCTTCTTAGCTTGAAAGCAAGTATGCAGGGCAGCTTAGTGGAACAGTGGATAGAGCACAGGCCCTGGAGTCAGAAAGACTTGAGTTTAAATCCTGCCTCAGACACTTGCTGGTTGTGTGACCTTGGCCAAGTCATTTAACCCCAATTGTTTCCCCCTCTAAAAAATAGAAAGCATGCTGCCTGTTGTGCCAAACTGCCTTTCATATAAAATATATACAAAGAAAATAGAAGGTAATTTCGGGGGAGAGGCACTAATAACACTAATGGGATGGGGGAGGGGAGAAAGTCAGGAGAAAGGCTCGTGGAGGAGATAGTGTTTTTGAGTTAAGCTTTGAAGGAAAGTAGGGATTCTAGGAAGTGAAGTGAGATGTTCCAGGGAAGGCAAACGCACAAAGAGGGGGAGCTTGAAATCCTCATGTGTTTCTTATAATGAGGGTATACATATATATATATATATATATATAGAAGCCGACAGTACAGCCCTGCCCCTCTCTGTGTCATTTTTCTGATCAGAAGCTCCAGATAGATATGAGGGATGTCCTCTTCTCGAAGGGAAGGAAACAGCTGGGGTTGGGGTGGAGTGGTAAGCTCTGCTTCACCAATCCTGCCAGCCGTTACAGACTGACCATGCAGAGTCTTCCACCTTCATCTGGTCTTTGCCTCCCCCCTCTATTTCTGCTTCTTGATTTCCTCTTTCAGGGCCACCTCCTTTGACCCTCCCAGCCTTAAAGGAAATGTCCTTTCTCAGATTTCTGCTAGTACTGTGCCTGGACCTGGCCTTGGAGAGAGAGGTGGGTGGGGAGAGAGGAGAGAGAGGGGAGAAGGAGAGAAGAATTATACCTGCTGAGACAGCTAATGTTCTGTCCAGGCCTGCACCTGGAGTCCTGAAATGCTGAAGGAGCAATATTCCAGTGGTGGTTTGGAGGGTCAGAGCCCATCAAGTTAGGAAGAAAAGAGTGCCAGAGTGTGTACAGCCTTATCTTTGTTAGTTGGGATGGGGGCTCTGGGTGCTTCAGGCTGACTACCTGGTATCAGAGTCTTTACAGTTGGCTAAGATCCCTTGAAAAGACATACCTCTGTCTTCCGGGTCTGGGTGATGGGGATAAAGCTAACTTCTCAAGGGTGTTGAGAATTAATGAGCTGACACTGTGAAAATTGCTTTGGAGATGAATTGGACCGGGAGTGCTAAGTATTACTATTTTATATAGAAAGCTGAAAATAGCCTCCCTCAAGCCACCCTGATAAATAACTAAATCTGATTAGCAATCTGATTTTCAACCGCCTCTGTGGTTTTTTTTCTTAAACATTTTTTTTTTCTCCCAAGTAGAAAGTGAGAATTAGAAGAAATTTTAGCAGGGTGAATCATAAGCCTACATCAACATTGCACCAGGGGAAAAAATAAACAAATTGGTCACTGTATGCTTGGATTGATGGAGACACCCAGGCTTTCGTTCCCTCCCTTGTGACTGCATGCCCACCCAGGGAATGCATGAGGGCCTTCCTTTTTCAGTTCTAGTCAATTTCATGTCCAACTTGCCCCCATTCCTGCCCTTAACACAAAACTGTATCAAGAAGTGAATGTTGAAAGCTAAAAATAAACAAATAAATTTTAAAAATTTGTATCAGAATCTTACCTTCCCTTCAAGATCCAGCTGAAGGTCCTTGTCTCCTGTTAAAGCTTCCCAGCTTGTAGCTTTAGTATAGCACTCATCCTAGAGACTCATTCTTATTGTTAACCTTCTTCTTAGGTGT
>CM053584.1:138848068-138902614 GCA_028627135.1 Pseudochirops cupreus | reverse complement strand
CCCCCCCCCCCCCCCCCCCGGCTTAAGAACATTGGAATTAGACTGTAAGCATATATATAGAGGGTAGGGAACATGCATTAGACTTTTTGTATCCGACCTCCTTTTTTCTGGACCAGCAGTTCTTAACCTGTGGGTTGCGACCCCTTTGGGGGTCGAACGGGGTCACCTAAGACCATCGGAAAACATATTTCTGTCTCCAGGCGAGTCTGCCCACATGCAGATACAGATATGCTTACATACAAGTATTAAAGGGTTGCAGCATTAGGAAGGTTGAGAACCACTGCTCTGGACTATCATATCAATACTTGTCCTTTAACTCTCCTTTGGTATCATCCTATATGAGGCTCTATAATTTCAGTGGTGTCCTTCCACTGATATGTCTTCTTGTCTCCTCTGTGCCTTAATAGATTATCTTCTAAAATTCCTTAAACTGTGACCAACCTGGTAACAAACCTTTCTAAATCTAGCTAGGTTGGTCACTGAAGCACAAATATACAGTCTCTCACCAGGTCTAAAGCCCTTCTGGTGTGGTAGGACCTGTTGGTATAGCTTCCCAAGACCCAGGGGTCCATAAGGGGAGTACTCCAATGTAGGACTGATGGTGTCAACTACTTTTCCTGAGTACTTTTCACCTTTCCAACTAGACTGTAAGTACCTACAGCAGTGATCCCTAACCAGGTCCATGAATTCTAGGGGGCTGAACTTAGATGGGGGCAAAATACCCCTTTATTTCAATATAATTGGCTGCCTTATAATGCTACATAGTTTATTTTTTATGCTGTTAAAAATATTGTCCTGAGAAAGGGTCCACAGGCTTCCCCAGCTTGGCAAAGGCATCCACAAAACAAAAAAGGTTCAGAATTCCTGGCTAAAAGGCAGAGATTGTACTTATTCTTTCTATCATCTACCACATCTGGCACGGTGCCTAGAACATAGGAGGTATGCAGAAAATATTTGTTGATGAAGTTAATTACTAATTAACTTATAAATTTTATCATTTGACCTTTTCATAGGACTCTCCTTTTCTTCTCTCTGTCTCTCTTCTCTCTCTCCCCCTCTTCCTCATTCCTTTCTTTCTTTCTTTGTCTTTTCTCCTTCCTTTGTATTTTTGTCTCTTCCCACACCTTTTCTTCACCTCTATTTGCTTTCTTCTTGGTTTTCTTCTACCTCTTTTAATCACCCTCTTGAACCTTACTCAGCCCCAGAGTTGACCCTCTGGCCCACACAGCTACATCCAAAAGAGAATTTGTAGCAATCGTATAGTCCAATGGTTTTCCAAGTGTGGCTTGGGGGTCCCCAAGACTCTTTCAGGAGGTCCTTAAGGTCAAAAATAGTTTCAGAGTAATATTTAAATTATTGTAATTTTGGTGCAAGGGTAGTTAGGTGGCACAGTGGATTCCTGGCCTGGAGTCAGGAGGACCTGAGTTCAAATATGGCCTCAGACACTTACTAGCTGTGTGACCCTGGCCAAGTCACTAAACCCTATTTGCCTCAGTTCCTCATCTGTAAAATGAACTAGAGAAGGAAATGGTGAATAACTCCAGTATCTTTGCCAAGAAAACCCCCAAATGGGGTCAGGAAGAGTGGGCATGATTGAAATCACTTCCTGACTCTATCCACTGTGCCACCTGTCTGACCCCCTCCTTCCTTATAGGGCAGGGATTATTGATACTTTGGATACTTTGATACCTTGAATTTGTGTATTGCTTTCTTCTCAGAGTGTTTTCACATATTGGTATGTATTATCTCCTCTGATCCAGGATTCAATAGTTCATAGCCTTTCAAGTTTGAATGTACTTGTATCATAGAAGGTAAACCGCCACCAGGCTTTTACTTAGAGGCCCCTCCTAATTGCCTGGCCCTGTCTTGGCAGCAAATAGCTCTGGGTCGTTCTCTTCTTCCTCATCTAAATGTAGAATCAGAAGCCCTGGGGAATTTTAAATAGGTATGGAGTCTGACTACTTGGGATCACCAAGAGCTCTTGTCTAGTTGATTGGAGCTCCTGGCAGGTGGATAGGGACCATGCCTCCACCTTTAACCTGATGGCACTTGACTCAGAAGTGCACTGGGAACTCAGTTCATGCTTCTGGTTGCTTTCACTGGGTAAGCCATCCATCTGTGTGAGAGGTAATGGGACGTATTGGGTGATGTGTGCTGGGCTCGGTGTCAGCAAGACTGGTTCGAATCTTGTCTCTGATGCTTGCTAGGCCTAACCTCTCTGAGGTTCAGTCTTCCCATCTGTAAAGTAGGGATAATATGTGATTGAGTGCCTACATCATAGGGTTGTTGTTATGAGGCTCAAGAGAGATAATGTTTGTAAAGCACCTCACAAAAATTTTTTAAGTGCTGGCCATATAAATGTTGTAAAACATGAAATTTATTGCAGAGAATGGTGAGTGGTCCAATTTGCCTGAAATTTACAGTATTGGAGGGGGTGGGGGTGGGGGTGTGTGTGTGTGAGAGAGAGAGAGATATACAATCTGAAGTTAAAAATGTAACTCAGAGTCTAGAGCTTGTTGGAGGGCCTTGAATACCAGGGAGAAGAGTTTGGCCTTTAATCTTGAAGACAGTAGAGAGTCACTAAGATATTTTCAGCAGGAGTATGGCATGATCAGGACTGTGTTTTTGGAAAAGGTATGTAGGATGGATTGTAAGGGTATGGTAGACCAGTGATCAGAGTTTGGGAGGTATTGTGATAATAAGAAGCAGGTGAAAGGTCATAAGGACCTTAGATGAGGTAGTAGCCTTGGTGCCTTAAGCTGCCTGGCACTAACATTGGAGATGTGGTTTTAGTAAAATAACAAGGGGGTAAACCTTCAGCCTCTTGGGAGTGTTAACTGTTGTCAATTTTAACCTGTGAAATCTGTGAAAAACTGGTCTATGGTGAAGGGACTGGGTAAGCAGGCTGTTAGCCTCTGGGGAGAAGTTCATTTCTCAAGTCCCCAGAATAACTAAAACCACTACTCCCCAATCAAAGCAGACTGTTGAGACCAAGGCATTGCTGCCTGGCAGGGTTTTCTCTATGTTGACTGTTTTTTCACGGGAAATTTCTGAAACCACTTTGGGTTGGTGGTGGCAGGCCTGACTGGTATTTCACCCATGACAGAGAATCTGTTGCCACCTTGGGCTATCAAAAGATCATATGAAGCCTCTTCTTTGGGATGGAGGGGAGCATGGCCATAACAAATCATCCAGCTCCATAGTGGGTAGTTCTTAAATTAGAAAAAACCAGGGATCTTGCCTATCACTCAGGTGCACACCCTGACCCTGTTTCCAACTTCTTGCTTGGGGATCAATAACCAAACCAGTGCTACCCTTTTTTCTTGGATGGATGTGACCATCTTCTACCCCACGGCCCCTCTCAGAATCCATGTGATTCTGAGCTTAGCCTCTCTAGACCAAAGTTCTCTTACTCAAGACCCATCTCTGGCAGCCCCATCCCTCCTGTGTCCCACATCCCGCTCTCTCCTCTGACGTTGCCTTTCTGTGGCTAACATGCAGTCCTCAGTATTAGATCGGCCCCTTCCTCACTCTCCCGGTGCAATTATTTTTATATGTATGTGTTTGCCCTTCCATCAACTCCTTCCCTTCCCCAATAGGGTACAAGATCCCTGAGAACAGGAACTGTTTATTTTCATCTTTATCTCCATTAGTATCAAGCACATAGTAGGTACTTAATAAATGCTTATTCAGTTGAATTCAGGGGATATTAACAATGAGTTCAGGGTCCAGGACAAAACACACACACAGAGCTAAGGATCCCCCTTCTCCTCATTCTACTCCTTAGCTCCCCCCTGCCCTGGAAAAATGAGCCTGTGCCCTCTGTGCAGAATACAAAGGCTAGCACTGTTTGGACCTTCAGATATCTAACTACGTGGATTGTGGGCAAGTGGTGGAGGTGAGGGGATGAAAAAGAAGGGGGTAGAAAGAGTATCAGAGAATCAAGCAGGTCTTTGTGAATTCCCCTTGACCTGAATCATGAGACCAGTGGCCTTTCCCTGCTTCAGAATAAATATCCCTTGGTTTTGGTCTCATGGGGGACCTGTGGTCTTGCCTGTTGATGTTTCTCCATCAGAGGCTCCAAGAGCCACTGGGGCCTCCCACAGAAGGGGGCGTTGCCCAGAACTGATGTCAGCCTTGATGGGGCAGTGAAAGCTGAGTATGTTGCCCATGTCTCGATGTAGCCCTCGTGCTCTCCCCTGCCATAATATTTTACAGTGAGATATTAATGAACACTTGGCTTGGTTGATGTGAAGTCATAAATAACGCTGTGTTTCTCCCTTCACTTTCCTGATTCTTCAGTGTTACACCAGTTCTAGAGGCTGCAGATGTTGAGCAGTTCTTGGAACGAGACAGAGAGAGAGAGAGAGACAAAAAGAGAGAGAGATACAGAGACAGAGAGAGATGAAGACAGAAAGAGAGAGACAGAGACAGAGAGACAGAGACAGAGAGACAGACAAAGATAGAGACAAAGACAGAGAGAAAAGAGAGAGAGAGAAGGAGAACTATATAACACATCTCATGTCATCCTGGCTTTAGCCCTCATTGCATAAAAATTCGAATTTGTTCATCCACCTGACTCAGATATCCTCCTACGGGCACCTCTCTCTGTCCATGTCTGTTGAGGGGAATGCAAGGAACAGGGGAAGGGTCTCATGCTGCTATGTAGTTAGTGAGCCAGTGTCTGTGCCCAGAATTCTTTTTTGTGTGATGACCCCAAACTCCAAGGGTATTGATCGGCTCTGTCTGTTTTGGAGGACAGCATTGCTGGATGCAGACAGGGACAGAAGCAGCTTGTATATTTCCATCGATCTTCATCCCAGTGGCATGACTAGGGCACAGCAGACACAGAGTACATCTGTCAGGAGATGGGCAGCTGCAGAAGTCCAGTGGCCAGCATTGTAGGCAGAGTATCCAGTGGGCACAGAGCCCTGTCCTAAGCCTAAGGGGTAGCCCAGTAGAGTGGCAAAGAAGTACCCAAGGAGACCATGGAGGGTAGTGGGGAAAAAATAAAAGGGGCTTGCAACATTTGGAGATCTGGATGGGAATCTTTGTTGCCTTGCTGGTTCTTGTGAATGCAAGCAAATCAAATAACCTCTTTGAATGTCAGTTGCTCCTTCTATAAAATGAAGATAACTTCACTACCCACCTCACTGGGTTATTGTAAGGAAAGGAGAGGGAGGGGGACTTGGCCTGTGATTTTGTTGGTCTAGGGAATTCCTGTGTGAGAAAACTCCCACCAACGCAGATCTGTTCCTTCTCTTCAACTCATAGTTTTAGAGAGTTACCCAGACCGCTGAGTTCAGTGACTTGCCTTGGCAAGGATACTGGAGTGGTTTGCCGTATCCTTCTCCAGCTCATTTTTCAGATAGGGAAGCTGAGGCAAACAGGGTTAAGTAACTTGCCTGGGCCATACAGCTAATAGGTGTCCGAGGTCACATTCGAACTCAGGTCCTCCTGACTCTAGGCCTAACACTCTGTCTGCTATGCCACCTTAACTACCTGGGCTTACAAAGCCAGTATATGGCAGAGGCAGGATGAGGCCATCTTGCTTTGCGCTAGGCACACTGCTTCTCACTGTGAAGAGAACATTATAAACTTTTAAAGCTCTGTATAAATGTGACTTCTCAATAAAGGATCCAAGGACCATATGTTTAGAAAGGTTAAGTCCTTGACCCAAGGTCATAAAGAAGGCAAGGGACAGAGAAGACATAGAATTTGCTGCTTTCAATGAGTTTACAATTTAGGCAATGAAGAGAGAATGAGGACTCTAACTAGGATGGGGCATTGGGTGCTTTGCCCATGGGTGTCAACTCTGGAGGGTACTTAAAAACACTTGCTGTTTTTCATCAGCACAGAAATCATAGCATCTGGTTAGCAAGGATAGTTCCTTAAAATAGGAAGCTACAAGATGGTATCCTACCTGGCATGGGTTTCTCCTCAACCCTGCCTCACTCTGGCTCTGGCATCAGAAAATTTGGGTTCAAATCCTGCCTCTTCTATTTGCTACCTGTGTGACTTAGAATAAGGGCACTCTCTGAACCTCAGTTTTCTCATCTGAAAAATGAGAGCACTGGAATAGATGGATGACCTTGGAGGTCCCATCTGTCCTAACAATAATCACGCATTACCTGCAACTACCCTTCATGCTGGTGTCCCAAGACCTCTCTCTCCCGTTCATCTTCCTCCCCACCCCAACCCTCCCACCCCCAAAAAGAATCTGCTTCCTGCTATTTTTCCTGGATAGGAAATTTGTGATAGTTACTCAGATAGAAAAATGTCTACTTATGGATCTGGGAGGCACATCCCTACCTAAGGGAGCTTTATGCTCACAAAGCAAACAGGAAGTGTAAGTTACTGTAATGCAGACTGAAGACGTCTAAATACTGAGGAAATGCCCACGGAAAGCCTGGTGGGACTCCCTGTGCCTGAAATCTCTCGGGGAGGGTGCGAGGTAAGACATGTACACGTATGTGCTCACATGCACAAATACCGTAGCTTCACAGTCACTGGAGCTGTCACAACGGCAGCTAATTCCCAGCCCAGGCCTGGATTTTGAGATGCTGGGGACCCTGGCTTCATGGAGACGAAGAATAAACCGAGAGCCCTAGGATAAGAGAAGAGATCCCTATCGGCACAGTACGCCTCCTCCCTTCCTTCTAGGATCAACTTCAACTCTGTGTTCCTCTTTGCTTGGGAAAACTTCCTTTTTTTCCTGTTCATATTGTGGTCTCATCACCCTAAGACCACAGGAATGTAAACTGAGAGCTTGGAAAGGGACAGCATAGGTCACTTAGTCTAAACCCCTCATTCTATTGATGAGGAAACTGAGGTGCAGAGGTTCAGTGACTTCCCCATAGCATTCTAGGTTGAGAGCTGGGTGGAATGATGTAAACATCATCTAACCCCTTCATTTTATAGAGCAAGCAGCTGTGGCCCTGAGGGGTAAAATTGTTGAGCCTAGTAAGGCAATGTGATTTCAGTGACTCAGGGGTCTATAAGAGGGATGATGCTGTCTTACTCAGGACTGTGTAGGGAAGGGGCAGCAGAGGCTACAGCTTCAGGCCACTGTGTCCTAGTGATAGATTTTTTTTTCAATTTATTTTTTTTAGCTTTCAACATTGACCTCCATAAGCTTGTGAGTTTTAAATTTTCCCTGTTGCCCTCCCCACCTCCTGCCCAAGATAATGTGCAATCTGATATAATCTCTATAGATACATTCTTATTAAAGCGTGATAGCTTTTTTTTTTTTAAATGAAGACCTGAACTGAAGACTGTGGCAGCTTCTGGCCGACTCTTGACCCTTTTCCAGGTGAGCGACCTGGGGGATAGAGCTGCCTGCACCTCCAGTCTTAGTGTCTTAAGATGTTTGGCTGCTAGCATCAGCTGATGTTTGCATACTGACCCACCCAGTGAGGCATGGCTCCTGTACAGAATGTGTTACTCTTTAAGCAAAGTCTGAATTTCCCAAAGCAATGAACATGTATACTGAGAAAACTCATGTTCCCGGGCTGCCTTGGTGACTCACTGCCCTAGGGGGAATGTTTTCTTCCCACCCTACCCTAGGAAACTAGAACTTAGTCTTATCTTACTAGTAAAGAGTGTTAAAGGCAAGCTACCTTTTTGGTCCTGCCTTCCCTTGCCTTTTCATTTAGGTCTTGAACTTGATCTGGATTCTAATAAAGTCAAAAAGGGAAATGATAGGGTTGGGGAGAAATGTGAGTTTGTATAGTGGAAAGAAAACTGGTGGTGGAATCAGAAGCCAGCCCTGGGTTCAATTCCTGTTCGGCTACTTCCTGCCTATGTGACCTTGGGGAAATTGCTCAACCTCTCTGGGCTTTGGAGAGGTAAAAAATGAAAGGGATTAGACTAGCCAATCTCTGAGGTCTCTCACGGTTCTAAATCTGTGATCATATGAGAAGATACCAACATAGATAATCATTGCAAAATGAAGCTTTCTGACTAACAGAATGAAATTTCCCCTACCTTGGGATCATAGGATCATTGAATGAGAGCTGGAAAGGGACCTTTGAGGTCATGTAGTCCAGCCCTTTCTTTAAAAGATGAGAAAGCCAGTGCCCAGAAAGGTTAAACGAAGTCACTTAACCCATGGGATTGGAGATAGGGAGCTGGAAGGACTGAGAGGTCATCTAGTCTGATCCTTTCCTTTCCAGAGAGATAAAATGGCAGAGGTCTGCTTAAGGAGTTTGAGGATGAGGGAGGTCCTTTTACCCTCCATGTAGAAGCATGTACAAACCTTCTCTCAGTTCAGCTAAGGTGCTCCCTTTCACCAGCTAAGTGAGGCAAGTTTAAAGTGTAGACAAAAACAACTTTTCTGGTGTCAGGACTAGGCAGGTTTCTTTGGAAAAAGGTAGAGTATGGATAGGTCCCATAGGCCAGTGGGAAGTGTCTCCCTGCTTTGAGCTATGTAGGCCTTCTGTTGGGCTGGGTTGAGTGCCTTAGGGGTCGTGAAAGCCACGGAAACTTGCTGGTCTGAATAGGTCTACTAAGCAGGCTTGGCTTTTAAAGAGGGTACCTGGCCACATTGCCTCCTAAGTAAGGGCACTTCATCAGCCCAGATAACCAGAGAAGCCTCATTCCAGGGCTCACAGTGCCTTTTGGCACTGACACCTCTAAGGTGAGAGTATGAAGGGCGGCTTCCTGATGGAGTCCAACCTGGCCAAAGGCCCTGCAATCTGGCAAGCTTTGGAGGGTAAGGGTGGGGTGAGGGTGTCTGGGGGCAATGGTGCAGGAAATTCCCCCCAGCCCTTGAGTCACAGAGGGAAAAAACAAGAAGCCTTCCAACAGCCATGGGAGTTTTAATACTTTTTTTTTAAATGAAAAGAAATGTAAATCAGATTAGTCTTCTTCCCCCTCCGTTCCCCCTCCTCCAACATTCAGAAGGGGCATCCTTGACCAAAGAGGAGAGAGCAAGAGATTGAGGCTTCCTTTTATTCCTATTTATTTAATTTTGTTTTTAAATTCCATTGTAATCGAAGCCTTAGGCCTGATAGGAAAACGATTTTCAGACAGCCTTGCATGTGGTGGGTATTTGTCTTTGTTAATTTCTATGGGGAAAGGTAGTCAATCCTCTGGAGCCAGCTGCTGGCTCTTGGATTTCACAGGGGTATTTAAAATAACAGTTTCTGGTAGTTGACTAGCAGCTAAGAGATTTTTTTTTCTCTTTCAGAAAGCAAAATATTTAATGAGTTGTACAACATATACAGATGATTGGAATATTTAAGCCATAAACGCATAGCATGATTTTTAGCAAAGAGCTGAAGACTTCATCGAGTTAGAAAGATAGCAAACAGAAGGAGAAAAGAGGGTAGGGTTTGGGGAAGGGACACACTACTGGTACTGGGGCGGGGAAGGGGGGAAGGTAAGATACAACACAAATGTATTTTGTTGCTTGTCATGTTTGTTTAATTTCCCTTCTCCTCAATTCCAATTCGAATTGCCAAAATATGTTAGATTACAGTGCATTATTTCATTTGCCTGCTTTATAATTCCTCCTTACCTCAAACAGATGAAAAACATTGCACTAAAACAAACTGACAGTTCTTGAACTGAGGAAGATCTTTATCCTTCAGAGTGTTGATGTAGAAATAAATGAAAGAAAAACATACTTGCTGGGTCTTGAAGCAACTTGAATTGGTATGTTTTTTTGATAAGGATTGCTATACTTCTACCTCCTGCTTTATTTTTTCCTTCCCAGACTTCAGAGAGCTGCTTACCTTAGATTAAGAAGTTGGTGTGACCTTCAGCAAATCATTGTCCCTCTCTGGGCCTTCATTTCCTCCCCTGTAAAATGAGGTAGTTGAACAAGGTGGTCTCCAAGGTCCTTTCCAGCTCTGACATTCTGTGTCCTAAGGCATGTCCTTCTACTGGCTGGAACATTCTGTGTTCTGATATTCTGTTTTCTAAATCCTTCCTTGCTCTTACATTCTGTGTTCTGCCATTCTTTGTCTTAATGTTCTGTTTTCTTCCTGAAACCTTCTGTATCGTAAGGCCCTTCCAACTCTGACATTCTCTGCTCCTATGTGGAGATGACTGTTAACTGGGTGATATTGCTGATGGGTTTGAAATCTGTCAAAGATCTGTGGAGTAACTTTAGTTTGCACATAAGTGGAAAATATTCTCTAATAACTAAACTTTATTAGTTCTACAAAATGTCCTTAGGAATTAAATATTTGTTGTGTTCCTACTATGTATTCCTGCTCTGTTCCTACTAATGCAAATTGCTAAGTGCTATTGTTGTTGTTGTTCAGTCATGTCCAACTCTTTGTGACCCCATTTGGGGTTTTCTTGTCAAAGATACTGGAGTGGTTTGCCATTTCCCTCTCCAGATTATTTTACAGATGAGGAAACTGAGGCAAACAGGGTTAAATGACTTGGCCAGGGTTATACAGCTAGTAAGGAACCAAGACTGGATTTGAACTCAGATCTTCCTGTCTCCAGGACTGGCACTTCACTGTGCCACCTAGCTGCTCTGCTAAATGCTATGAGTAATAGGAAATATAAAACATGGTCCCTGCCCTCCTAAAGCTTATAGTGTTATGGGGAGTGGCGGGAAGGAAAGGAGATAAAAGTGTCCATATTAAATGTTTTCATATGTTGTTCCATATGACACCTGAGCAGTCCATGAGATCAGTCTTATGGAATTTAAGAGGAGGGGGGTGCTTTTTGGAAAACTGGGACTACTAATATATTCATAGCTAAGTTTCAGAGAGGTAGTGACTTGTCCAGGAATGCACAACTAATTAGTGATAGAGTCAGGACTAGGGATGCACTCGAAAGTGTGCTCAGTTTCATTTTAGAGGACCTAGGTTTGAATCCTCATCTACTATTTATGGGTTGTTGGACAAGTCATCCAACTCCTGGACCTCCATTTCCTAATCCTGTAAAGTGAGGGAAATGAACCAGGTGGTCTTTAAGATTGCGACTCTCTCCAAATCTGTGATCCTGACATCTCTCAAAATCTCTTTTTATTATGGCGTTATACTGAGTAACTAGAGAATCTTTTACTTGTATTCCATATTATTCCATATTACAATTTCACATTACAATCATAGAACATTGAGTTAGATGGAACTTTAGCGATCACTCCCTCAACTCCTTCCTTTCCATCATGCTTTCTAGCCTAGAAATCCAGCACAGAGGATATAACCTTTTTATCCCAGCACTCCTACCCTGGGGCCCAATTATTCTAATTGGTGATTGTCTCAGTTGCCCACTCTACCAAGATTGCCTCCAAGACCAATCCCAGCCATGCCTCACTACACTCCTTGACAACTCCAGTTACCATCCTTGTAACTTTCCAAATGGGAAGACCTCTCCCTGACCACCACTCCCCCTATATGTGTTCTTTCCTCTTATTAGAATTTATGTTTTTTGAGATCTGATACGGTCTTTGCTTTTTCCCTCCCAGGGCCACATTTGTATAAGAAAGTCTGTTTTACTTCGTTAGGCAGGAGACCATTTTTATGGCCACAACGTTGTTCAGTTTTTTTTCTGGGTACATAATGAATGGTAAGATCAGCAAGTCAAAAAGCATTTATTAAAGTCTCTGTCGTTTGCAGGACACTGGGCAGGCAGTCCTGATCTCAAGGAGCTTATAATCTTTTTTTTTTTCTTAGCTTATAATCTTGCTAGGGACAACAACAAATTAAGAAATATAGATTGATTGATACAAATAGATTCAAGAAAATTTTGGTAAGAACGGGAAGGGCTTCATGTAGAAGGTGGTTTATGAAATGAACCTTGAAGGAAACTAGGCAATTCTAAGAGGCAGAGGAGAGAGGGGTGGGCATTCCAGCCCTGGGGGTGGGGTGGGGGGATACTCACTAAACAAAAACAGAACGGTTTTTAAAAGCCTGTCGAGCTGGGCTATAATGTGTGTAAATGAGGAATAATGTGTAGTTAGATTGGAAAGGTAGGTTAGTACCAGTTCTTAAAGAACTTTAAATGCCAAACAAAGGAGTTTTATGTCCAAATCTGTAGGCAACAGGGACTGTTTGATTTTTGGGGATAGGGAAATGTCATGATCAAACCTAAGCTGTAGTAAACTCATTTAGGGAGCTGTATGTGGAGGACAGATTGAAGTGGGGAGAGACTTGAGGCTGGGGCCAGTTAGGAGGCTGTTGCACTAAGTGTAAGCAGGAGGTGAGAGAAACCTGAACTAGGGTTGTGGTTGTGGTAATGGGAAAGGGGGTGCCCAGAGTTAAGGGCAGGATAGAGGTAGAATGATACAACCTGAGTTTATTCTCTGCAACTTACTAAAGTATGACTTCAGACAACTCACATCCCCTCTCTGAGGTTCCGTCTTCTCATCTTTACAATGGAGATAGTATTTGTACTACCTACCTCACAAGAATATGGAGAAGAAACTATTGTTATATTAATGTGAACTGTTATTATTAATGTGGATAATAATGGTACTTGTAAGAGTAGTGTTTGTGTGACCTCACAAGGTCCCATTTCAACCCAGAGATTCTTCTCCTCCCTCAATAGTTGGGGCTTAGAGATTCTCAGCTTCCCACCTTGTTTGCCAGGTGACAGATCAGAGGGAAAGTGAATGTGCTGCCCCTAGGAGCAGTGGGGTACGGAGAAGCAGCAAAAGAATGCTCCTTTGGGACTCAGCAGAGCTTGGTTCTGTCTGGTTCTGACACTCACTAGCCATGTGATTTTGAATAAATGACTTCCCCTCCCTGAGTCTCAGCATCCTGTCAGATGAAGGATCGGACTCAGAGAGAGATCCCTTGCAGGTCTCTAATTAGGGTAGTCTGTGTATCCAGGGCCATGGGGAAGAATCTGTTCCACTTGTCCCTTCCCATGGGAATGAAGAAAGTAGTGATCAGAACCCTGAGACCTTCCCAGGACCAGCATTGTGGGGGAGGTGTATCAGGCCAGTTTTGTGGAAATCATCCCCCTGCAATGCAATGTCCCCCATTTCCTAGGTGAAGGAAACCAAGGCAGGGAAGAGAAAAGTCAGCTGCTTAGTTTTTTTGTCAAGGCATCAGAGTTAGCATTCAGGCCAAGAATTCCCAGTCCCATTGAGCTCCCTCCCCAAGCCAGAGGCTGCAGCTACACGGATCACCATCCAAGATTGCATTGGCCACAGGAGATGAGGATGATTTTTCCTTTTGGTCCTGATGTTTATTTCACGCCCATCAATATCAGCACATATTAGGACAGATGAGGTGGTTATTTACAGACCATGCTTTTTCACACTCGGTAATTATAAACCCTCTCCCCCCAGCCCCCCAATTTGGTCAAAGTCGCAGAGATCTATTTTGGCAATTAGCAGTTTAGTATTTGTTTAATGGGAATGCAAGTGAGTGTTACAGCGCATCAGTGCTACGCTAATGATTTGACTCTCTCCTCCAGAGCTAGCGGGGTTGGGGCTTTTTTCACGGTAGGCGAAGGCCCAATATAGGGACAAGCAGGGAAATGGAAAAAAGAGAGCATAAGGCATCTGGATCATTTGCCTGCTTACTCTCCCACCTCTTCCCCCAGACACTTACTTGTGCTCACACTCACACACACACACACACACACACACACAAACACACACAAGCACACACTCATGCAACTAATGCTGTAAATGGGGCCATAGATTTCCAAAACATAGCAGCAGCCACTTGAAGGAGCTTTGAATAAGAGGCCCGTTACACCAGATGCCACTTCTGTATGACAGCTGTCATGCCTGCAGAAACCAACTGCTTCTCCTCAAACAGCTAATGCCAGGATTGTTTCTGCACACTTCCTCCTCCTCCTCCTCCTCCTCCTCCTCCTCTTCCTCCTCTTCTTCCTCCTCCTCCTCTTCCCCCTCCTCTTCCCTTGCTTCTTTCCACCTTTCTGGGTTCCAGCTCCAAAATAGCAGAATGGAATTTCCTCTCTCTCCTCAAGCTCTTCAGATTCAGACACATCCTTGTCCTGCCAGACCTGCTTCCACCTTTGCTTCCTCTCCTCTGCTTTTGTGGACATATATACACACACTTCTGAGATCTGTGTGCATGCACACACACTTACAAATGCGGAGCCTGTACACGGACTGGTCCTGCTCCCATTTGGTATGGTCTTTGGCTCAGGTTGTGTGTGATTCCTGTGGCTGCCCTCAGTGGGGCATGGTGGCCCCATTATGTCTGTTTTCCTTGTCCCTAAGTGGCTGGCTCATACCACCAGAGGAAGTGGGGTCAGGCTTGTGGCTATGATGTAGGTGCATGGGTTTCTGTGGACAGTTAATTCATCGTTTAGGATCATTGGTGGCATGAATAGTGAATTAAGTGAGAAAAGACTATTATTACCCTTGCAGTACATACTAATAGCTTATTAGGTTGTAAACACTCGAATAGTTATTGCTTAAAACTGCCTTAAAACTATGAGAGGAGAGATCAGCCTCAGGATTCAAATGCTCATTTATAATATAATGGATAACACATACTTGTAGTCTTGGCAGGGTCAGCCGGTAGGGAGAGCACTGGGCTGGGCTTCTGGACCCTGGATTCAGGTTCCAGATTTGCCGCCATCTCGCTCTGTGATCTTGGAAAGGTGATTTAATCTCTCTAGCCCATAGTATCTCTGCCTGTAAAGTGAAAAACAAAATCCTGGCCCTTCTTATCACCTTGTTTTCCCCTCTTAACTCCTTAACCCCCTCCTCAATATTCTCTATCTTTTCTTGAGCCTGTTAGCAGCAGAAGATATTGGTCAATGTGATCACCCCATTGCTTCTTTGAAGGGTTTAAAGGCTGGATCTTTGTTTCTTCTCTCCCTGAACTTATCATGGTCAGTACAGTAATTTCAGGTACAGTAATTGCATGTGCGTGAATCAGAAACTTTTATCTATCGTATGCCAGGAGGATGATGCTGCTGCTGCTGATATTTTACATGGTGCTTTCTGGTTTGCAAAATACTTTATGGTTATTTTATTTTCACTGCAACTTTGGGAGATAGGTGCTATTATTATTATTTCTCTTTTGTAAATGGGAAATTGAGAGAAGTTAACTGATTTGGTCAGGAGGAAGTATCTGAGTCTGCATGTAAACTCTGGTTTTCCTGACTCTGGGTCCAGCACTCTGTCCATTGTTCTACTTAGCTGCCATTAGATTAGAAGAAATCCTTCTGTACTTAAGAAGGTGAGCCAACTAACTATCCAGGACAGGTAGTTGTCTAATGTTGGCCGTGCAGTTCAAAAGAAAGAGCATGATTTAGAGTCAAAGTCTGGGGTTCAAATACTGGCTCTGCTGTTTCCTCCCTCCTGTGATCTTAGGCAAGTCACTTAACCTCTCCTGGCCTCAGTTTCCTCTTATGTATATTAAGGGGATTAGCCTCTTCTAAGGTTCCATCCAACTCTAATTCCTTTGTTCTTTTGGAAAGTCTCCGGAGATCAAATTCTTCCTTGCTTTCCTGAGAGTTAATAACCTGCCCTTCCTTTTACTTGGCTGGGGATTTCCTGCTTTCATACAAGCCCATTGCTATGACTAGAAATTTGCTTCCTCTCCTAATGCCGTGGGTTTAAAGAATGACGTGTAGTCATGAGTGAGTCCCTGAAGAGAGCAAGATTAAGTAAATGGATGAAAGATGCATCTTGTAAGAAAAGGTCCAGGAGATTGGGATGGTTTAAGCTTGAAGGGAAAAGAGCTAAGGGGCAATTCAGATACTGTTTTGGGGACTTTGAAAGTAGGATGCTGCGTAGCTGTTTTCCATGGTCACAAAAGACCAGATAAAGGAATGGGTTTGAATGAGAGCAGCAAAAGTTTAGGTGAACGTGGAGGGGATCTTTGTGACCATTACAATGAACAGAATGCTGAAATAAAGCTACTGTACAGGCATGTGGCTCTATCCTGTGGTGCAGGGGAAGCAGTGCAATATTTGGGGTCAGAGAACCTCATGTTCAGATCCCAATTCTAATGCTACTTCATCATTTTCTGAGATTGGAGCAATGGAGGAACTGGGAAATGATGCTGAGATGATTTGAAGGGTGGAATTGGGGAAGAGAAAGAGCTCATGACTGATAGCCTCATCTTTTTTCAGTGATGGATGGATGGATGGATGAATGAAAAAATTATTTATTAAGTACTTAGTATATGCCAAGAACTGGGGATACAAATACATATGCAATAATAGCTCCTGCCCATGCTGGCTGAAGGGAGCAGAACAGGACAACCCTGCACACAGCAACAGCCACACTGTGTGATGTCTGATTTTGGAAGACTCAGCCCTTCTCCACAGTGCAAGGCCCTAAAACTTTTCCAAAGGTCTCATGATGGAAAATGCCATTTACATCCCCAGAAAGAACTATGGAATCTGAATGCAGAGTGAAGCAGACTATTTTCTTTTCTTTTCTGTTTTGTTTTGTTTTCTTTCTCGTGGTTTCTTCCATTAGTTATAATTCTTCTGTGCAACATGACTAATATAAAAAAAGGTTTAATAGGAATGTATGTGTAGAGCCCATATTGGATTACATGCTTTCTTGGGGAGGAAGGGGGAGAAAATTTAAAACTTACAGAAATGGATCTTGAAAACTGAAAATAAATAAATTAAATATTTAAAAAATAGTTCTTGCCCTCAGGGAGCTTATATTCTTATGTGAGAGATAATATTCATGGGGGAGTGTGTCCTCAGGTGCTTTTCTGAAAGGAAGAGGTGGCAGTATAATTGGGTTGAGGAAAGAAAGGAATATTTGGGACAATCCGTCTTGGGGAATTATATAGGATTGATCAGGAAAGAATAAAAGCATTGGCATATAGCAGTTCGGGCCAGTGGAAATTGATTGAATAACAGCTAAAATAAAATTATAGTGAACCAGTTTACAAGATTGTGTGACTTCCTTCAGCAATCCCAGAGCAGAACAATGTCAGGCAGATGGTAGGAGTAACCCAGGGCTGAAGTTTGAAGAAAGATGAAGCAATAGGATGATGAGGTAAAACTGGTTAATGAAAGGATTTAGGTTTTGAAGGAAGGAAAGTGAGGCTTGAAAACATCAGGGAGGGTTGGAATGACAGGAGGTTTCTTAGACATGGCCGGGTAGTACAGTAGATAGACCCCTGGCCTTGGAGTTAAGAAAACCTGACTTCAAAGCCAGCCTCGAACATTTACTAGCTCCGTGACCCTGGGCAAGTCACTTAAACTTTCTTTGCCTCAGTTTCCTCATCTGTAAAATGGGAATGGTGAATGTTGTTGGGAAGATCCAATGAGATAATATTTGTAATGGGCGTAGCACACTGCCTGGCCCCTAGTCAGTGATATGTAAATGGAGGCTACTATTATCCTCCTCATCACCTCAGGATGATTAAAGCTCACACCTTCTGCAGCTGGTCCCCTACACACTAATCCTCTCCCCACCCCCAGCCCCCACCCTTTCAAGCAATGTTTAAAGAGATGGCATCCCCTCCTTTGGCATGGGCCAAAATAGACCCTGAAAAGGTTTGTTAAATAAACCAAAACCCATTCCGCAGGTTTGATTGGAGGGGACTGATTTTGTCTTTGGAGAGTTGGTGATGGAGGAGGCTGGAAGCCGTGCACCTGCCTGCTTCCAAAAATAAGCCCTTGGCATAGGAAGAATCCCTCGGAGTAATGCCTGAAGTCACCTGGCCCTCAGTCACAGCCAAGCGACTGTAGGAATTCCCAGTCTGTTGTCCTCCACTGCTCCCTAATTTGTTGGGATTAATTAGCTCTATGGAGGCCTCATGCACTGTGGGACAATTGTTTGGGGTTTAACTAAAATAACACTTTGAAACTCTGATTGGGAGCAGGGGAGGAGCATTGTTTTAGAGAACCTTAAAAAGATGGGTCTACTCATTTGTTTAATCTATATTTGACCAGAAAAGTTTAATGAAGTATCATTTTCTACTTTGTGCACGCAGCACGTGTGTACCAAGCAAAACAGACAGTTTTTTCAGAAATCAAAAGAATAGTCCCCTGTGCCAGGAACAGGCTGTAATCAGAATTTTATTTGTGTATGGTGGGGGGAGTATTGTGGGAGGATATCATGGTACTTATAAGACATGATCTGCCCCCTGTGCCACTTCCCCTCTCTCTCATTTTTTTCATCTCTACCACCATCTTCCTAGCAATGTTCTTGCCTTTAACCAAAGCTGATTTCTCTAACATACCCTGATTACATCTTGCCTCCATTTCCTGATGGTGTAATCAGGGAATCCATGGACAAGATATTGGCAGGAGTAATGGTCTGAAGTTGGCCACTTGGGGCACTCCTAATTCAACAAGCATCTGTTAATTCATACTCAATGGCCGAGTACTTGGCTCCCAGAAATTCTGGACTCTCTAAATGACCCATTCTGCTTTTTCAATTCTAAAATTTCAGCTAGAATGTGGACAGTTAGGCTAACGTCTAGACTCCAGCATTTATCATCACTACTTTTGGACTTCTGCTGTCATCCAGAGTGTGTATAGACCAGCTAACTTAAATCTCCTGAAGAATAGACAATCTTCGTTCATCAACTGAATCTTTCACTTGGTGGAAGGAACCCAGGATCTGAAGCCAGAAGACCTGGGTTTGAATCCTGGCTGCCACTTACTGGCTATGGAACCATGGGCAAATCATTTTATCTCTCTCAGGTGCCATTATGGCTTAGGCAAGATCCCTTCCAACTCTGTGATCCTGTGGTCCTCCCATTCATGGGTTTAGTGCCATTAATTATAGTATTAACCATGTCACAAATTTCTGTTGGTTTGAGATTTAATTTTAGCTGCATCTCTGCTCAGTGTTGAGTTTGGCCAGTTCTTATTGTCTTTAGCTGGAATTTTATTTTAACCCATAGCAAAATCATCACATATATGCTTATGTCATCACTGGTCCAATTAAGATTCTTCTCTGTTGGGGAGTAAGGAAGTAAATCTTAATCTTCAATGAAAAATTGAGGCAGGTGCTCCCCCTTGCTCTAAAATGCCCTCCTTCCTCACCTTTTCCTCATAGATCTCCTAACTTCTTTTAAAATACAGCCCAGGTACCCTTTACTACAGAAGGCCTTTCCTGATTCTTGTTATTTTTATCTGCTCCCTCTTGAAATGTTTTTGCATTTTCTCATCTGCACACGCATCCCCTCCGTAGCTCCTTGTAAGCCTCTAGGGAACATTTTTGTCTTCATCTCCCAGGCACGTAACATAGTGCCTGGCACATTATAGGCAATTTATAAATGCTTGTTCAACTGAGAAATGTCCTCATGCCTTTTTTTTTTCCTCCTCTGTTATGGACTCTGTCACAGTAACGTCTCAGGACCCCAGAATGGAAAATCAAATCAGATCAGGTCCCCAGGCATTGATTAATTACCTCCCTCCTAGGTTGTTGTGAGGATTCAATGAAATAATAATTGTAAAGTGCTTAGCACAGTCCTGGCACATAGGAAACATTGTGTAAGTGTTAGCTGTTATTGTCACTCTTATTATTAAATACTTATTGAGTCCCAAGCTGTGCTAAGTGTTAAGGCAACAAAGAAAGGCAAAGGAGGCCACTTCTTTAAATAGACTAGAGCAGGGTAGGGAAGTAATGGCCTCAAGGTCCCATGTGCCCATCTAGGTCCTCAAGAGTGGCCCTTTGAATCTAAACTTCACAGAACAAATCCCCTTAAGAGATTTGTTCTGTAAAACTTCAAAAGGCTGCACCCAAGAACCTAGAAGGCCACATGTGGCACCTCGAGGCCACAGGTTCCTAACCCCTGGGTTAGAAGAATTGTTCACCAAAGAGGTGGGAGCTGCCCCCAGAGGGAAGGGGGATCAAGAGCAGTGAGTCCATTGATTAGGCAACACATACACACACACACACACACACACACACACACATACACACATACACAAAACACAAAGAATAAGAGAGAAGAGAGACAGATGTATAGAGAGTGATAGATAAATATGAATATGGATGTAGATATATCAAATGAGACAATCAGTTCTAGACCAACGTTTTATTCAACTTTTTTTCTAATTCTTCAACCCTTGAGAAAAGACTGTGAACCCTCGGTTGCACTAGCCCATTGAAACTCATACTGGAATTTATCCTTTATTGTGTATGGGATGGATAAGCTACAGAATGCTTCATCTTAGCTTGAACCTTGCAAATTGTAGAAGAGGGAATCTAGAAAGATCTTGTTAGAGGATGGAGAACCCTGAGAAGTTTCTTCAAACTGTCTGACTTCAGTTCATGAAGGACAGTGATGGGTAGTAGATAGAATAATAGACTTGGAATCAGGAAGACCAGTTTGAATCCTATCTTGGATGTTTGCCCATTATGTGACCCTGGGCAATTCAATTACCCTCAGTATACCTCAGTTTCCTATTAGATGTGATGATCTCCAAGGTCCCTTTTGGCTCTTGATGAGCCTATGGTCTTAGGACCACCTATATTAACCTGTACATGTTCTACAAAAGATTTTTTTTTTAATAAAAAGATTATTTATATTTATCCATGTGGCTTTGATACAAGCTTAGGTATGTGATGACAGTAGAGAGAGCCTCTCTCCTACTCCCAGCCCCAAAGCAGGCCTGAAAAACTATCAAGTTTCCAAGTCAGAATTACTGTTGGATAAAATCTATTAGCAGAGTACACATATTTCCTTTCTTAGTGGAGATTGGGAAAGCCTCACCCCACCCACTCATCTTCAAGGTAGGTAAGAGTACTTTTGGACACTAGGTAAATCACTGATCTTTAGGATGAGAGCAGTATCCCCCTCCCTTGTGAGGTTTAGAAATGTTTTCCAATTGAAATCTGAAAAAGTTGTGCCTCACACTAAGCCACTGATGTTGGTAGAGTTATTCATTGGTCCAACTGTTCAGGAAAACAGTTTGGAATTATGTGAGAAAAGTTTAGTGACTTTCATATACCCTTTGACCCTAGAGATATTACTATTGCATATAAATCTCAAGGAAGTCAAAGGGAGACATAAAAGTCATACATACATGCATACATACATACATACATACATACACACATCTATCTATCCATCTATCTATCTATCTATCTATCATCTATCTATCAGGATATTCCCAGAAACCCTTTATGTAATGGTAAAAAACAAACAAAAAAGTGCAATGTTAGTGCCCATCCCCTTGGATATGGTGGGTATGTTTTGGTACATGAATGTAACGGAATACTAATTTTGTTGTAAGAAATAAGACTATGAGTAATTCAGAGAAATGTGGGAAGACTAGTTTGAATTGTTGCAAGTTCTATGAACTGATCAGAATCTAAAGAACAGTATGTACAATAATTTTGTTGATGTTCATGAAGAGATCATTCAACCAGAGCTGAACAGGTATTGCAATCAGTCCAGGTCCCAGAACAGTTGGAGAAATGTGCCTCCCTGCTTTTAATAGAGAAGTGGAGGGCTGGGAGTTCACAGTGTTATATATCCATTGTTGTACGCAGTTGCTGTGTTGGTTAATTTTGCCTAATAATTTTTCATACAAGGAGGGATGTTGTGGGGACAAGGGCAGAGACTGCAGCATATCCAGAAGACTAAGATATAAAAATGAAAGATATTCAGAAAACAAAAAAAGCAAAAAACACCTCATGCATCCAGATGATTCCTGAAGCTTCTGAGTCACTCTTATACATTGACCAAGTCTTGGACCCAGACCTGTAGATCATAGCTATATGCAGCCATCTATCTTGCCAACTTGGGTTTCATTTGTTTCAAAGAGAGGGGAGCAGGAGGGGAGATCAGTTTGCTCAGGGCCGAGTTGGGTGCCAGTTATCTTGACTGCCTTCTCCCTCGATGGAGCCTCACACAAGCTGCTTCTGTTTGATTCACGTAGAACCGTGAGAAACAGGCCTTGTTGAGGAGGCTGTGTTTTTCCCTCTATTCAGCCTTTGTATATTCAAATTCTCCTAGATTCAGTTGTTGCTATTCTGCCAGATTTCCATAGCATGGATGGCTTTGCTGAATTAATAAGTAGTGTTTTGCAATCCCTGAAAAGTTTTTTTTCCTAAGCGCCCGAGCCTTATCCATATTGATTTTCTTGCTCTCTTCCCTAACCAAGATGTTTTATTTTGTAAAGTGTTAATAGAATTTTTCTTTGGCTTCGGCACTTTATCTATTCAGCGGGCCTTTGAGAGTCCCATTGTGCAAACTGGACTATAGAGGAAAGAGTCCTATTCTTGTGTGACAATGACTGCCCTAAAAAAAAAGAAGAAAAAAAAAAGGAAAGAAAGAAAGAAAATCCCTAAACCCCACACACTCACCAGAGTGGAGGGGAGAGTATCAAAAGGGCATAGAGAGAATGTTCCAACTTTAAGAAGGGAAAGAAGTAACCAATTAAATGCTGTGAAAAGGACACTTTTAAAAAGACAATTTTAAGTGATATTATCAGAAGATCATGATTTTTTAAAAAAGAATATAAAAAGGTAATTTTGGGTAGTATTGTCAAGGTCACTTAAAAATAAGTTTAAAAGACAATTTTTAGGTGCATCAGAGGAAACTTTAAAAAAAAGAATTCAAAAAGATAATCTTAAGCAATGTCAGGAAGAAACTATATTTTTAAATTATATTTTAAAGACAATTGTAAGTGGTGACATTAAATAAAAACACTTTTAAAGATGAATTTTTTAAAAGACAGTTTTAAAGTGGTTCCTGGACAGCTTTTGGTTTTAGCCAGTGAAATTCAGTTGCTTAAGAGAGGCTCTGCTGCTGTGAGCTTGGGGCTCAAGATGAGGGATTGGCTCTTCTGAATAGTCTAGAGATAGGAGTGATACAGGTGCCCTACGTACAAGCTTAATACTTCCTGCCAACCCTCCCTTTGCCATCTTTCTCCTTTCTCTTCAGTTTTGACATTTGATAAAGACTCGATCTGTTCTGTGATGCCATAAACATGAGTGTCCCCATTCTGTGTAGATAGTTGAACTGACCATGCTTAGGGTTGAGTAGAGGATGACAAAACGGGCATAGCCTGTATCTATTCTCTCAGTGTCTAGATCTTTATGGAAGCCATATGGGTGGGACTGGCTTATCCCTGGAGGGAAGGATGGGATGGGAGAGTTTCATGGCAGAGGGGTAGGGGAACTCTCTTAGATCTCTGCGATGTTTTTGTGCCCAGAGGTGGCACTGTTGTATTGGCTGGATGCCTCTGGGAACAGGCAGATAGCATTGCTAGAGGGGGCTGTCATCACAACCATGCCATGTTCATTTTCCCCGGGAACCAACAGTTGGAGCATGGCGCCTAAGAGGGAGACCTATTTGTACAGTCTTGGTTGCTTAGCAACTAGGGGATCTTGACACACACAGGAAAGGATTTTTTAAGCCAGTCTAGCCCCTAGAAAATATCTGTCATGGATATATGATACATCCAAAGGCAAGATTTCAAAATCCAGTTTGGTCACTTTTCCTAAATTTACTCACTCCCCCCCGCCATCAGAGAGTAGCCATGGCAGAGATGGGACATGTGATACTTCTCTCAATAGGCTGCTCACTCTTATTCTGATTCTGTCTTACTCCAGTCACCAAAGGAAAAGTTCATTTGATAGTCTCTACACTCTAGTGAAGGGTCAAGAGTCTCTCTCATTCTCATGAATGCATTAAAACTGCACTAACACTTTTGGAACCATATGGGTGTATTCGGTCCAGGGATGTGAGTTCCTCTGTGTAGGGAACTTCCAGTGAGGAAAACTCCCCAGACCAATTCAGTCCAATAACTCCTCTGCAGCACATTCTTATTGTAAGGGTTATTAACCTTTTTTGGGTCATAACCCCCTTTGGCAGCTTGGTGAAGCCTGTGGATCCTTTTTCAGAATAATATTTTTAAATGCATAATATAAAATACATAGTATTACAGAGGAAACCAATTATGTTGAAATATTTTTTTAAAATTTAGGAAAAAAAAGTTTATGGAGTAAAGGTTAAGAATCTTTATCTAAAAGAGTTTTCAGGGGGCATTAGAGGTTAAAACGTGAGTCGCCCACGATCATATAATCTGTATGTGTCAGCAACTGAATTTGATCTCAGGTCTTCCTGACTCCAAAGCTGGTTCTCCTTTGACTATGACATTCCTCCCTCTCTCTCTCTCTCTCTCTCTCTCTCTCTCTCTCTCTCTCTCTCACACACACACACACACACACACACACACACACACACACACTTGTGTGCGTGCATGTGTGTATGTATACCTATCTGCATGTGTATAACTTTATGCACATATCAAGATGAGATAAACCTTTCTCTCAAACTCCAAACTTATATAGCATCATGGCATATGAGTGTGTGTATGTGGTGCTCAAGGAGGACTAGTACCTCAAGTGTGAAGGCTACCCATCCACCTTTGGTGTTCACCTGATTGACCCAGCTCTCACCTATGGCTCCAAGAAGCTGTAACATGTGCAGCAGTCACACTCTGTTAAACTATTTTAGCAGATGTGCTAAACCAGGTTGAGGGTAACTGAGAGGCCCTCAAACCCGTACCCCAAGTGTGTGAAGTCTTCCCTTGATGGAATGGGTGGATGAGAACGATTTGTTCCAATGGCCATGAAAGTGACTGAAGTAGGCACTGAGAGCTTAGGCATTGAAGACCCCAAGGTCATCCAATGTATCCTGGACCATCACCAGCTATCTTGACTTTTGTCCTGCTGCTGGACTTTGATGACTGTGGACTAGAGAGTGAAAGGGATGACTTTGTGCAACTCTGCCTCCCTTAAATCCAATTCATAAATGAATCAAAGCATCACTCCATGACATCATTGATCCTCTTTGACAATGAAGGACAAACAGCAGCAACATGCAGGCATTCCTACATTGTAGCATGACATGAATAGATAGCTGATAGATTAGAAAATCAACAGTATAGCACTAAGCCAAATCATATATACCTGAAACAGTTTATCAGTCCACATACAAGTGGCTGGGGTTGTATTTTTTCTTCCTTCATTGTATTTGTCCTTCACTCAAGGAGGTGGCACTGATAACAGTGTGGATGGAATTGGCAGCCTTGTGCACTTAACCTGGCTGAGAGTCTGCTTACGGAGTGTAGGTGGGTGATTATTTCAACAGTGACCTTGGAGTTACAGGTTTTAAAGCCCACAGAAAGAGTTAGGTCTGGAGCAGAGAGAACCCAGTCTATTGGAACCAAACCAAAGCTGAACTGAGCTGGGTTTGGTCCACAGAGTGAATGGGAAACTCCTTGTTGCTAGAGGGAAGTCAGGGTCCTAGTGTAAATTGGAAAGATTTGGTGGGTTTTTAAAAAAATTATTATTATTACTGTTTGACTCTTTGAAAAGGTCCTAAGTGGAGCCTGTTCTGTGTTGTGTTTTTCAGGTGGAGGATGCTATGCTGATGTTTGATAAAACCACCAACAGGCACAGAGGTAAGAGGCCTAAGGCTAAATGGTTCTTTACTCAATTTTCCCTCATATGTCATGGCTTCCGAAGAACCTCATCAAGCCCCACAAACTAAAAATAATTTATTCTGCCGTCAAGGTGATGTGGATAGCCAGCTCTTGGTTATTTGTGTAAACAGGCGAGAACAAGGCATGAATGATCCCAAACACTGGCTTATACAAAAGTCCTGCTTATGTGGCTTTGGAAGGTGCTGCAAGATGGTTTTGGCCTGGTGGATTTATGTTCCTTGTTACTGCTTGCTTAGTCTTGCATTCACATAAATTTGTAGGATTGAACCTTGGAAATATGCTGAGTTGTGAAGTAAGGGCAGTCTTGAAATTGTTATGGGTAATCCGTGTGTGGGTCGGATGCTTATACTGACAGACAATGATGACATGTGTGCAGACCCACGTACTCTGCACCTGCCACTCTCAGAATGTACGGTGACATTTCATGTATGTCATTTGCTTGAATCCATTCTCCATTGTGTCCCTCCCTCCCCGCTCCCCCCCCAGTCACCTACTACCCTTCAGCCCCTTCCTCTGGTATGGAACATAAGTGATTTAGAGGAAGGAAAATTGGCACAATGTTGAAAATCTTTCCTGGAGATCAAGTGAATGAATGTGCTTTAACAACATTCTGCCATCCCCCACAACCTCAAGCTGAAGATTTCTGGGGCAGTTTTCTGCTCTATTAATAAATTGGGGCAGGAAGAACTAGAGGGTTAAAATCAGTAGTAAAATGCTCTATGTTGGTTGTGTTAACAGGGAGGAATAGAGAAAAGAGTAGCATTTCTTTTCCACTGCCAAGTTTGCATCTTGTGTGTGTGTGGGTGTATGTTTTTATTTTTGGCTTGTTTGTCTCTGTTTTTGTGTTTTGCTGATTATATTACTTCTGTTACCCTAGTTAGAAACAGTTACCCTTCTTTAAATTGAGGAGGTTGGCCTGGATGGCTTATAACATCCCTTTTAGCCCCACATTTATGATCCTACGACCTACTGGTTATATTACTCTGAACAAGTCACTTAACTTGGTTTGCCTCAGTTTCCTCATATATTCCATGAGCTGGAGAAGGAAATGGCAAGCCACTCCAGTATCTCTGCCAAGAAAATCCCAAGTGGGGTCATGGTGAGTCAGACAGGACTGACTAAAAAACCAACTAAACAACAAAATCCAATCCAATGCACTTTCCCCAACACTATAGAAAAGCAGTATGAAAGATGGGGAATGAAAGAGAAAAAGATAATTCCTCTTTTGATGTGTCTGCTAATCTCTCTCCTTAATTTCAGCTCACATGATTCTTGAAACAAGTACTTAGACTTGGGTAGAATATTTTGGGTATGAGGAGGCAGTATTTGGAGGTCACAGGAAAAGAGACAGACATTTAGGACTTATACACAGCACATTTCTTTAGGCTGTGATCATCCCTATGGGTTGGCAAAACTACACCCCACAAATTATGGCCCCTGACTATTTTCATAGGTCCTTCAAACTAAGTATGTTTTGTACGTTTTCAAATAAAGTTTTTTGTATTTAAAATATTTAAAGTCATTCTTAGATTAAAAAATAAAACAAGGCCGCAATGTAAAAAGCAGGTGGTGGGGCTGGATTAGGCTTACAAGCAGTACTTTGCAACCCATGATAACGCAAGAATTCTTACCCAAGGCAAGAATTCTTACCCTGTTTTGTGTTATGGTCCCCTTTGTCAAAGTTGTCCTTGTTCCCATTTAAATTTTCAGATGCCCTGAAATCTAGCCACTTACCCGAGGTCCAAGGTTAAGAAGCTCTAAGATGTTTTAAGACAGCGGTTCTCAACGTGTGGGTTATATTCAATTTGTAACAATGAAAATACATCCTGCATATCAGATATTCACATTACGATTCATAACAGTAGCAAAATTATAGTTATGAAGTAGCAGCAAAAATAATTTTTTGGTTGGGGGTCACCACAACATGATGAACTGTATTAAAGGGTCGCAGCATTAGGAAGGTTGAGAACCACTGCCTTAAGGCATCTGACTTCAGCCCTATGTAAGGATCACCTCACCTAGCAGGATGTACTACCCAAATTTGTACTATGTTTGATGGCAATTATAGTATAACTAGCTTTTGGTCTTCATTAAAACATCTAGTCCTTAGAGAAGCAATATGGTATAGTGGGAAGACTATTAGACTTGGAGACCCAAGGACCTATGTTGGAATCCTGCCTCTGGACCTTACTGACAATATAACCATAGGCAAGTTGCCCTTTACGGTTTTTGGCCTACTCCCTAGCACTTCTAAGCTTAGGGGATTATGATCTATGTCACTTGCAGGCATTTCCATACTAGGAGTTCCTTGGGCCCCTGAAATTAAAGTTTTCATGTATTGCTGGTTACTTTCATGAAGCAACTAGGGAGACAGTGAGAGTAGAATCCTAGGCCTGGAGTCAAGGAGACCTGAGATCAAATCCAGCCTTGGACATTTAGTAGATATGTGACCCAGGCCAAGTCATTTAACTGCTATTTACTTCAGCTGTAAAATGGGAGTAATAGCACCTATCGTAAAGCAATTGGCATGGTGCCTGTCACGTAGTAGGTGCTATATAAAAATGCTTATTCCTTTTCCTCCCTTCCTGACATTGGTGAGATACTGAGGATGATCCCTGCTTCTCCTCTCATCCTGCCATTAGCTCTCACAGTCCTTATTCCTCTATTCAGTTCAGCAAGGAATTTATCAAGTGCCTATCACTTACAAAGTGCTAAGGAGCAAACAAACTGACAACAACAACAAAAAACCAAACCCCAGACAAAAGCCTGCAGTTCTCTTTCTCAGGGAGATTCCGTTCTTTTAGGAGACTGTAAGACGGCCGTGGGGTTCTGGGACCGGTGCAGTGAGATGTCAGTAGCTCCAGAGGTCTGCAGTGACCACTTGTCTTACACGGGCAGATTGGATGAGGACAAGGAGTGCCAAGAAATCCCCAAAGGCTCTGCCCATCATCCTTGCCACTGCCTTCCTCCGGGCTCCTTGGCTCTCCTTATATCCCAAAATCTTTTTCGCTTCCTTCCTGTGTGGGTGGAGAGCATTCAGCCCAAGCCACCCAAACCACTGACAAAGACTATTTCTTTGATCTGGCTGCTGTGAACATGTTGTATGTCTATTGATGGGTCAAAACATTTGAGGAGTTAAAAAAAAAAACCAACATAAAATACCCATCATGCCCATCTAGAAAAAGGTACATACACACACATTGAAGACTAATGGAGAGGTACTTTTGGCATCAGATGATGATAAGCCCAGGAGAATAAACTTAGTCCAACACCACCATCCAGCCTTTCTTCTTTCTCTCTTTTCCTTGCTCTGCTGTCCTGCCTCATCATTCCATTATCTTATCAAGCAAAATGAGAGGGAACCAGCCTCCTTGGCTGGAGCAGTCCCCAAGGTGAAGTGCTTTTTCACTTGAGAAAAGGGAAAACAAGGAGATTCAATCAAGAAACCAGCCCTACCATACTACTCATAACCAGGACTGAATTTCTTATTTCATTTGCTGAGAACAGACCTAACAAAATATGACAACATAAGAGACAGGTTCCCTAGAGAATTGTAGCTTCAAAAAATAGCTGAGCAAAATGCTTTGTAATTAGCACATTAATTGTATGCATATAAAGGAGCCCTAAGGTCATCATATAGTGGAAAATATGCTGGATTTGGAATGAGAGGACCCGAGTTCAAATTTTAGCTCTGTCACTCACTACCTTGTGACTGTGGGCAAGTCACAATCTGTTGAGTCCAGTTTCTTTATTTGTAAAAGAGTTGGAGAATCTCTAAGGTCCCTTCTGACTCTGATCCTATGATCATTGATCAATTTACAAACAAGTTATTTCTTTTCTTTTTTGTCCTTTTTTTTTTTAGGGGAATGAATTTTATCAGTTTCAAGGAAGTACCTTGTCATAGTCTCATAGATCCAGAAATGAGAGAGACCTCAGAGCCTCAACCAAGGCTGGATTTGAAATCAGATTTCTCACACACCATAGCCATAGCCAAAGATCTTCCCATTGTGGTACCACACCACCTAACCCAAGCCCTTCATTTTATAAATAAGGAAACAAAACTCTGTGACTTGACTTGCCTGGTCAGGTCATAAGTAGCAGAACAGAGATTTGAACTTGGTCTTCCAAATCCACATCCACTGTCTTTTAAGGGAGAAGTGTAAGAGGCTTTGTTGTTCAGTTGTATCTGACTCTTCATGACCCTTTTTTGGGGTTTTCTTGGCAGAGTTACTGGAGTAGTTTGCCACTTCCTTCTCTGGCTCATTTTACAGATGAGGAAACTGAGGCCAACAGGGTTAAGTGACTTGCCTAGGGTCACACAGCTAGCAAGTATCTGAGGCCAGATTTGAGCTCATGAAGATGAATCTTCCTTATTCCAAGTCCAGTGCTCAATCAACTGCATCACCTAACTGCCCTGAAGTGGAAAAGGACCAGGTTCAAATCCAGCTCTACCACTCTTGCTACTTGGACAAGACATCTAACTCATCTCTAAAATGGGTGGTGGGAGTGGTAATGATTAGACCATAGATTCATAGATGATGACTTTACTTATCACTAGAGGTCAAATCAAGACTGAATGACCACTTGTTATGAACGTTGGGGATGTTTATGTTGGATAAAATGACCGCTAAGATTGTGTCCAATTCTTCAGAATCTCTGATTCATAAGATGACCTCAATTATTGATTTCAACAAATTGCTTTCATATGTTGCTTAAAAGATATTTCAGATGTTATAGATGGTTCTCTGCTATCATAGGAATGGTAGTTAAAATACTAAGCTTTGATTATTTCTTAGTCTTCCATATTCAGCTAATTAGGGTATTGAAAAATTGAAGGTATTCATTTGGATGCAATGAAGTTTGACATTTCGATCTTCAGACTATTTAAACATTCAACTATTAATTCCTCTTGAAAATCGGCAGTTCTGTTTCTGGTTCAGCTCAAGCACCACCTCTTCCCTAAGACCTTTCCTGATCTCTGGAATCATTAACACTTCTCCCTGGCCCCACTTTTTTTTTAAACTTTTTTTATGAACTTTGTATATTTTAAAATTACTCATCTGGGTACCTCTTATGTAAGCTACCTGATGACAGAAACTGTTTTCAAATTCATCTTGGTGTCCTCAGAAGCCAGGACGATGCCTGAACATAGCAGGGACTTAAGGCGTGCTTATTATGTTTTTAAAGAAAGAAATCAAGGAAAAGCAGTAGGAGAGAGACAGACAAGCTGAGAATGGTGAGAAGACTGTCTCTGTGGTAGCATGGAAGCTAAGAGAAGAGTCTGCTGATTAAAGTCTGAGTCGGGGAGACATAAACCATAAAATGCGAAAGCCTAGGCAAGGCCCAATACAAACTTTTCAACTTACAGATGAAGAAACTGAAGCCATAGTGGCCCAGTGATTTGTTTCTGGTCACATAATGAACCAATATGTATTTGATTGGTTAATAGATCTGAAAATTAGACTTCTCATCCTTCAGGACTTGAGTTGAACTTACTGAGCTTCCAGCCTTCTTCCACCTACCTTCTCAAAGAAGCCAGTATCTGGTGAGGGGAAACTCTGTGTCTGGGGGACCATTCAGTTACTATGAGAAAATGGTCGAGATGGTGAGGTTGACAGGACTGTTCTCAGGCATTAAAAAAAAAATCATAGACCCTTTTCTACATGTCATTGCTGGCCACTTTTAACAGCAGCACTGTCTTCTGCATAACAATGTGTACCCTTTTTACCTATAGGAAAACAGGCACAACACTGTAGAATGAATGCGTTGTGTCACATTTACCCAGCCTAGTGAGTGGCAGGACTAGATTTAGAAATTGAGGCCTTGGTTGGCTCTGCCGTGCCCTCACTGCAGGGCTTTCTGAGAGATCATTTGTGCTGAGAGAGAGAGGGAGGGAGGGAGAAAGAGAGGAAGAGAGAGAGAAAGAGAGAGAGAACAGAAACAGCTTTCATATTTTTTTGGTAGAGCCATTCAGTTTACTCCTGAAAAGTTGATAGAGGCTATTGGAAAACTATTGGACTGATCTTCAGAGGATTTAATCATTGAGGAAAAAAAAAGTTTGTTGAGTTACCCTTGCCAACTTCAGATAAAATCTTGACTTGGGCATTAGGTATTGATCCCAGAGTAGGGAGGGGGGAGAGACAGGAGACTTTCCAAGGTGTTGTCCTTCTGACTGTGTTATATAAGAGGGTTTTAGGAGGCCAGCCATTTTCTCGCTGGCTCAGCATTAGCTGGAGAGTGCCAGGGGAATAAGGTGAAAGTATCTCCTCCACGTGAGGTAGGTTAGGCCTTTACGAGCACTCTCCCACCCTCTGTCCCTCCAGACTTTCTTGACTGTGGGCTTTTGACTTGTGAATGGGGGAGGAAGTTTATGGTGCCAGTACCTCTACTTCTCACAACTGACTTTCAAAAAAGGGAACAATAAACCCTACCAGGATTGGTCTTAGTTACAAGGAGACGGCACTTCCAGTGTCCCCACCCTCTAACACTAGGAACTGTCCCCTGATCCCTGAAGCAGCTGGGTCCCTGGCCTTTGGGAAGGGAAGCTGAATGGTTTGGAGCCCAATCAACAGCTAGGCTGTTGCATTGGTGCGTTTAAAGTATATGGAGTAGGAGGCTGGCAGAGGGCAGCTGGGGAGGGATTGGTTTCTAGCTGAGTTTTGATCACCAGGGCCCTCACCCTCCTCCCTGGGTCTCCCATTACCCAGCAGGTCTGTTTGCTTCGAAATAGTGCCAAGAGCAAGGGAACAGGATATGCTGAGAGAAAAATAAAGACTCAAGTGATAGATGACTCGTTTCCCAACTGTTAACAATCACTTATTAAATGTAATGCTAATGGTTTTTTTTAGAGGAATAACAACCCTACAGATGGTTCCCCCCTAGGGTGGCATTGGTCAGGGGAAGAGAAGGTTTGTTACACATGAGCCGTGGATATTTAATCTCAGAGATTAACGTGGATAGGCTGCCTAGGTGGCTTAGATACTGGTTGGAAGGACCTTCATGTTGTCTGTCTCTTACTGTGTGTTAGAGCCATGGAAGATGAGGTTGGGGATCCAGTCAAGTGACCAGATCAAGTTGTAGTCTCTCATCTGTGACTCCTTGGCCCTAATGAATTGTTAAGTGCCCCCCCCCCTTTCCTTTCCTTTCCTTTCTTTTCTAGCATTTGCCCTTTCCCTGAATTTCTGTAGGGCCTTTGTTCAGCCCAATCTGCAGTAGCGTATCCATCAACAGTCTTCCTAAAAATACCACTCACAGAATGTGCTCTGGCCGGGGCAGAGTGCAAGGGGCACAGTCACCGCCTTAGTCTGGTATCCTATGCCAGCCTTTTTTCAGCCTGAGATTGCATCAGCCTTCTTGAGTGTCATAACATACTATTAACTCATTGAGCTTGAAATCCACTAACCCCCTCAGATATATATCTAAAAAAATTACCATCTAGCTATACCTTCCCAGTCTTATATCTGTAGAGTTGATTTTTTGAACCTAAGTATAAAATTAACAACCTCTGTCTTCCTTCCAAGTTTCAGCCAAAAACCATCTCTTAATTGTTAGTGTCTCTCCATATTGTGTATTTGTATATATTTTATATATAAGAGCAGTAGTCATCATGGAAATAGATCTGACCTCAGAGCCAAGAAGACCCAAGTTGGAGTCTTGCTTATGACACATACTGATTGGGTGACCCTGGACAAGTCATTTAAATCTCTCAGTGGGAGAAACAACTCTTTAAGATCGTAAGTTGCAGAGAAGCTTCTGATTGGCATTGGTAGAGGAAGTTTCTTCACTGAAAGTTCCTTATTCTAATAAAATCCCAGGTCCGGTTCAGATTTCCTGCCCTTTTATGTTGTATGTATTTATCTATGTATATTATCTTTCTGTTAAAGCAGGAACTGCTATGTTTATTTATTTGTAGGAAGGGAGCTTTATATTCCCAATGCCTAGCACAGTACATAGCATTTAGTAGGCACTTAATTAGTGCTTTTTGAATGGGAGAGAAAATGGCTATCTTATGGGGGTGATAGGAAGAGCATTAAGTGATACAGTTTTTACTTGAGAAAATGTCTTGAATACATGTCAAGGACAGCATCTGGATCATTGATTTCTTCCACAAAATATTTATGGAGTGCCTATTGAATATAGACTCCTGTTGGAAACATAAAAAGAGATGAATAAAATCTGATCTTTGCCCTCAGGAAGTTTACTGTCAAGACTAATATATCACAGTCACACATGGACCTCATATTATACACCTTTGAGAAATCTTAACACAAGCCTAGAGCTTCCCAGAAACCTTCCCAGTGGAATTGCTGGACATAGTTACCTAAACCAAGAGAGGGGTATAGCATGATGTAAGTGCAAGAAAGTCCTTAACTCTTTAGCTCATCCGGTAGCTTCTATTTTCATCATGTCACAGCCCTACCTGCCCACCCCACCTCCTACCGCCTTGAATCTGTATTATTGCTGAGTCATTTCAATCATGTCTGACTCTTTGTGATCCCATTTGGGGTTTTCTTAGCAAAGATACTGGAGTGGTTTGCCATTGCCTTCTCCAGCTCATTTTGCAGATGAGGAAGCTGAGGCAAACAGGGTTAAGTGACTTGCCCAGGGGGTCATACAACTAGGAATTATCTGAGTCTGGCTTTGAACTCATGAAGAGGACTCTAGACCTGGCACTCTGTGTACTGTGGTGCCATCTATCTGCCAAATGGTTCTTTGCTGAGCTTGCCCACTTTCAGAATCTTCAAATAATCTTGCCTGATTGCTCATCCAGTCTTCTCATTCTTCCCCTCCAGAGCCTTTACTCTTAGCAGGTTGGTCTCCTCAATGTCTCTGACACACAGAAATTTAAATTCCCCCTTCCCCACCTTCACTCATGTTGCTTCTTCTACCTGGATTTGGCTGGCTCATCTTTGTCATCTCTTTGTATCACATTTGTTATTCAAAGCCCAGCTCTTTCATTAAGCCTTCCCTGTGCCACTGCAATCCCCGGTAATATCTCTCTCCTGATTTCTTGTTGCGTTTACATCCTGTGTCTCACCCTCAGTGCCAGGACTGGTACTGTTGTTTATTGTCCCCTTTGTCTTAGGTCAGTATCCCCAGCTTGATTATAAAGCTCTTAGAGGGCAGGGATTCTGTTCTGTTCCTCCTGTACCTTGTATGTTGTAAGGTTTGGAGTAGAGGCTCCATTAACACTTGAAACATTGATTTCTTCATAGAATGGTAGATGTCTGAGTCAAAACTGACTTTGGTAGCCGCATTCCTACCCATCTATGAAAAAAGAATCTCTTTTTTGATATTTCCATCAATTGATCATTGGAGAATCTTGATTTAAATCCTGGTCCTGCCTGGGGGACTTTGGGCTGCCATATAACTCTCTGAGCCTCTGTTTCCTCATTTGTTAAATGTGAGAAATGACCTCTTAGGTTTCTTCCTGATCTGAATTGATCATCATTTGACTGTCTCCAATGAGGCCCAATCCACTGCTTCCCAGGGGGTCCCATTGCTCTTTGGAATGGCTCTAGTTGTTAGGAAGTTTTTCCTTATGTCAAAGCCCAAGTTTGGATTCCTTGTAACTTTTACTGTTTTTTCCCCTAGCTTTGCCCTCTGGGGCAAAGCAGAAAAAGTCTAATCCCTTTTCCAATTGACAGCTTTTTAAGTACTTCAAGATAGCTTTCATGCCTCTTCCTTCCAAGTTTTCTCTAGGTTAAATGGGCCTAGTTCCTTCAGCTAATTCTTATATGGCATAAACTCAAGGCCCTTTACTACCCGAGTTACTCTCTTAACGGGAATTGCGTCCTTCCAGTGGGGTTCTTGATTTCCATTTTCAGTCAATGTTATTACTATCATAACCATTATCAATTATATTAATAATAATAATTGGTAGCATTTGAACAATGCTTTCAGGTTTGCAGATACCTTTTTTTGTCCTACCAACGACCCTGGGAGGGAAATGCTATTATTATTTCAGTTTTACAAATGAGGAAACAAATGAGGTAAAGTGACTTGCCCAGGGTCACAGAGCTGGTAAGTGTCTTGAGGTTCTATTGAATATTAGAGAGGAAACCTGGCAGAAAGTCAGTGATATCCTAGAAATTTTGAAACCTTTTTTGAAAGCTTGGCTTTTGAGATTTCCCCAGTACTCCTTAAGGACCTGTTGCTTAGTCCTTATATGCCAGACTCTGAAAACAGGAAGAATGTTTTAGTTATAGTTCAGTTATGTCCGACTCTTTGTGACCCTTTGTGGGATTTTCTTGGCAGAGATGCTAGACTGGTTTGCCAGTGTCTTTTCCAACTCATTTTACAGATGAGGAAACTGAGGCAATCAAGGTTAAGTGATCTGCCCAGGGTCACACAGGTAGTAAGTGTCTAAGTCTGGATTTGAACTCAGGGCTTCCTGACTCCAGGCCTGGCACTCTATCAACTGTGCCACCTAGCTTCTGCCAACATCAATAACATTCCTTTGACAGTTAGTGCCAGAAGAGCCCGAAGTATACTTTGTGCTTAGAAATTTATACTCAGAAGTGGCAAGATTAGGTTATGCCTGTTTTACAAAAGGAAAAGCCAAAGCTCACAAAAGCTAAATTACCTGTTCAAGGTCACACAGCAAATCAGTAGAAAATTCATGTAAAGAATCTAGCTCTCTGGGGTGGCTAGGTGGTGCAGGGAACAGAGCACCAGCCCTGGAGTCAGGAGGACCTGAGTTCAAATGTGGCCTCAGACACTTAACACAAAAAACGAGCTGTGTGACTTTGGGCAAGTCACATAACCCCAATTGCCCTGCCTTCCCCCCCTCCAAAAAGCAAAAAAGAATCTAGTTCTCATCATGACAAGACTGTGCCCCCTGGAAAATTCCCTTTGGTGTCTGGAAAGGATGCATAATGAAAGGGATTAGAGCAGGGGTTCTGAGGTCCCTGAATTTGTTTTTTTAAAAAATTCTGAATAACAGTTTTTATATTACTGGTCTCCTTTTGATCGTATATGTTTTATTTTTTGCATTTAAATGCATTATTCTGAGATGTGGGCAATAAGTTTGATGTTGTTGTTTAGCACACAGACAAAGGAGACCATGACCCACAAAATGTTAACACCCTGGATTAGGGGCTGTGGCCCTAAAGTTGTGTTTGTGTAGAGGATTGTGTTACTGAGAAAGCTGAATTGTCTTGGATTCCCTTTGAAAACTTGGATTGCATCTCAATATACCTAAAGGCAATTGTCCTAAGTGTGAGGTAGAAGCCATTCACATAATCACTTTATTTATTAAAGGCAGAAATGATGGAGCCCAGATGGTTTTTCAGGAGCTATGACCAAAGATAATGCTTTTCTAAGGATAAAAATAGCCTCTAACATCCTGAATGCCTGCCAGGCCTTCCTTTCTGAAACTGACCTCTGAAGACAAGACTGACATTTTTATATACTCTATATAAAAATGATTAAGCATCTCTCTGCAATTATTTGTTTATTGTTGCCTGGTTCCAGTGAGCAAAAAAAAAGTATATGAAACAGATAGGGTTGTTTGGTGAGGCAGCTAGGTGACTCAGTGGATAGAGAGCCAGGCCTTAAGTCAGGAAGACCTGAGTTCAAATGTGTCCTCAAACACAAATTAGTGGTATGACCCTAGGCAAGTCGCTTAACTTCAGTTTGCCTTATTCCACTGGAGAAAGAAATGGCAAATCTCTCCAGTATCTTTACCGAGAAAACTCCATGGACATCATTGGTATAATATGATCTGGGGGATCACAAAGAGCTGAATGCAACTGAACAACAACAAAAGTGGTATTTGTTTTTAAAAATTCTCTACCCGATTGAAGAAAACCCAAATAAAAACGAACAAGCCTCAGCTGGTAGCTTCGAGGTGCCAGAGATCTTATATATGTGATCTTAACCATCAGGTATTATAGTGACTCTTCTTTACCTGTAGAAAAGGACAAGAGCTGTCCATGTGCACATGTGACTGAATAGGAGGAAGGAAGAAGAACAGTTCTCTCTCCTTCCTCCCGTTTTCTCCCTCACCTTCCCTTTCTTGTTATTGGCCACATTTTGTTTTGCCGCTACAGATACTTCTCAGCAAATCCCTTACCAAAGCAAAATCCCTAAAACAAGAGTCAGTTTGATAATTTGTAACAGAAAAAGAGAGATTTACTCCCTGTGACAGAGTAACTAACATTGATCGCTGAAATTGCAGAGATGCTTGGATTCACCAGGTTGACTATTTACAAAGTCACTGCCATTGTGTGCACTGCTCTTTTATTTATTCAGTCTGCTTTGTTACCACTTCCTTTAAGTTTTTCCTTCATGTTTTCATTTCTTATGGTGTTGTAATAGCCATCATAACACTAACCCAGGGGTGGGGAACCTGTGGCTGCTTGGCCACATGTGGCCCTCTAGGTCCTCAAGTGCAGCCTTTTGACTGAGTCCAAGTTTTACAGAACAAATCCTTTTATTAAGGGTTTTGGATTCAGTCATAGGGTGGCATTTGAGGACCTAGAGGGCCACATGTGGTCTTGAGGCCACAGATTCCCCACCACTGCACTAGACTGTCCCCCAGGCATCAAGCACATGGCTTATTTCCATTTTTTAAAATCTGTTTACATAATGTTCCTCTGAGAATTTGTACCTAGGGGTCATTTCTTGCTGTTGATATCTTTTGGACATAGTACTTGTACTGGAACCTTTGGGCCAAAGTTTATGAACAATTTAGTAACCAAGAAATATGCCTTTGAAGGATAGGAATTGCCTTTCTGTCAGGTCCAGGAAGAGAAAGGTGTGTTTTAGGAAGAGTTGCTACTGTTACCTCAGAGCACGTGGTCTGAATTCTTGAAAGAAAACATTCTATGAAACCATAGAATAATCACCGTTGCTAAAACTTATGGTTCTGTGCTAATTTCTTGCAAAATATTGGGTCTGATCTATAGCTGAAATCTTTCTTTTTTCAAGCCCCACCTCTTCCATTTGGCTTTCTCTGACCCCTCTCCAACTAAAGGTTCTCAAGAAGATTTCCCGAGATCAACTGTCTCCGAGTCTGTTCCCTCAAACATACAAAGAAAGAGTTGACCTAGCCCTAGATCAACCTTAAGCTACATTCCTCTTCTAAATCTCTGATCTAGGAACCTTTAGAAATTATGAAAAAAGAGCAGAAATACTCAATTGACAAGTTTTTATCAAATGTCTGATATGTGTGAGACACTGTGGTAAGCTTGTGGAAAGAAGGTCATGACATGTCCTCTGAACTCAGAAGAAATTATAGTCAGCTTTTTAAAAGGGATCATCTCAATGCTGATGTGGTCTCAGTTCAATTCAATTCTAGAGTTGATGCAATTCCTGGATATATTTTTTATTTAATAAACAAGGTACTCAGCTAGCTCTAGAGATGCAAAGACAAATATATAACATACACATACACACACACATATATGAGAGAGAGAGAGAGAGAGAGAGAGAGCAGTCCTTCCCTTTGGGGAGCTAATTAAAGTGTGGGTGTCTGTTTGTCTGTCTCTGTCCTAAAGCAGTGAATTAAGGCCCTTGTTCATTACATTATGTATATTGCTGCATTTCTGACCATTGCATCTTCTGGTGAGGTGTTTACCAAAGGTTCTGAGCCTTCAGCCTCTACCTGCACAGCAGCTCCTGAAGAGTGGGTACAAATTGTTCTCATGTATCAGGCCTATCCACTGTCTTCTCTCAGAACTTTGAGATAATAGAAGACAGAGGTGATACAAAAAGAGAGTTCTGCCTTGGACCACAAACGACCTGGGGCTGTTAGGCCATTTCATTTAAATTTGAATTTTGACTAGACTTAGGATGTCTTTTGGATAGGGAAGACTCCTTCCACCAACAGTGATCAATACTTGTTCTGTTAACATGGAGTTGTAGGTGGAGCACTCGCTGTCTGTTTTATGTTCTAGCTAAATAAATACCATTAGACCTTGGAGAAATTGGTGCAAACATGACCTACCAAATGGCCAATTCAAGAGAAAGGTTGGAGGTGAAAACATGTAGCTGTGCCTGGTAAAGATACTGCTTGTATCCCAGCATTGGCAGCACAGGTTCAAAGACTTCATTTCCTTAGCTCAGGAAGGCTAAGGGTGCTCTTTCATTTATTCTTTAGAGCCAAGTTCCAGGAGCATTCATGTTAGCATTGTCTTTGGAGAGGTTAATCAACATGTTTGCCTGTGTTCTGTTCCTTCACCTGCCTTTCTGTTTAGAACTAGCATAATGTGAAGTAGACAAACTGCTTGGCAACAGGCATTAAGGGGAGGAGGAGTGGGGAGGGCCACCAGGAGGAAGAAGTGAGTCAACTTGAAAAGTCAGGGGACCCTAGGGTTCCTTGGGTGTGCTGAATTTTCTTTAGCAGAAGAGTAAATCTGAAGTACATTCCCTGTTGAATAAAAGCCTTGGCACCAGAAGGGTGGAGAACTAATTGCTCTTTCTCCATCTCTCTGGGCCTTGCCTAAAGGAAACAGAAGAGGGGGTGGGGGGCGCGGCACACAGATACTTCGGTGAACCAAAGATGGTTTTATGTGGGAGAGGAACAATGAAGCTGTTGTTCAGCTCCCCACCCCTTCCCTCTCCCCCCAGTGGTCCCAGCACTCTTCTCTCTGCTCCCTCTAAGTCTGAGGGTCTCTACAAGGGCAGAATGCAGATTCCTGGAAAGAAAGGAACTCTTCAGTGCTTGGTGACTTAATCAAAGCTCCTTGCCTTCACAGAATCAGAGCCCTAGCAAGGGGCCTAGGAGAACGTGTGCTCCCAGGGTAACAATGGATTGAATCAGCTGCCTCATTGGTGAGCAGGGGCAAATTAAATAGGCCGAGGTGGGGACTCCTGGGATCTCATTTCTTCCAAGACTGTCTACTGCAGTAGAGTCCAGAAACAAGAAAAAAATCAGAGAACAAAAGCTTAAAGGAAATAGCCTATTTAAATGCCATAAAAGTTTTTAAAACTGAAAATGAGGTGTTTTTTTTAAAATCAATGTTCAGCCGTCTCCAGTCTGACTAATCAATCAGCAAGTATTTTATCAGTCCCTACTTTGCCTAGCATTGTGCTGTGAGTTAATAAAATTATGAAGCCTACTCGTTAGTAAGGATTTCCTATGGCAATGTCCAGTGGTACTTTATTTTGCCGTTCTCTAGTGTGCTTTTCATATGTTATTGTCTGTATTATAGCTCTCTGTGCTTGTATCTTATACTTTGTTGCTGTTCAGTTGTTTTTCAGTCGTGTCGAACTCTTCATGACCCCATTTGGGGGTTTTTTGACAAAGATATTGGAGCAATTTGCCATTTCCTGCTCCAGCTCATTTTCCAGATAAGGAAACTGAGGCAAACAGGTTTAATTGGGGTTTTCTTGGCAAAAATACTGTAATGGTTTGCCATTTCCCTCTCCAACTCATCTTATAGATGAAGAAATGGGGACCAGCAGAGTTAAGTGATTTGTCCAGGGTCACAGAGGTGCTAAGTGAATTCAGGAAGATGAGTCTTCCTGATTCCAAGCCCACCTAGCTGTCCATCTTATCCTTTACTTGGCTGTAACCTCCTTGAGGAAGAAGGCAGGCACTTTATATCTTCCCTGTCATTAGCACAATGCTCTGTAGAAAGTAGGGCCTTAATAAATGTTAGTATTGTGTTACACTGTATATATATAGTATTATATGAGGTTTAGGGAGAAGTATGAGATAATGGTTCCTGTTTACAAGGCCCTTGCAATCTAGTTGGAAAGATAAAACAGAGAATCAGTAATAAACAAGACAGTTTCATATGTAATATATTTATGTACAAAATAAAGTGCTAAATCATACATCACGTAATAAGGGGCTAATTATGAAGGGGTTGTTGTTGTTGTTAACATTAACCAGACCTCTGATTTTGGTGATTGATGTCAAACTAAGAACCCTTAGGCCAAGAAATAGCCCTGGTTTTTCCCCAGTCAAATTTGCAGGACCCTTTCTTTTGGATCTAGGCCAGGGGTGGGGAACCTGTGGCCATCTAGGTCCTTAGTTGCTGTCTTTTGTCTGAATCCAAATGGAACCTTCGGCCCTAAGGCCACATGGTCTAGGCCTTTAATTTCATCGTGGTAGGAAACTGCTGTGGCAGGTCTGTAAGGGGCCTGTAGCCTCTAGTCTTAAGAAACTTTAGCAGTGATCATGAAGTGGTTAAGTGACTTGCCTATGTTCACATAGCTAGTATACATCAAAAGCAGAAATTGAAGGGCTTTCTGACGCCAAGCCTAGCACTCTACTGCTGTTCCAGGTAGTTTAGTCATCAACTTTAATTTGCATTCACACTCTACAGATGGCCAGGGAGCATTGCTCCTAGGACACTAAAGATGCTGCTGGATGGGTAGGAGAATGTGAATTCCAAACTTAAGCAACCTCCAATATTTACCTTGAGTTGAGGGATGGGTGGGGGGAGTGTTTTCTTCTGGCAATAATTTTAATTATCAGCTAGAGAATTGGGCATAATCTGAAGCATGGGTCTGATGAGTTTTGCTTTTTTGAGGCTGGAGGTGCTGACAGCTTTTTATGGTCCAGTGGAAGGAATACTGACTTTGGGGCCAGAGAACATGGGTTCAAATCCTGATGCTCCTGCTTACTTCTTCAATGACCCCAGGCAATTCACTTAATCTCTCTAGGCCTTGATTTCCTCCTCTGTAAAAGGAGAAGATTGAACTAAATTTCCATGAAGTTTCCTTATAGTTCTCAGCTTTGATCAGGACTTTCCACCATATGCAAGAAAGTATCTGGGTTAAGGGATAGGTGAAGGAGAACTACCTAAGGAAAAAGCAAGATAATTCCACAAGTAATATAAAACATGAATCTTGCTCATTTTAAGAACTCCACAGCTCTGTACTCCTCTCCACTCCTGCCATAGAAAGGCAGAGATAGAGACTGGGGAGAAACACACACAGAAGAGAAACAGAGACAAAAATACAGAGAAAGGAGGAGGAAAGGGGAGAGACAGAGAAAGGAAGACCCACAGAAAAAGATTCCCTGGACAGAGCGACAGTGAGGAAGGGAGACAGGGGGAGGAGAGAGAGACACACACAGAGAAAAAGGAAAACAGAGAGGGAGAGAGATAGAGACTGAGAACAGAAGATAGAGAAGAGGGAGAGAAACAGAGACAGAAACAGAAGATGAACAAAGAGAGAGAGGAAAGAGAAAGGAGGAAGAGAGAGAGAGAGAACACATATGAACATGGTAAGATTACTTTGAACCTCAAAAGCTGCCAAATGCAGTTCTCAGCTCCCTTTTGTTACCGGAGAAGCCCTTTCAGGTTAAAACACTTATTTGCCAAGTTCAGTCCTAGAGTGAGTTTTTTGTAGCTCACCAAATGAAGTCAGAGTTCATAATTGCAACACCTACAGACCCAAAGGTGTAACAAGACTGGCGAGCACAGCAGGAATGAATAATTACAACACTACCACAGGTATACTTTTTTTTCCTTAATACTCTGGTTCATTTGGAAAACTCAGCGGTGTTTAAAAATAACTGGCCTAAGACTGTTGAAGTGATGGAGGTTATGCCTTTGAGCACTTCCTGTGATTGGATATTTCTTTCTCCCTTGTCCCTCCCCCACCACTCAAAGTTTCCCAGTGGAGGGGGATTCACTCCTTTCTTCTTGGGCATGTTTGGCTTTTCAGCACCGTGGGCTACACTGGCCCCTCTGCACCCAGTCTGCCTTGCCATCTCATTGATTGTCACAAATAAAGGGCTGGGTCAAATGCCAATGACTCATAGTTCTCCCTTCCCCTCCCATGAAGCTGACATCATTTTTTCTGTGCCCAGAATAGATGCCACGGCAACAGTGACTCCAGCCTTTGGTGTCTCTTGCCACCAGTGTGCATGCCCTTCAGATACTACTGTGTGTTCAAGGAATTGTGAAGGCCCCAGAAAACAGATAGGAAATACCTCTTTACTGCGAGGTTACAAATATGTCATGATATTCTTGTAGCTGGATCATAAACCAGCTTAACTTCCATTCTTGAATTTCATTTCTCACTGTGACTTTTCCCCTGAGGAAGTTTGAGTCTCTCCATGAGCTCAACAAGAAAACTTGGACTGGGAATCACAAGGGTCCAGGCTCCGCCACTGTTAGTTCTGTGTCCTCAAACAAGAGTCACTTGACCTGAGTTTCAGTTTCCTTATCCGTAAAATGAAGACATTGGACTAGTATTATAGGGGTTCTTAACTTGGGGTCTGTGAACTTGACTTCTTAAAAGTTCTGTGGTCGCAGGATTCTATGATACTGGCCTGTAGCTGAAAAAGCTTGGCTGTCTGATGGTTTGATTATCTCTGCTGAGGAGTCAGCATGTGGTAACAGAAGGGTCATTATCTTTAGATTGGGGGTCATAGAGCCTTGAATTTGAGTCCCATCACTACCGTTTAGCTGTATTACCTTGGGTAAGTCATTTCACATCTCTTTTCCATTGTCTCTTTACAGGAATGAAATATCTTTGCGTGACTGAATTTGTTGAATATCCAAGTTGGTTAGTCATTTTTCTATCATGTCCAGCTTTCCGTGACTCCATATGGGGTTTTCTCGGCAAAGATTCTGGAGTAGTTTGCCATTTCCTTCTCTAGCTCATTTTACAGAGGAGGAAATAGAGGCAAACAGGGTTAAGTGACTTGTCCGCCATCATGTAGTTAGTAAGTGTCTGAAGCTAAATTTGAACTCAGGTGAAGCTCTATCCACTGCACCGCCTAGCTGCCCAAGGGGTACAGTAGTATATGCAAAGTGCTTTATACACCCTGAAGGCTGGTGTAAATGTGAGCTGTTGTTCCGTTTGTGAGGTCCTCAGGAATAAAGACTGTTTCAGTTGTCCTATACCATACTCAGGGGTGTGTGTGTGTGTGTGTGTGTCTGTGTGTGTGTGTGTGTGTGTGTGTGTGTGTGTGTGTGTGTGTCTGTGTCTGTGTAGGGAGTGGGAGGTGGTGATGAACCCATTGATGTCTGATGATGCTGATTATGGATGGAGCCCCAGCACTGTTGCCGAGCAACTGGAAAAGGGAGTCTCCCACGTCCTCCTCTCCCTTATTCTTCCCCCAGAGCATGTGGCTTGACTTAAACATGAGTAAACCCACTTAGGCTGGGAGTAAATTTCCCTTCCTCTCTCCCATTCTGCTCCTTGCCTATCAGAATGTTTTCTGAGGGGCAGTTTAGAATGTCACTCTAGTGAAATGAGTCAAAGATTCAGGAATGTTTCCAGGGAAGGAAGGGGCCCTCCATGGCTGTTAGGGGTTGGTTTGGGGGCACTGTAATTTACAAGTGTTCCTGCCCATCAACACATCATTTGCATGATCATTTATGCAGGACTACATGTATTTTTCATCAAAACTGTGTCTCTACACTTAGTCATCAGAAGGAATCACTGTATTCTTTTTGAAGGGGGGATTTTAAAAAAGTGATTAAATCTCAAGGTTCAGTGGATTTTCCGTTTTCTGCCAGCTTTCCTTTCTTTGCTCTCCCTGACTCCCCCACCACTCTTTTCCTGTCACTGTCCACGCAGTCTCTCTTACTCCATTCTCTGAAATGGCTACACCTTTGGGGGCCTGCCACGAAGCAAGTGGAGAACAGATGCTGTAGGTGGTAGGCTTGCCTCTCTGTCCTTTGATGCTGGGGAGCACAAAGCCCGTGCTTCTTTGCTTGGTTTGGCCTAGGGGCATAGCAGCCCTACATGATTGATTAGTAGCTATTCCTGGATGCTATGGCTAAGTGACTGTTGTTGATGTTTCTTTTGACAAATTTTCAAAATTTTGAAACTTGAAGCCAACTGAATTCCAGCCAGGGAGTCCATAAGTCTTCTGAATGTCTCTGAAGCCGCTCTTTCTCAATCCTATATTTAATCAGTTTCAGCCATCTCACTGCAGCCCACCTAAGACCTTTTCTTTCCTTTTCCTGTCAGAACCTGTATGCTGCTTTAAAAAAATATATTTAGTTTAAAATCTTAAAGAATTCTGGAAAGAAGGACCAGGAATAGGAATGCCTCTGCTAAATCTTAAGCAGAGAGGCTCACCCAACCTTTCCCTCAGGTAATCCCTCTCAAACCTAATTTTGCCCTGAACAAAGGATCTGAAACTCTTTCACCCTAAATTGTAAAAGGCTGGTAAATTAAGTATCATCCCTTCCAGGAGTATTTGGATTTATTGAGTGAGGGAGGTCAACTTGCAGGTGAGGGTGGGATTTAGGGAAGGACAGAAAGACTCTTCTTTGGGCCCCAGAATGCCACCCTTGCTACTGTAAGTATTTGTAAGTCTGGCCATGGGAGTAACCCAAGGCTAAATGAATGACTGTCTTGGAGCCTGTGGAGAGTTTCTCAGAAGAAGCTGGGATTGAGAATGCTGTCTGGTTGGTCTCTGTGGCTTTGGAAATAAGAATTTAAGAGGAAGTGAAGAAATTAAAGCAGAAGGGATTACTATTGGACACCAGGAAGGACTTGAAACTCATGGAGGTTAAACCTCTGGAATCAGCCCTTGAGAAGGGCTGCAAAGACTGTGTTTTGGGAGATCTTTAAGACAGATCTGGTATGATATGAGGTCTTTCCTAGTTCATAGTGGAATCCTCTGTTCACCTCTTGTTTGTGATTTCTCTGATTTAGTCTGTTAAGGGAGGAGAGCTCTCAGTTAGAGACTTTGTAGCATACCCAGAATCTTCTGTGAAGGGAGAGCATCTAGTCCTACATCACTCCCAACCATGGACCACATTCCATAGGGATCTGACCTTCCTTGTTATAGGGAGCCAATGTGATGGAATGGGGAGAGAGCACCAGGACAGGAAGGTCTGGAAGCCTGAGTTCAATTCCCAGCATGCCCTTGGGGGTAAGTCACCTAAGCTTTTGTGAGCCTAAGTTTCTTCCTCCATAAAACAGGTGTCATAATACTTGCCCAACCTACTTCATGGGGTCCTCCGTCAATGGGGAAATTGTCAGCGCATCTCCTGTGAGATCTTTGCCACTTAGATTTACCAGAATAAGCCTATTTGAGTACCGGGGAGTGGGATTCAAGGGACTTGGGTTCATCTCCCAGCTCTGCTTCCTTGGGCAGTAGCTAGGTAGGTGACTTCATTGCAAAATGATCTCTAATGCCCCCTCTGAATATAAGTATTAGGTTGTTATGAAATTAAAAACTTCACTGCTGTGACATAGTGGAAAGCACTCAGATCTGGAGCCAAGTACTATGGCTCAGAATCCCAGCTCAGTCACCGAGTGACCTTGGGCAAGATGGTTAATTGGTCTGTGCCTCAGTTTCCTTATCTATGAAATGAGAGGCAGCGGACTCAATGATCTCTAAGTTCTCTTCCAGTACTAAACTTATAATCTTATAATACCTGAGTTGTCAAAATGTATCTATTCCAGCATTTAGAAGGCTGTCTTTTAATTTTTTTTTTTTGATAAATGTCATTGCTGCCTTTGAATCTGTCCTTTACAATGGATTGTGGGGGAAAGGAATGGAAATGTTGATTTTATTTTTTATTTTTAAATCAGTGCTACCCTCTCTCTCCCCATCCTCTGCCTGGTTGGGGCTCTGGCCTTGGGCATTTCTGTATTCCCATTCATTGTGTTGAGCTTCCTAGGATGGAGGTGACCTAATTGGAGGAATCACTTTAGCGAGTGTCCTATAGCCTGAATGCCAGTTTTTGGAGGCTGTCCACTAATTATCCCCATTGCTGGGTAGAAAACTCTGTCTGCCCCTACTTTCAAAATCATTGTGCTTGTCATCTCCAGACTTCTTTTAATTAAGTTGATTAATTTGCTCTGGAAAGAGATCGCCTGATTCAGCTGGTATATTTGTGCATAGACTCATCAGAAAACACCTGGCAATTTTTCTGAGTGACAATAAGAAAACCTAGTCTGAAAATGATTGTTTCAATTACTGAGCTTCCCCCCCCCTTTACCTTTAAAAATAATAATGATGATGAAAATAATAATAAAGGGGTGAGCTTCAGAAAGGGAGCTTTGTATTTTGCCCACAATTCCATACCTGTTTTACAACACAAATGTGCATGTGAACAATACTTGATAATTTCCTTTTATGTACCTAAAAAGAAAAAAACAAACCACACCAGTTCCTAATGGACTCTCAAATTGTTCCTTGGCAAACAGAAAATATTTTAATTGCATGTTTTTATTTATTGTAGATTCACAGATAGTCCCCAGAAGAGATTTGATAGAGCATGGCAAACCGTGTTTTTAAAAAATGAGAATGAACAATAGTGCAGTGATTTTATTTTCAAAATTTTTTTGCTCATTCCAGGTAGTGTGTAGAGGTGTCAGAATGGAAAGTGGCCTTCAGTTGGTTTAGAGAAGGGGAGAAGAAAGCCCATCAAAACAAACAACAACAAAAAATAACAAACCTGAGTTGAAGAGATTAGAAAGAATCAAAATGGGAAAGCAGTTACCTGCTCTGATTTTTTTTTTCCCCTTCCAAGGTTTTGTAGTTCATTTATTGGGAGACCAATTAAAATTTCCCAGAGGGAGGAAGAGGGAATGCCCTAGCTTGCTCATTGGCAGTGATGTTGTTAACTTTTACCTGGTGGTCTATTTGGCATCCACCGAGTGGGTGGGTGGGTTTTGTTGCTCTGTTTCCTTCCTTCCTTCCTTCCTTCCTTCCTTCCTTCCTTCCTTCCTTCTTTCCTTCCTTCCTTCCTTCCTTCCTCCCTCCTTCCCTCCCTCTCTCTCTGTCTTTCTCTCTCTTTCTTTCTTATTCTCAAGGTTCTGGAGTCAAATAGGAGGGGGTGGACATGTTAAGAAACTGCAGGTAGCCCCTAACAAAGCCAGCCTGCCTGCTTTTAGCCAGGGAACAGCATCTGGGAAGAGAAGAGGAGAGCAGCTGTGGTTATGCTATTAGTCATTCCATGAAGAAATGGATTTGATAAATAATAAGACATCGATATTAACAACAGATGCTTGGGGGTCAGTTGACTCTGATAAGAACTCCCAGTTAAGTGTTTGTTAGATGAGATGTGTGTATGTGCATATGAATTTTAAAAGCACCACTAAGCCCCCTCTCCCCCCTCAAAAATCGGTTGTTGTTTTTTTAATGGAAATAAGACTGTTCATTCAATGGCAAGAGACTGTGGATATTAGGGAAGGGAACTTGGAAGTCTGCAAAGATGATCTTTCTATTTAATTTGGGCCCCACCCTCTATCTTTCAGACAATGCTAAAACTCACTTTGTTTTCCTTCCTTTTCGTTTTGATAACTGTTTTGATTTGGAAAATACTATGTCTTGTGCTGCATTTCCTTTATGATGATTTGCTGTGCTGTTCTTATCATTCACCTTAAATCCTTGATAAGAACATTTTAAAAATGAAATTGCTACCTGACACTATTATAAAGTCTAGGCTTGAAGCCAAGGGAGAAGCAAGAATGTTGTGGGGGAGGAGGGGAGAGAAGAAAAGCAAAGATGGATTTTAGAGAAAGAAGAGATTCAAAGGAACTGTAAGGGGAGAACTTCCTGTCTGCTCCTGCCTCTTGCATTCTGGTCTCCTGGGTGTGGGGGTGTGGGGGTGTTTTAAATGGACAGTAACAAACCCTCATATTGCCTTACCAGCACCCCATGCTACTGAATCTCCTTCTCCTCCCTCCCCCCCCCCCATGCCCATCCTCCTCCTTTATAAACAAAACGTATCATTTCTGAGGTTTGATGCAATGAAAGGAGTTGTGTGTATCTCATGACTCTGGAGGAGAGGAACATATCAACAGGGGTTCTTAGCCTGGGGTCCAGGAATTTGTTTTTTCAATGTTTTGTTAATTGTATTTCAGCATAATTGGTTTCATTTATAATCCAGTGTATTTTATTTTTTGCATTTATAAATAATATTCTGAAAAAAGGGTCTGCTCGTAGTCTTCACCAAACTGCCAAAATGTGGTAGGAGGGGAAGGGGACATCACACAGAAAACTGGTGAGGAATCCCTGCATTACAGCATCCAGGTGGGAATGGTTTTGGTTAACCCATTGACATCTTTATAGCCCTCAACTGCTCATCACCTCCTCCTCATCAGAAAATCCCTTAGTTGTAGTGATGAGCACCTTTAGAGTGAGCTTTGTAATTAAAACTTCCCCCCCCCCAAAAAAGGAGGAATTAATTTTTATTTGGGTAACTACAAATAGGAAACCAGATCGAGGGGGGTGGGGCTCATGAGACTCTGGGGCCACCCCTTCCCCCACATCAGCTGAACCTCCTTCCCTTAACCCTCCCAAACTTTTTTATGGATAGATGTGTTGTATGTCAGAAGTGGCTATTTATCAGTGGTGGGGAATACTAGTAAACAGAAATAGCTAAAAGAACAGGTCATTTTTACTTAATATGGTGGACTTAGTGAAGACTCTTGTCTTACTAACTCAGTGGTTCTCAACTTTCCTAATGCTGCAACCCTTTAATACAGTTCCTCATGTTGTGGTGACCCCCCAACCGTAAAATTATTTTTGTTGCTACTTCATAACTGTAATTTTGCTACTGTTATGAATCTATCTGATATGCAGGATGTATTTTCATTGTTACAAATTGAACATAACCCACAGGTTGAGAACTGCTGTAACTCATATAATATGAGAAGACAGCCATGCTTCCCCTCATGATGGGGCTACTCAGCTGATCTCTTTCCTGGTTAGAGTTCTCTTTCTTTGTATTATTATGTTGGATATAAACTTAGAATGTTCTACTAACAGGCACCCAAAGTTCATTGTGGGGGAAGGTAGGTCTGATAAGAGATTATATAGCCTCTTCCTCTGACTTAGGCATCATCATCATCCTCAGTAGAAAGAGGAGGAGGACCAGAATGTGAGCTTTTTGAGGGCAGGGACTGGTGTTGAGGCAGCTTGATGGAGCAGTGGAGTGAGTGTTGAACTTGAATCAGGTCTGAATCCTGTCTTGGAAATTAGCTGTGTAGCCCTGGACAAGTGGTTCAGCCCTTCCAATCCTTCCTTTCCTCATCTGTAAATTAGGGATAACAGTAACTGATTGTTCTGAGGATCAGGTCATGTCAAGTATTTTGTGAACCTTAAAACATCACATTGTTATTGCTGCTGCTTGTATCACACTGCACTCAGCATAGGGTGCAGAACATTGTAGGGCTTCATAAGCGGTTGCTGAGTTAATTTAAGTTGAATTAATACATTCGAGTCTTTTGAGGAGTGGTGAAGACCTAAGATTTTTTTGTCTATAGTTATTGGGAGAAGGAAGAAACATTCTTGTGCCATTGTCCCTCTGATAGCCACAATGAGTCTGGAGAGAGCTGGCAGGGGTCGCAGCCAGTAGAGGTCTGGATCAGAATTGCCAGTGATTTCAATAGGGATTGTGTTCAGTATGCCCCCCTCCTACTGAAAATCTAACCCACCATCAAAATGACTGCTTTTGGAACTGTCTTGTCTCTTTTGAGCGGGAACTGGAGACAACTAGACAAGGTTCGGTGGTAACGAATAAAGAAACATTACTTTCTGAACACAATCTTCTGTTACCAGTCACTTTTCAACAGACATTCAATCAAAATGCTAATCGCCGAGGCAACAAGGGACCGCAGTTATTGTAATACTAATTGATTGGTTTGAGGGTGGGTTTTGATAAGTGCAGCTGAAGATTTCTGAAATATGATTCTCTTTAATTACAGTGACACTAATAAAAATGAACAAATGATTTAACGATGATTTCCTGGGTAATGGCTTAAAGATTTTTGTTAGAGCTTAAAATGCGATATGGTGAAAATTAACTTAAAAATAAAGCCCTGGTGGGTGGCCCAGGTTTTATCAAGCCTGTGGGCTCTCTTATCTCATGTGGACAAATCAACACATCCAACATTCTCCTGTAAGAAATTTTAGAATTTGCTCATAGAGGAAGTCAGTACAAAGGCCTGTCCTTCATGTCTAAGAATAGTGCTTTACAAACAGGATTTGTAAAACAAGATTTTTGTTTGCAAGAGTGGGGATTGGGTTTGTAGTAAGCCATTCACAGTCTCTCCTTTGGTCTCTCTGGTCACTAAACAAAACTAAAACACATCCACAAGATGTCTGACCTGGGCTTCTGAACACAAGGCAGAATGAAGATGACTGATCCATTTGGAGATGGACTTTGTAAACAGGGCTCCTCTGGTGCTGTATTCTAATGAAAACAAATTTCACCTAAAGGTGGTTTTTTTAGAAACCCCACTATGGGGGCTTGTTTAGGGAGCTAATATGTGGATTTCAATGTCAGTGTGCTGGATGATGATGTATAGGGATATCAGTGTAGAGCTAGAAAAGACCATAGAAGTTACTCCCTTATTTTGATGAGAAAACCACGTCCCATAGAGGTAAAAAAAAACTCATCCAAATCACATGAGTAAGTGGCTGAAGCAAGATTTGAACTCTAGTCCTATCACTCCTAAGTTCAACACTCTTTTTGCAGTACCACCTGTGTCCCCATGTGAGTTCACCTAGTCCATAAAGTTCATCACCATTTTATGTCATGGACCCCCTTAGGCAGTTTAGCCTTTGGATCCCTTCTCTGAATCATGTCCTCAGATGCATAAAATAAAATACAGAGGATTGCAAAGGAAACCAATTCTACTGAAATGTAGTTATAAAAAATATTTTTTAAAACAAGGTCATGGACCCTAGGTTATAAATCTCAGATTCTAGTCCAAGTCCTACATTTTGCAGCTATCTAGGTCTCTTTGAGTATGGGCTTTCCAGTTCTCGCTGTTTACCAAATGAGTAAGGAAAGGTGTTCTTCCTCCTCTGTTTTCCGTCTTATCTGTTTATCTGCAAGTTTTTTTGGAGGGCTACTTGAAGCAGAATCTCAAGAGAGTGACCCAAGCCCAGGCAGAAGGAGGCTGAGCAAGGCTAGCATTGGGTCTGGCTTCAGGCTGGAACCTAGGTCCTCTTCTGCCTTCTCCATTGCACCTCCAAGATGAACTCCCAGGACACTTAGTCAACATGTTCTAATCTGCAGGTTCTTTTGTTTGCATGTCCAGAAAAGGGGGTGGGTGGGAAGGATCCCTAGCCCCTTTGTTCCTCTCCTCTCAACCTCACTTTTTTTTTGAATTTGCTAGTATCCATTTGTAAATATTAGCCAAGCCCCTTTGTTTCTCTTCCCTGAAAAATAAGGGAGGTGGGGTAGACAGATTTTGTGAAGAGGAGGCTGGGGTGGGTTCATTTCTGACAAATTAATTGGTAAAGGAGAACAGAAATCAGATTTTTGTTATTGGGGTGGGGGGGGCTTAATTGGGGTGGAGAGGCAGTACTAGCCTTCCTTTCAATTTGTCAAGCTTTCTTTCAAAAGATCTGCCAAAGAAGAAAGGGTAATTAATAGGCTTGAAGTCATTTCCGATGTGTCAGTATTTTTGCCTTGCTTCCAAGTGATAATGTTCACAGGCTCCAGGCCTCGAGGGAGCCTTCCATCTTATTAACTTGTCTAGGAGAAACAGTGAGTGGGGACAGCTTGGGCCAGTGGGTGACAGGAAATAAAGATTTGTGGTGTACTGAGCTGTAACACTGGGGCCTAGTGAGTAAAAAGAAGACAGAGAGAGAGATTGGCCTCCTTCTCCCCCACCACACAGAGCAGTATCTGGGGTCCCTTGGCTAAGTATCTGATAACTTCGAATTTGAAAGTTATCAAGAGTTCAAACCAAGAGGAACTGCAGGTTGATTTGCTTTTAAAAAAAATTTTTTATGGAGGCATCCTCATGAAGAGGATACATGTGCTTGGAGTTAAGGAGGCCTGGGTTCAAATTCTGCTTCTGCCTCTGATAGGAGGGAAGGAGATGAGCATTTATATAGCACCTTACCAAATGGGTAAAAAAGGATGTTCTTGCTCCGTGCCAGGCACTGTGCTGAGTGCTTTACAAATAGTATCTCCATTTGATCCTTACAAAAACTCTGGGAGGTAGGTGCTATTGTTATCCTGATTTTATGCTTGAAGAACTGAGGCAAACATTAGCTAAGTGACTTGCCCAGGGCCACAAACTTACTTAGGTCTAGTTTTAACTCAAGTCTTCCTGATTCCAGGCCCTGATAGAATAAAATGTAAAGTCCTTGGAGTCAAGGACTAGTGGATTTTTGTTTTTAATTTTTGCTGGTTCTGCTGCTGTTACATTTTAACTCTAGTGCAGTTAGCATACTGTAGGTGCTTAATAAATGTTTATTGAATTGAATTCAATCACTAGCTGTGTGTGACCACAGGCAAATCATTCACCATTACCTGGTTTTGTTTTCCTCCTATTGTAAAATTGGAGTAACCCGTCTACTACCTAATGCACAGGGTATTTAATGAGATTCAAGAGAAATAAGAATGTGGGTAAAGCTCTTTGAAAACTCAAATGCACTACAGAAGTGTCCATTATTATTATTATTATTATTATTAATTATTGTTTCAAGTCTTACCATCTCTTCACCAGAATTCAGAAGCAAACAGTTCTGGGACCAGTAACTGTCTTGCTATTACTGTTAGTTTGTGTTTAGACTGTGGACTGTTAATGTAGTTTTTGTTGTTAATATTATTATGAAGAGGAAGATGGAGGAGTCTGACTTTCATAGGGATATAAATCCAGAGCTCACTCAAGGTCCAGTTTTTTACAGGTAAGGAAATAGAAGCCCAAGGAGGTCAGGTGAATTTTATGTAACTAGCCTTTATATAACACTTTAAGATTTGCAAAGTGCTTCACAGAAATCTCATTTTGTCCTCGCAATAACTTTGGTAGGTAGGTGCTATTATTATACCCATTTGACAGATGAGGAAACTGAGGCAATAGAGCTTAAGTGACTTGCGTAGGGTCCCAGAGCCAGTGAATGTGTGAGGTGGGTTTTGAACATGGATCTTCCAGATCCCAGGCTTAGCGCTCTATCCTCTGGCCCACTTAGCTATCTCTAAAGGTCACCCTTGGTACGGCAGAGACAGGTGTCTTGTCTTTTGTCTTCACTTTCTTCCTAATCTTGACCCCCATCCCATCCCTTTTAATCTCCTGAATCTACTCTGGCTTTTTAAAAGATGGATATACCTCAGTACCTTTGGTTGAGGCTTCCGTGTTGCACTGTCTGCACCAGCTGACTGCTCTGAAGGCCTAAATGTCATCTTCATGAAGAAGTGTGTATTAAGTGCCTAATTGTGCATGTCACTGTGTATGGCTTTGTGCCCATGCCAGATAAACATGCATGGGCCTTACTCTAGAGGAATCTGTGATCTAGGAATACGTGTGTGTGTGTGTGTGTGTGTGTGTGTGTGTGTGTGTGTGTGTGAG